>JAUCMX010000008.1:25164560-25202060 GCA_033459395.1 Hemibagrus guttatus
ACGTTAGACTGAATATTAAACGAACAAAACTTATGAGATGTTCTTTAACAAATAAAAAATTGTTGGTAAAATGCTATGGTGTATATATTACATGCCATGCCGTTATTGGAAAAAAAAATCAACTCTTCTGGGGTAACAGGAACTTCTTCATTTTCCATCAACCCTCATCTCTCTACACTGCCGTGGATTATTTTCCTATAACAGCAAGTTAACTTTCCAACATAGTGCAAGGTGTTGATTAATCTGTGGACACATCTTACTTGGCTTAACAATGTTAATCTATAGAATAAAGGCACTAATAACAAGCTCGAGCAAAGAAGAATGCCAGTGTGTGTGTCAAGATCTGAATACGTGAGTCTGATACAGTATGATACACTTCCCGATGTCAGATGTTTGATGTTGTATAAGCATCTAGAGGATTGTTTCTTGGTCCTTGTCCTGGAGAACCCACACATTTTGTTCGTTTCCGTCCTCTAAGTCACCTAGTACACGGTTGAATCAGAACAGAGTGACGAAATGCCATGGTATTTGTTTAGAGTGCTCGAAAAAGTTAATTACTAATTACTAATTAACTTTCTAATTATGACGTGCATGGATAATACATAGCATTAAAAAGAAAAATAAAGCTGCAGAGATGCCCAGCTATAAATCCTCTCCTATCCTCCCTGCCCCCTATCCCACAAGCCCCCCCCCCCCAAACCCTCACCTCCCCGCCCCCCTTTGGGAGCACTATCAATATGAAAGAAGAGAGGAAGGAAGTTCTTGGAGGCGGTGAATGGACCATGGCCATTTCGTTTAGAACCCTAACTATGAGGATTTCTCTCTCTCTCTCTCTCTCTCTCTCTCCCCTCTCTTCTCTCTCTCTCTGTCTGTCAGCCCTCTAGCTGATCCCATTCATCCTGCTCTACTGTAATCTAATCAAAGCCTAACTGGATTTATCTGCCGTCGTTTCACATTCAAACACGCATTACACACACCTGCCCCCTGCCACTGAGATGGATGGCTGCTGCGGAGCGGCATTCAATCGAAGATCCACACCAGAGTCACGCTTCATTTATTAATCCAATCATATGGTAACACTTTACTAATGTTCACTTTACGCATGTTAACAAACTGTGAACTTCGCCATTAATAGACCTGTAGTAATTAGAACAAAGCAGGAACAGTTGCATTAATTGTTGTTTTATTTATTTATTTTGAAATAAATTAATAAGCTAGTTAATTAACACCTACAACACCTACAGTCAGGATACCGTCGATGGGTCATATTTGTGTAGCAAAATTCAGAAGAAAGTTAAACGAGGCCAGCGTTAAGTATGATCAACATTTAGGAGCGTCAATGGTCAATGGTCAATGGTGATTTATTATTTTTAAATCATGGATTGAATAAACATTCAATGCAGATGTATATCATGAACATTTAATGATGTTAACATTGTTTTTGTGTGTTTTAGTAATAATTTGACGCTCATTAACGAAGTAAATAGTGTTAGTCAGGGGAAATATTCGATGACGTTATAGTGTGGAATTATTATTTTTCAATAGCATCAGTGTTTTATTCTGCTTATACCACAAATATTTGCCAAAATATTTATGAATGACGCATCGTGATTATTTTTTTTTTTATCTGTTTATAGCAACATTTAATGTTGTGGAATGTCTACAAGACAAGTTAGCTCCTGTTCTCACCAGCCTCTCTTTTTGTTCTCTTTGTTGAAGATAATAAGACAAAAAAAAAAGCATGCCATGTTGCCATGTTACAGCGAAACCACAAAGAGAAAACTCCTCTTTCCTGTGGCGATAAGCTTACAAAAACTGCTTCACCTCTGACTTTTAATGTTGCGGAAAACCTTTAAAACAATGATGTTTCATTTTCTTCTTTTTTATTGTTTAACTTTAATTATGTTGTCTCTACAAATCTCAATGAATAAACTGTTACTAAAGGAAAGAGTGCATTCATATAAACTTTCAATTTTTAAGCTGAATTCTTATCAAAGTCTTAATGGACACCTGATAATCAGAGCCGAGAATTCTACAGTGCTTTATAAAAAAAACTAATTAAATGTTCAAATATTATTTCAGTGAGTGAATCTATAACTGAAACTCCTTTTTTTATTAAATTATTATATTTTATTTTTTTATTATAATGATTGTTTTTAATTAATTAATAGCTATTTGTGTAGATTAAAAAAAAAAAAAAAAAAAAAAAAAAAAAATATATATATATATATATATATATATATATATATATATATATATATATATATATATATATATATATATATATATAAAGCAGTAAGCTATATCACGAATAGATATAAGTTTAATTGATTGGTTTCGTTTTTTATACAGAAATCTGTATAAATCAGTATCTGTTGTCACAGGTGTGCATATTTCACAGATTTTACAAAAGCCAGTCGAATTTTAGGAACAAATACATCAGATATATTTGAATAGAATAGAATTAAAAGGTAACATACGCATTCGTCTAATATATGGTGTTTTTTTTTAAGGATTAAACTTTTTGTTTGAATGTAATTGGACAAAACTCTTAACTTTTCCTTGCTCATTAAGAATAAAGTTAAAGTGTCTTATTTCTATCCTGAATTGATATATTTCCATACAGCTGCTTTCATGGGATCATGTCCATTGTTAAAAGCGCTATAGAAATAAAATGGAATTGAATTACATTGTTTGATGTGAGATATTTTCTGATTCTAAAAGTTTGAGTTCAACAACTATTTCCTGTTTTGCAAAGAAATCAAAACCACATGTACAGAGAAAAAATTCCTTTAACAAGCCAGCATTAGATCCCAAAGCTGCTTCACTCATCGATCAGTTTCAGTGAAGCGTGTTATGATGTCTTTATCTGTGTGCACACAAATTGCTCAAATTCAGATGATTGGACAAGGCAACAAGCACAGACAAATGACCCCCTTCTCTTCTTTCTGATTAAAGTGATTTTCCTTCTGACTTCCTAGTGGATTATTGGAGTATTTTGTTTAATGCACGGACCAACAACTTTGTTGAAGTTTAATGGGATTGGGTATTCCTTTATGAGCCGAACGCATGGCTGAGCACCAATTGAAAATCAATCGAAAGTCCTCTATAGTTAGAGACGAAACTTGATTTGGGTCCATTAGACTTAATAGTGCTAAAACTTTGAAACCATTTAGTAGGTCCGAACAGACACCAGACAAACAGTTGGCATTAATTGAGATCTTTTTAAGCCTTCGTGTTTGGATTGCTGCGTGTCAATAATTAAAAGCCGCTGTGAAAAGCTTCCCTTCCATCTTCAGAGACGTCTCTGGAGCCTCAGAGCGGCTGCCTTCAAAAAGCTCTGCTGACTCCGTCGGTCCTTTCAGAGATCTGCTCAAAGGCCTGGAGAACAATCAGCAAGGCGAGACATTCCACTCTCAAAGAGAAAACACCCAAGGGGCCGAGGGAGTCCTGCTGTACACGTACTCATTCAACACGTCTCACACTTTCCCTCCATCTGTCTCCCTTCCTGCGGACAGAGAGAAAGAGAGAGAAGCTAACCGGTTGGTGTGTGGCAGGTTTGGTTTTCATGCTTCAATGTCACCATCAGTCTGTATGATTTATGGTGAAACATGACCACCGGTGGCTAATTAGCTTAGCGTTATCCGTTGGGAGCCGGGCGTACCCGCCAGGGCAAGACCGGGCCAAGACCGTGCCAGGGGAGGAGGGAGGTTTCCCAGAGTGCTATCCATTCTCACAGTCAAGCTGTCAGTCAAACCCAGCAGGGGACACACAGGGGGCGGGGTCTGATAAATTGGGGGTGGAGTAAGGGAAACAGTGAAGGAGTGCAGACCCTGAGTGGTACAATTCAGGATGATTGACAGCTTCACCGCAGGGACGGGGCAGGGTGTGTTTGGTTCAAGTGCTGTGTGTGTGTGTGTGTGTGTGTGTGTGTGTGTGTGTGTGTGTGTGTGTGCAAGCCTGCCTGCCTGCCTCTGCCTTACTGGCTGTGTTAACATGCTGTGATACACACCTGTCAATCATTCAAACAAACAAT
Source organism: Hemibagrus guttatus (assembly GCA_033459395.1). Taxonomy (NCBI): domain Eukaryota; kingdom Metazoa; phylum Chordata; class Actinopteri; order Siluriformes; family Bagridae; genus Hemibagrus; species Hemibagrus guttatus. Next base: position 25,168,597 of record JAUCMX010000008.1, read on the forward strand.
GAGCTGCAGGGGGCTTTTTCTTTCTCTCACAAACTCTCTCTCACACACAGGCCAAGAAAAATCACTTCCACCCCACTCTTGACAATTATGTGCAAATGAACATGGATGGTGTGCGTGTGTGTGTGTATGTAAGCTGTGTTGAAATATTACAATATTTTTGCATTCAAGTATTGTTCAGTCTGTATTTTTGAAAAATATTTGAAGTACAGATTTTCACAAAAAGGTAAGAAATAAAGCAAAGTAACGCAAACAAAATCACAAAGATGCTTTATTGTACACTGAATTTTCAGATTATTTATTTTATTATTGTTTTTTTTTATTTATTATTATTTTCGTATTTGTTTCCCTCATTTTTAATACCTAAGCGGTTATGCTCATTTAAATATCAGTATAAGATATTTAATCAAATGTGTGAACATTTTAAAATAAAATATTATTTGTATAATTTTTGTAATGTTATATGTATAGTTTCTTTTTGATTAGGTAATAATTATATAAATATAACTGACAGCCCTGTGTTCTTTCTTTTCTCTCCTGGTATCTCACACTTAAATCTCAGCTTTATCATTTCATCAGTGACTCACTAGTTAAGGAAGTCTGATTAGCGGGTGTCATTATATACCTAACATACCAGGGTGAGAGCACACAGTGAGGGGTGTGTGCGGATGTGTTGGGTAAAGAGAAGAGAAACCGAGCACGCCCATACGAGACACATAATAAGTGTTTGTGCTTGCATGTGAGAACAATTGTGCTTTAAATCCTGCAAGGATTTGTGTTCGTCTGCGGAAAGCAAGTATATCTGGATAAGATCACGGCTGATTTATTGGGTCTCATGTCTGAGGCTTGTTAAAGTCGTTTAATAGTCACAGATCTTTGCGAACCTTATATCAGTTTCAGTGACTGAATTATCGTTGTGGTTATTTTTTTTTTTTGTCTAAACGTCATGCTTAAATGTCTGTCTCTCAGCCTGAATGAATGTGTTGAATTCTATAGTCAAATCTCGTGCTAGTCAGCACAATCACCTCATCAATCTTGCCTCTTAAAACCCTCACCTCTTCACCTTTCACTCCATAACCTCTGACCCCTGTTTCATACCAAGCCTTAACAACAGGTATCCCCAAGTCATCAAAATCGAGGATTCCTGCATCAGCATGGACGGTTTATTCAGATTCCCTGACACAACACCAGCACTGGAGCTTTTCTCAAGCTTTGTCAGCACTTTCTTTCAAAGGATGAACAAAAAGACTTACTTACAAGTCTTTTGGGTGGTGCACCTGCAGCTGACTATTCGCAAAGATTAGTCGTTGCATAACTCTGCTTAGATTTCAACCTGTATTTTGGTATGCACCTGTATCTGTGTCACAATGTGTGGTAAAATCCCTACCCATGTCTCATCCTGCATGAGTCCTACCCAACCCACAGCACCAGGGTTTGAATCTTAACCCAAATCTGATCGAAGATCTGACCATCATCATCTCCTTTAATCCATCAATGAAACACTGCATATAAACTTTTCATCACTTATCAATGGGTTTCGGAAACCCTGATGGTACCCTGATGGTACATCATGTGTAATATTATCCAACTATTCTTTCCCCTAAATATCCACCAAATCATCAAAAATCATGGCAGGTTTGTGTCCATCTCTACCAGTCCACTTGTCTTTATCTGTCCTTTCTCAAGTCTGCAACTCAGGCTCCAGTTCTACCTGCATTTTCATCTACACCTTTGTTTATCATTTGTACCCATGTCTCTATTTGTACCTGTGCCTTTACCTCTGTCTACCTGCCTGTCTAACCCCTCAGCACACAAACTTTAATTACGCTAATTACAAGCAATTACGCCACACTTCTACCTGCCTTAAGGTCTTTCTCACCCTCTGTCTCTTCCTGCTATGCCTGATTTAATAGCCTTCAGTGGGAAATGCATGCATGCATACACATGATATATTATTACATTATAGCATCTTTATAAGGGAGAAAGTTGTTATATCTACAGGTGCATCTCAATAAATTAGAATGTCATGGAAAAGTTCATTTATTTCAGTAATTCAACTCAAATTGTGAAACTCGTGTATTAAATAAATTCAGTGCACACGGACTGAAGTAGTTTAAGTCTTTGGTTCTTTTAATTGTGGTGATTTTGGCTCACATTTAACAAAAACCCACCAATTCACTCTCTCAACAAATTAGAATATGGTGACATGCCAATCAGCTAATCAACTCAAAACAACTGCAAAGGTTTCCTGAGCCTTCAAAATGGCCTCTCAGTTTGGTTCACTAGGCTACACAATCATGGGGAAGACTGCTGAACTGACAGTTGTCCAGAAGACAATCATTGACACCCTTCACAAGGAGGGTAAGCCACAAACATTCATTGCCAAAGAAGCTGGCTGTTCACAGAGTGCTGTATCCAAGCATGTTAACAGGAAGTTGAGTGGAAGGAAAAAGTGTGGAAGAAAAAGATGCACAACCAACCGAGAGAACCGCAGCCTTATGAGGATTGTCAAGCAAAATCCATTCAAGAATTTGAGTGAACTTTACAAGGAATGGACTGAGGCTGGGGTCAAGGCATCAAGAGTCACCACACACAGACGTGTCAAGGAATTTGGCTACAGTTGTCGTATTCATCTTGTTAAGCCACTCCTGAACCACAGACAACGTCAGAGGCGTCTTACCTGGGCTAAGGAGAAGAAGGACTGGACTGTTGCCCAGTGGTCCAAAGTCCTCTTTTCACATGAGGGCAAGTTTTGTATTTAATTTGGAAACCAAGGTCCTAGAGTCTGGAGGAAGGGTGGAGAAGCTCATAGCCCAAGTTGCTTGAAGTCCAGTGTTAAGCTTCCACAGTCTGTGATGATTTGGGGTGCAATGTCATCTGCTGGTGTTGGTCCATTGTGTTTTTTGAAAACCAAAGTCACTGCACCCGTTTACCAAGAAATTTTGGAGCACTTCATGCGTCCTTCTGCTGACCAGCTTTTTGAAGATGCTGATTTCATTTTCCAGCAGGATTTGGCACTGCCCACATTGCCAAAAGCACCAAAAGTTGGTTAAATGACCATGGTGTTGGTGTTCTTGACTGGCCAGCAAACTCACCAGACCTGAACCCCATAGAGAATCTATGGGGTATTGTCAAGAGGAAAATGAGAAACAAGAGACCAAAAAATGCAGATGAGCTGAAGGCCACTGTCAAAGAACCCTGGGCTTCCATACCACCTCAGCAGTGCCACAAACTGATCACCTCCATGCCACGCCCAATTGAGGCAGTAATTAAAGCAAAAGGAGCCCCTACCAAGTATTGAGTACATGTACAGTAAATGAACATACTTTCCAGAAGGCCAACAATTCACTAAAAATGTTTTTTTATTGGTCTTATGAAGTATTCTAATTTGTTGAGAGAGTGAATTGGTGGGTTTTTGTTAAATGTGAGCCAAAATCATCACAATTAAAAGAACCAAAGACTTAAACTACTTCAGTCTGTGTGCATTGAATTTATTTAATACACGAGTTTCACAATTTGAGTTGAATTACTGAAATAAATGAACTTTTCCACGACATTCTAATTTATTGAGATGCACCTGTAGTTACAGTATCTCTATTATGATGACGTTCTGGATATTCCAGCTTTCCTCTGCAATTATTCTCATTTCAAGGAAATTCACTAAGCTCGAACTAAAGGGCAGACTGTTGCACTAATCGGTCATTAAGCTTTATCTCGGGTTTATCTTTATCTCAAACACCAACATGTTTCTGTATAGGCAACTGATACAGTAGTTGTCTTAAGCACACAGTGCACAGTAACATCACACACACACACACACACACACACACACACACACACACACACACACACACACACACTCGTTTCAAACCAAACATTTGTCCCAGATAGGTGAGGGGAGCTAATACTGTAGATAAACATTTACTCAGGCTTAATTGGCTTGTCTTAGCAAAGATAATGTCACACTAATGGATCATTTACTTGATGTGTGTGTGTTGATGGGTTTTGTGTGAGTGTTTTGTGTGTGTGTGTGTGTGTGTGTGTGTGTGTGTGTGTGTGTGTGTGTGTGTGTGTGTGTGTGTGTGTGTGTGTGTGTGTGTATGTTAGGTGAGAGTGATTTTAACTGTTTAAATCTCACTGAGTGAATGCCAATAGGGAAGTTAATTGGTTTTGCATAACACATTTGCACCATCCTGTAAATTAATAGAATTCAGATTAAATTAATTATGCAGATATAAAATTAGGGTTTAACAGATTGCTAGTATTGCTTCCTCACAGAGATCAGGTTAGAGTCTGTGTGGAGTTTGTGCATGTGTCCAGGTGGGTTTCTTCTGGGTTCTCTGGTTTCCTCCCAACTAACAAAAAACATATAGATGCAGGAAGATAAATTAACTCTAAGTCTGAATGTGTGTGTGTGTGTGCCCATGATCCATCCCTGACCGGGATGAAGTGGTTACTGATATTTTAAATATTAGTGCTTACCTTGAATTCTTGAATCTGATTGGTCAAAAAGTGTTGATTTTTCTACACCAGCAGCTCTTGACAGTAGCGCTGAATACAAGACATATTTTCCAGATGTATATTAATGCACTTGTTCTAATATGTTATTGCTTCCAAAGGGACTAATTTATTAGTAGTAGTGAGCCTTATTTATTTAACCCTTTATATCAGTACACTTACACTTAATCAGTGTAAAGAAATGAATGATGTTCTGGCTGTGAGTCTGATATAAAATGAGTCAGGAATGAGTTGGCTTTCAGTGTGTTTTAGACGTGTGTTTTTCCCTCTGTTGGATAACCTTACACAGACTGGTTGAAGATCAAATTTGAGCTGCTTTTTTGATCAACAAACATTTGTGGCATCACAGAGAGCAGAAATGGGTTTGTATCAGCATTTACTTTGAAAAGGAGGAAGTAGTAGCTCAGTGCTTAAGGTGTTGGACTACTAATCAGTTGTGAGTAATCAAATCCCAGGTCCACCAAGCTGCCACTGCTGGGCCCCTGAGCAAGGCCATTAACCCTCAGTTGTATAAATGAAATAAATGTAAGTGGATAAGGGTGTCTGCCAAATGCTGTAAATGTAGATAGAAACATTTGTCTGGAAAACAAAACTGTTTTTGCTTTTTGGAACTTTTTTTTAATGAATATATTGTCCCTAGAAGGCTAGAGAAAAGCAGAAATACTGATGAAATGAAAAACTCACTGTTTTCCTTCGCTGGTTGAATTTATGGCACTTGTAAATAACCTTGAGTAGAGACGTGTTCAAAATTTGTTTCTGTGATATTTAATTGCATATTAATACGTACATCATTTTTTAATGTTATATTTATTGTTGTGTGTTTTGCTCCCTTCTTGGCCACATCACTCTCGTAAAAGAGATATAATCTCAATGAGTTTTTAATCCTGCTTTTCCCCAGAGGTCAAAAACTGGACTTTGGTCCTGTTTGGTTGTGTTCATGTTCAGCATTGAATGTACTTGTCATGTCCCACTCAGCATTGGAGGTTGATATGAAGCTGAGTAGACAGTAGACAATTAGGTCTTTATGAATTTGTAGTTTTCAATCTTCCTGTAAGTTGTTTCTGCTTACTGAGGCATTAAAAATGAGCATTTTTCCTCTAGCTTTTCCTCGGGGAACAAGAAGTTGAATAATGTCGTGCAAACATTGATTGTAATGTTAATTTTTTATTTTACAGAAATAATAGTGGACAAATAAGTAGTGGATGTATAACTTTTAGGGGAGCACGGTGGCTTAGTGGTTAGCACGTTTGCCTCACACCTCCAGGGTTGGGGGTTCGATTCTCGCCTCCACCATGTGTGTGTGGAGTTTGCACGTTCTCCCCGTGCCTTGGGGGTTTCCTCCGGGTACTCCGGTTTCCTCCCCCAGTCCAAAGACATGCATGGTAGGTTGATTGGCATCTCTAAATTGTCTGTAGTGTGTGATTGCATAAGTGAATGAGAGTGTGTGTGTGTGTGTGTGTGTGTGTGTGTGTGTGCCCTGCGATGGGTTGGCACTCCGTCCAGGGTGTATCCTGCCTTGATGCCCTATGACGCCTGAGATAGGCACAGGCTCCCCGTGACCCGAGTGTAGTTCGGATAAGCGGCAGACAATGAATGAATAACTTTTATGGAAGGAGTCTCTAGTGACAATACTATAAATGGATTAAAAGTGTAATGTTATTCTTTAATAAATCATAATCGGAATTGTTGGCAAGTTGCCATGGTATAAAAAGAATAACACACTTTATATCACATTGGAAATAATAAACTTCAGGGTGGTTAGAGTAACTCTGATTATTTATTTATTTATTTTATGTCATAGTTAACGACATGAAAAAAAAGGCCAATTGTACATTAAGTTCTGCACATATCTATTAAATCAGCAGTGTCCAATCTTATCAGCTAACTTTAACTTTTTGTTCCAGCCAATGAGGAGCCATGCTTGATACGACTTACCGAAAAAACCCCAAGACAAACTGATTAAAAAACTGGAAGTGGCTCCTAACCGGATGGAATTAATCCCTTCGGCCACACCAGCTCTTAGCGGATAAGTCAACTTCCCCTCAACGCACTTAGCACTATTACTCCTCTTCACCTGCATACTGTAATGATTTATAATCGCACCTTGAGGATGAGGTTCCCTTTTGGGGCTCACTGTTTCTTCCTCATGCCGTCTCAGGGAGTTTTTTTCACCACCGTCATCTCTGGCTTCCTCATTATGGACTTAAACGTACATCCGGATTTCGGTAAAGCTGCTTTGTGACTATGTCTATTGTAAACAGCCACATACAAATGAAATTCAAGTAATTACAGTGTGCTTCTAAATGAAGAGATTTGCTTCCTGAAGCATTATCATCATCATCATCTCTGACCTTCTCCAGACCTTCTAGGTGTTGCCTGGTATGCACACTTCATAGAGTTGATTCATGTGAAGGTGACTAAAGGGGGCATGGCAACATGAATTTAATTAGAAAAGCGGCACATGACAAAACAAAACAGTCAGAAATCATATAACGGTTAGTTGTATTACTGACATAAATGTAATATCATAACAAATAATGTATTAGTAATCATTTTAAGTTATTTTTCCATAATCTTTGTTCATATATCCATCCACCCTATCCCTGTAACAAACAGTGGCAGTGACCGTACCCGGATCTCTATCGTAAGCTCGATCACCCGCAGTAGCAGTTTAGGCCCAGTTTAGACCCAGCTTACAGCACACACACAATGGTACATCGACAAAGTCCACATATATAAATATAATGGCTGACCCTGACAAAGACAGCAAAACAAACATATATAGAGTGGCACATTAAGGGAAAACAAGGGACAGGTGAGAAAGCGAGAAAATTAGGAAAGGGCGTGGCACCGCCCACATGGGAAAAACAATGATACTTAAATAAACCACTTGCCAGGACCGCCTAGTGGTCTGGCAAAGAACTGTCCCAGTAATTTCTGACAATCCCCCACCCCCAAAAAACTTATTACATATTATATTATATACATATTATCATGACATTACATTCAAAAGCATGCATTAACAGTGTCCGCTATTTAAATTACCCATAATAACTAACATGAGTTTTAATGTCATAATCTAATGAAAGATAGATTTAGACAAAGAGGTGTTGGTTAATTTTAAGCCAAATATGGTCAAGTCATATTCATCGCTGTTAACTCATCACTTCGTTCCCATAAATATTTATTTATTTTGCCGCTCATCCAAATGTTTAAGCCTAATGTGGCCAGTATGCAGTAGACTCCGCTTGATTCATTTTAAAGAATGCTTTTGAAAGATAAGTCAGCATCTGTTGTTGCCTATTTATATATCCATCCCCGTCATGAGTTGAGCTTCGGTAACTGAGATGTCAGAGATCCATCTGGTTGATTCTCGGCACAGAGAGAAAGAGTAAGACTTAGTCCTTCTGGGATTCTCTCCTTTCAGCAGAATACAAGAGAAAGCTGTACACCTTAAAGATTTATTCGATGGCCACGGACAGCCTGAGGAATGCGTGCACGGCAGGTACCACGACTCAAATCCGTCTGGTCTTTTCAACTCTGGGAATATGGAGTTACTGTAAAGTCTCAGTTTCTCCACACAGCTCAAGATGCAGGATAGGATACCACAGTATGGATCTTATGTATTTTTAAGGAAAACCTTAAAACCTTTCATATCAGATCACCAGATCAAACCAAATCAGAACAGAATAAAACAGGGGAGATTATTTCTGGTTTTATTAACAAACTGAAAATTGTTGGCAGAATGTTTAAACATGAATGGATAATACCATGTGGTAGCTTAGTGGTTAAGGTGTTGGACTACTCATTGAGTTTGAGTCCCACTTCCAACAAAGCTGCCACTGCTGGGCCCCTGAGCAAGGCCCTTAACCCTGAATTGCTCAGCTGTATAAAATGAAATACAAATGTTAAGTTAAGTTAAGTGCTTTGGGATTGATATTAACATAATTATAATTCATATTATATTTATTATATTTAGAGTGTACATGATGGCTGTGTGAATAACTGTGAAGAGCTTCCGTAAAAAAAATCATTCTTAGTAGTTTTTAAAGAAAAATAAATATCAGCAAAGTCTTCTTCTTCTTCTTCTTTCGGCTTCTCCCTTCAGGGGTCGCCACAGCGAATCATCTCTCTCCACCTATCCCTATCTTCTGCATCCTCAACCCTTGCACCCACTAGCTTCATATCCTCATTTATTCCATCCATATACCTCCTCTTTGGCCTTCCTCTTTGCCTCCTGCCTGGCAGCTCCATGTCCAACATTCTCCTACCAATATACTCACTCTCCCTCCTCTGAACATGTCCAAACCATCTTAATCTGGCCTCCCTAACTTTGTCCCCCAAACGTCCAACATGAGCTGTCCCTCTGATGTACTCGTTCCTAATCCTGTCCAACCTTGTCACTCCCAAAGAGAACCTCAACATCTTCAGCTCTGCTACCTCTAGCTCTGACTCCTGTCTCTTCCTCAGTGACACTGTCTCTAAACCATACAGCATGGCCGGTCTCACCACTGTCCTGTACACCTTCCCCTTGATTCTCGCTGATATTTTCTGATCACACAGAACTCCCGACACCTTTCTCCACCCATTCCAACCTGCCTGCACTCGCTTCTTTACCTCTTTCCCACACTCTCCATTACTCTGGACTGTTGACCCCAAGTACTTAAACTCCTGTACCTTCTTCACCTCTTCACCCTGTAACCTTACTGTTCCACTTCCCTCCCTTTCATTCACACACATGTACTCAGTCTTACCACGACTGACTTTCATCCCTCTTCTCTCCAGCGCAAACCTCCACCTCTCCAGGTTTTCCTCCACCTGCTCTCTGCTCTCACTACAGATCACAATGTCATCTGCAAACATCATTGTCCAAGGAGACTCCTGTCTGACCTCCTCTGACAACTGGTCCATCACTATAGCAAACAGGAAGGGGCTCAGAGCCGATCCCTGATGCAGTCCCACCTCCACATTGAACTCCTCTGTCTGACCTACAGCACACCTCACCACTGTCCTGCTCCTCTCAAACATGTCCTGCACCACTCTGACATACTTCTCTGCTACTCCTGACTTCCTCATACAGTACCACAGCTCTTCTCTTGGCACCCTGTCATACGCTTTCTCCAAGTCTACAAACACACAGTGCAACTCCCTCTGACCATCCCTATACTTCTCCATCAAAATTCTCAGAGCAAAAATTGCATCTGTTGTGCTCTTTCTGGGCATGAAGCCATACTGCTGCTCACAAATTTCCACTACCTTCCTTAACCTAGCTTCCACTACTCTTTCCCATAGCTTCATTGTATGGCTCATCAACTTTATCCCCCTATAGTTACTGCAACTCTGCACGTCACCCTTATTCTTAAAGATCGGCACTAACACACTTCTTCTCCATTCCTCAGGCATCCTCTCACTCTCTAAAACCCTGTTGAACAAACTAGCTAAAAATTCCACTGCTGCCTCTCCCAAACACTTCCAGACCTCCACCGGGATATCATCAGGACCAACTGCCTTCCCACTTTTCATCCTCTTCAAAGCCTTCCTGACTTCATCCTTTCTAATCTTATCTACTTTCTGTTCCACAGAGTTCACCCCTTCTACTCTTTTTTCCCTCTCATTTTCCTCATTCATCAGCTCCTCAAAGTATTCCTTCCATCTCCTCTGTACACTCTCCTCACTTGTGAGCACCCTTCCATCTCTATCCTTAATAACTCTAACTTGCTGCACATCCTTCCCATCTCGATCCCTCTGCCTAGCTAACCTGTACAAGTCCTTCTCTCCTTCTCTAGTGTCTAACCTAGTGTACAACTCGTCATATGCCTTCTGCTTGGCCTTAGACACCTCCCTCTTCACTCTGCGCTGTAACTCCTTGTATTCCTGTCTATTCTCTTCAGTCCTGTCCATGTCCCACTTCTTCTTGGCTAACCTCTTCCTCTGGATACTATCCTGAACTTCCTCATTCCACCACCAAGTCTCCTTATCTTCTTTCCTCCTTCCAGATGACACACCCAGCACCTTTCTCCCTGTCTCCCTGATCACTTCTGCTGTAGTTTCCCAGTCATCTGGCAGCAATACCTGCCCACCCAGAGCCTGCCTCAACTTCTGTCTAAATTCCTCACAACATTCCTCCTTTTTCAGCTTCCACCACTTGGTTTTCTTCTCTATCTCTGACCTCTTCTTCTTACAGACCATCAGAGTCATCCTACACACCACCATCCTATGCTGTCTGGCTACACTCTCTCCCACTACCACTTTACAGTCACTAATCTCTTTCAGATTGCCTCTTCTACATAGGATGTAGTCTACCTGTGTGCTCCTACCTCCACTCTTGTAAGTCACTCTATGCTCCTCCCTCTTCTGAAAATAAGTGTTAACCACACCCATGTCCATCCTCTTAGCAAAGTCCACTACCATCTGTCCTTCAAGGTTCCTTTCCTTAACTCCAAACTTGCCCATCACCTCCTCATCACCTGTGTTCCCCTCACCAACATGTCCATTAAAATCCGCTCCTATCACCACTCTCTCACCCGTGGGAATACTCTCCATCACCTCATCTAATTCACTCCAGAATCTCTCTTTCCCCTCTAACTCACAACCTACCTGTGGGGCATAACCATTAACAACATTCAACATCACCCCTTCAATCTCTATCTTCAGACTCATCACCCTGTCTGACACTCTCTTCACCTCCAGGACATTCCTCACAAACTCCTCCTTCAGGACCACACCTACCCCATTTCTCTTACTATCCACACCATAATAAAACAGCTTGAATCCTGCTCCTATACTACGAGCCTTGCTACCCTTCCACCTGGTCTCCTGTACACACAGTATATCCACCTTCCTTCTCTCCATCACATCAGTCAGCTCTCTACCTTTCCCTGTCATAGTACCAACATTCAGAGTTCCTATTCTCAGTCCTACACTCTTACCTTTCCTCTTCTCTCTCTGTCTGCGCACTCTCCTCCCTCCTCTACTTCTTCGACCAACAGTAGCCCAATTTCCACCGGCGCCCTGTAGGTCAACGGCGCCGATGGCGGTCGTTGTTAACCCGGGCCTCGACCGATCCGGTATGAAATTTGTACTGACGATTCGCATGGTTAAATTTGGCAATGTTTTACGCCGGATGCCCTTCCTGACGCAACCCTCTCTATTTATCCGGGCTTGGGACCGGCACAGAAGTCACTGGACTGTGACCCCCATGGCTAGATTAAATATCAGCAAAGTATCGGCTGTTATTCAGGGTTGCTTTATCAGAAAAGACAAACCATCTCTACTTATTAGCATGAAATAATATAAAGTTGTATATGCTGGAGTAGAAAAATCATTGAAAGCTTCTTCCTCAAGTCTAAGAACTGAAACTATGTGCAATACACACTTTTAATAACCTTAAATAACCTCGTACCCTCTCACAACCTTTTATATAACCTTTTGTGCTGTATCGTTTTCTGCACCTACAATTAAAATACTTGACAGAAGTGTGTCATTACCGTGTCAGATTCAGGTGATGCCACAGGGAGGAGAAATCGGGCAAGCCTTCCCGGAGTAATCTGTTGTTTCATGCTATCAGTATGTTTCTCTCCCGAGGCACGTTTCTTGGTATCTTGCTCATGTCAATGAAACGTTCTGCTCTACGGCGCATACACTTCACGGCACGTTTACCTACAGTGAACCTTCCCTTATTCATTTCATCCACCGACTTCATTCCTACCTTTTCCCTTTCATGATATTTTCTGCAACTCTTGCCTGTTAGGTCTTTCTGCTATATAGAAAATACTATGCTGACAAGCCAACAGGGTATAAATTACAGTAAAGTGTGTGTATGACTGGAATCTGTGACACCCTACAGCATTTAAGGCTGGAAACCAATAAACCTGTCATTTATTTCTCACCCATTCAGACCACAATTCAAATCGATTTGATTCGGTTTGATTATCAGCTTCATGATTCAATTCATTTCTCAGAATATGGTGGAGAAAATTTTAATTGCAAACCGAAAAGTTATGAATCGTTTTTTTAATTTCTGAAACATAAACAATACAAAACAATGTGTGTTTCTTTCTGTATAAAATGAAATACGTTAAAAATTCACATTATAAACACAGAGGCTTAATATTGTAAACAAAATGTACAACACGCAAAAATAAATAAACAAATGTACAAATTCTTATAAAAGTCTGATTGCATTCTTTGCGCCAATGAAAACGATCGATTAAAACTCAATAAGCTCCTTACCTGCAACGTATCATATTGACCTGGGAGATAGCGCTCCAAAAGCGGTTAAAGTGCCCACGTTCAACCACCTCTTTCTCTGGAGAGGTTAAATATAAAGTTTTTATATTTTAAACAAAATTCATTCCTTGTTGATCTTAAACAAAAAAACCTCCCAAAAATAGGACTGAATAAACAAGTCCTGAAAATGAAAACTAGCAATTGAAATTTAATGAAGTCCGTAGCTGCAAATGAGGAATCATTTTAGAGCTCCAAATTCGGCTAAAGTGCCCGTATTCAGCGATCTCTTCCTCAGACACTCTGGATTGAAGCAGGACAGGGATGCTGTCATTGGAAAACTATTGAGCAGCCCTATTTTTTAAGAACCTGTTATATAGATTCCCAGTAAAGAAGCAGGCAGTTCAAAGGGACAAAAACATGCTCTGTCTGTATTTCGATTTGATTTTGGGACCTCTGGTGTTTAGAGAGTGCAATTGCATGCAATGCATTAATAAATAGAATGATTGAATCACAGGTTTCACACAATCACCCATTATTGCATCACACATTGCCAGATCATCATATTTTTACGTGCATCGTTACACACCTATGTTCTAGTAATGATTTCAAGTCAAGTCAAGTCAAGAAGCTGTCATTATCATTTTAACCCAATATAGCTGGTTCAGTACATACAACGTTCCTCCAGGGCCCTGGTGCTACATAAAACACAGAGCTACATAAAACAACACAGAGCTGAGGAGTAGTTAACCTAAGCCATATAAAGTGACTGAGTGCAAACAATGCAAGACAGAAGACAGTGCGAGTCAAGAGACAGTGCAGACAGACTATGCAATAGGCTACAGGACAGATACATTAAATAGCGCTGACCAGTATGCAGTCTGTTTGGACCACTGTTCAAAGAAAAGGATGCTTATGCATACATGGTAGCATCATGTTAGCATCATCAGTGTCAGTCCAGGTTTGTAAACATGAGGTGGTAAAGAAGGGAAGAAAAGAGTGTCACCACTTGATTATCTACAAAACACATTATACACAATTCACACTCTGGTGTTTAGAATCATTTATAATCACACTCTCCGGTGTCACCCAAATGAGGATGAGGTTCCCTTTTGAGTCTGATTCCTTTCAAGGTTTCTTCCTTTTACCATCTAAGGGAGTTTTTCCTCACCACAGTCACCTCAGGCTTGCTCATTAGGGATAAATACAAATAAATTTAAATATACACCGATCAGCCATAACATTTTGAGCAGTGAGAGGTGAAGTGAGTAACACTGATGATCTCCTCATCATGGCACCTGTTAGTGGGTGGGATATATTAGACAGCAAGTGAACATTTTGTCCTCAAAGTTGATGTGTTAGAAGCGGGAAAAATGGACAAGCGTAAGGATTTGAGCGAGTTTGATGAAGGGCCAAATTGTGATGATTAGACCACTGGATCAGAACATCTCCAAAACTGCAGCTCTTGTGGGGTGTTCCCGGTCTGCAGTGGTCAGTATCAATCAAAGGTGGTCCAAGGAAGGAACAGTGATGAACCGGCGAAAGAGTCATGGGTGGTCAAGGCTCATTGATGCACGTGGGGAGCGAAGGCTGTGATGGCTCGTGTGATCCGATCCAACAGACGAGCTACTGTTGCTCAGACTGCTGAAGAAGTTAATGCTGGTTCTGATAGAAAGGTGTCAGAATACACAGTGTGTCTCAGTTTGTTGTGTTTTGGCAGCAAAAAGGGGACCAACACGATATTAGACAGGTGGTTATGTTATGCCTGGTCAGTGTAAGTCTTGAAATGAATCTTGAATTTTGTCTAATATTAATCTTGAACTTTTTGTTTCTATAATTCTTGTGTTCTGTAAACCTGCTTTGAGACAATGTCCATTGTTGAGCAACCACAGCACCACAATATGGTATCGGATTTATGGTTGCCTATTGTATCTATCTGCCTGAATCATTCATTCATTCATTGTCTACCACTTATCCGATCTATACTCGGGTCACGGGGAGCCTGTGCCTATCTCAGGCGTCATTGGGCATCAAGGCAGGATACACCCTGGACGGAGTGCCAACCCATCGCAGGGCACACACACACTCTCATTCACACTCTACGGACAATTTAGAGATGCCAATCAACCTACAATGCATGTCTTTGGACCGGGGGAGGAAACCGGAGTACCCGGAGGAAACCCCCGAGGCACGGGGAGAACATGCAAATTCCACACACACGGTGGAGGCGGGAATCGAACCCCCAACTCTGGAGGTGTGAGGCAAACGTGCTAACCACTAAGCCACTGTGCCCCCAAATGTTTTAAGCCGGATGCCCTTCCTGACGCAACCCTCCCATTTTTCCGGGCTTGGCCTTGACCGGCACTGCATCCAGTGGCTGCGGTTGAGGCATTGGCTGGGAATTGAACCCGGGCAAAACCAGAGTACACTCCCAAGGCACGGGGAGAACATGCAAACTCCACTCCACAATGCGGAGATGGGAATCGAACCCCCAACCCTGGAGGTGTGAGGCAAACGTGTTAACCACCAAGCCAGCGTGCACCCCCTGCCTGAATCACACAGGATATAATTTAAGCATGTGGTAGCTTGGTGGACCTGGGATTCAAACTCACAACCTTTCAATCAGTAGACCAACACCTTAACCACTAAACTACCACATGGAAGGATTTTAACCCTAGCTATTTTCTCTCCCTTTCAAGCAGACCAACCAAAAAGGGAAATTAGTGCTCTCCTCCAATCATGTTTAGTTCTCCAGTAATGTTTGAACGATGTCTTGGCTAAAATGTCGCAGAGCAAGTGTATGTTATTCATGCTGGAAGCTGTAGGCAGAGGCTATAGTTAGAACTGGAAGAAAATCTGACCTTTTAATATTTTAACCTTGAAGCCTTGAGACACAGGTCTGTAATATATTGATTATAATATTAGTGGCATTAGCAGCTAAGGTAGTGCTTATTTGGGCCCGATAGTTTGTTAAAATCACGTTAGGCCGTGGACTCTCAATATGGTTCAGCTTGACTCATCGATTGAACAATGCAGTTTGCATAAAACTCACCTACTCAAGGCTATTAAAGGTGAACAGAGCACAAGCCAGCGTTTCTCTCTCCATCTTCATCCAACCATAGCACACGGAAAGAACCACCCTAGAGTACTAAAAGTGTTCAGGAATCCTTATGCGGACCTGAGCAAGCATGCTGGGGCTCATTTGAAAACACGCACACACACACACACCACGTAGCACCATGCAGCAGTTCCTGCAAGACCGAACGTTCATCAAAAACCCGACTCTATTGTGTAAGACAAAATGATTTGGGGTTTTGAAAACAGATTAAAACAGTTCTCAGTGAGGCTGTGTGTCCCTGCATGTGGACACACACAATTCAAGCCTCTTCGGCGGGTCGAGTCAGTAAACAGAGATTTAAAAAGAGTCTATAATTGTGAAATGACTAACCGTATTTAATTTCACTCAAACACCCATTCAAAGCATTTGATCTCGTGTAGATTTAAAGAGCATCTTCTAATGCCTGTGTACTGCAGACATGGATGAAACCATTATTATGAAAGAGAAATTTACGGTCAACTTAACCCTTGCGTTATGTTCACTATTTAAGGAATTTTAAGGGTTTATTTATTCTAAGGATTTATAGAAACATAGCATAGAGCTCTTGCTTTCCCCACCGCTAGTTCCCAAACCAGATCCGAACATAATCTTATTCAGTTCATTTCAATTGCGAGGACATTTATTCTTCAGATCATTGATTCATAGCTATTTTTATGATGTTATAGGAAAAAACCTCAATGATGGAAGCAGAGTTTGATTTTTTTTTTATTTTTCTAAAGTGTTTTATTCTTCTTACACCACACCAATACTGTATGTCTATTCATCAGAAATGTCATACTTTTTTATCCTTTTATAATTTATCCATTTATATCTGTGGACCATGTTAGATCACTAATGTTATAGCAGATATAAACAGACGTTTCTTTCCAGGGCCTCTCTTTTCTCTTTTCTCACTTAATTCGACCAAAAAAAAAAAAAAAAAGGAAGTACAGAAAAAAGAAGAAAAACTTGGCAAAAAAAAAAAAAATATATATATATATATATATATATATATAAATAAAAGAAAAATTGCAGACTGTTAAGAAAACTCCAATCGCTTTTAAACCATTTTTGTTTGTTTAATGCATCTTTAATCCATTTATTATTAGTCTTTGATTAGATAATAATTAGATTATTTCTACAAGTGAATGCCTCTGAATAAATTTTTACTGTAGAAGTTATTACATAAATATGAAGTTAATATATTTTAAACATAATTAGACACAAACATGTTATAATATGCCTTTGGGTTTGTTTTGGCTAAATGAAACAATACAAGCTTTCTAAATTAATTTCATGATTTCAGGTTCAGCCCAAAGCAAGACTGGCTTTTATCTTCAACGTCTTTTTCCTATCATTGAATCCATCTGACATGAAAACAATCCTGTGACCCGACTAAAGTGTTGAGTTGAAGTGTTTCCTTCAGGCAGCGTCTGGAACGAGAGGCGAGAGACATTTAAAACACTTTTGGATGTGTGCCATCATCGCTAACTTAGTTGTATGTAATTGGGAAAGGGGGTCAGAGGTCATGCGTGGGGGGGGCTGGGTGTAATCAGAATGTGTTTAGTTTCAGGAAGATGATTCAGCTGTTAAAGCTACATAACAGTGGATAATGAGTAGATAAAGGAAGGATTACAGTTATTTGCTCATTCAAATGAAAATAAAACTGGTGAAAAAAGTCAAATTAAATGTTGTTGTTGTTCCTTCAGCTGCTCCCTGTTTGGGGTCCCATAGAGGATCATTTGGTCCGCATGTTTTGATTTGTCTTAGGAAAAGTTGTCTTTTTAAAAAAAAATGTTTGATGCTGGACTCCACCAGCTGGGTCTCTGTAGCATTTACTGCTTCTCTTTGTTTAGAGCAAGAAACACCATGGTCAGCACACTGACTGATATATTGATTGTTTTTTTTCTGCCATCTTTGTTACTAATTTACTGAAAGACTCTACAGCTCCAGCTTTATAAAAAAGGGTTTTAGAATGAAAAGACGACCCGATGAGAAGTATGTGTACTTTTTTGCTCGGTGATCATTTATTTAATATTTGCTAGTGATTATCAGTACTGGTGCTTAGTCGGGTGGCTTCTTTTAAAAAGGGTTGCCATGGTAACAATCCATCACAGTTCATTTTAGTTCTTTTCCTCTTTTAAAAGTTGTCCAACGTAGCAGCCATTCTGTAGAAAGCATCATCCTGATCTGTCTATGACTTCTGACAAAGATAAACACCTGAGTCAATAACTGGAAAAGAATTGTTATACTTCTTTATGTATTTTTATGTAATCAAATGCACGTTTTAATGTAATCGCTGATTTTGAGTTATCTGGATTAGCCAATATTTAAATTGTCCTAAGCATGAAAAAATGAGACAACTTTCAGAATCTTTATTCTGATTTTCTGAATTTCCCTTTCCCCTATCAGAGACGAGGCTCTTTAAATCCCTTCTTTAATCACCATGCTCTACTCAGCACTGCAGACATACAGGCAAGACTACGAGAGAAGTGAGGACAGGAGAGAGAGAGAGAGAGAGAGAGAGGGGAGAGAGAGAGAGAGAAAAGAGAGAGAGAGAGAGAGAGAGAGAGAGAGAGAGAGAGAGAGAGAAAAGAGGTGGCAGCAAGTCTGAGGGGTGTATTTAAAGGATTCAGTCCATTTAAGGGTCAGAGTTAAGATGGGGCTCACACAGTAGAGACAGACAGACTCAGAGGAGGATTAAGCTGGAGTTCTGCTCACAATAGACCTTATTAAAGCAGCCCCAACACACACAACATAGCCTGTGTGTGTGTGTGTGTGTGTGTGTGTGTGTGTGTGTGTGTGTCTGCTTGTCTGGCTTCTCATGTCTAATTAACACACATTAGAGCTTTTTCATGAGCTCTCTGCCAAAGCACACTCCTTCAGGGTTGAGAAGAGAAGATTAAAAGATTAGAGAGTGCTGTTTTTCTAATTGACTTTCATCTCCCTTCTTCTTCTTCTTCTTCTTCTTCTTCTTCTTCTTCTTCTTCTTTTTTTTCTTCTTCTTCTTTTTTATTTCTTTGTCTTCTTCTTCTTCAATGCTTTTTGAGAATTCATTCAGCCTGAACTGCTTAATGCCCTGACTCAGGTGAAATTGTTTCAAGATCTTTTCAGCATGAATGAAGCAATTTATTTTTTGTTTTGATAAAATGTACAAGCTTTAAAAAACAAATAGGGTTAAAGTTTGAGATTTTCCATGTTGAAATGGATTGATGGAATGTACATCAGTTTAAACTGCAACTTGTGATGTCACAACAAGCTTTACAGCTGACCAATCAGCAGCATTGCTTTAAATCTCTCTCTCTCTCTCTCTCCCCTCTCTCTCTCTCTCTCTCTCTCTTTCCCCCCCCCCCCCCCCCACTGTCATCCGCACTCTCTCCTTCTCTCTCTCTCTCTCTCTCTCTCTCTCTCTCTCCCCCCACACACACACACACACACACATACACACACACACACACACACCCCCTCGCTCTCACTCTCACTCTCCCCTCTCTCTTTCTCTTTCTTTTTCCCCCACCCTCACTCTCTCACTCTCTCTCTCTGTCGCTCTCTCTCTCACACACACACACTTTCTCTCACTCTCACTCTCTCTCTCTCTCTCTCTCTCTCTCTCTCTCTCTCTCTCTCACACACACACACACACAACACACACAAAACACACACACACACACACACAAAACACTACATGGGCTCTGTTATTCTGCACTAATTTAAAACAAATGTGCGGAAGGTTAATTTAGTCAATTTGTATCTTTCTCTAAATTTAAATATATATTTTTAAATATGGAATTTTTATTAAATTGAAAAAAAAAAAAAACCCCAACCCTGTCACTAGTGATGTCACAATGAACATTACAGGTAACCAATCAGCCCCTTTGTTTTAGTGCAGGTGCTCGTTTACAGGACCCACACTTCCTTCTTCTCTTGTCCTTACTTTCTACTCCATTTTTCTCTTTCTTTGTTTCTATCCACTTGTATCACAACACTTCTTCTCCGATCTAATTAACACTCATTACTGTTTTTTTGCCAAGCAATCTTTGCCAAGCAATCATCTTCAAGGATGATTAAAAGATTAGACGGTGTATTTACCCCCCCCTCTCTCTCTCTCTCTCTCTCTCTCTCTCTCTTTCTCTTGCTCTCTCTCTTTTTTCTGCACCTCTCTTTCTTTTCCTCTTTTGCTCTCAGATTCTTTCAGTTGATCATCAGTGTTTCTAAATGACATGGTTCAAAGACAAGCACTGGTGTGAAGAGGATAGGATTATAAACATTAAATAGGAGAGCGAGAGATCTGACAACTATTAATGCAGTGAACACTCGATATTTACTGTATTTTGTGAAAATCACCATCCAGATGCATTAACGTGTAATCTCTAACAAAGTGTGTGCACATATGAAGAGAGGGTAGAGTCACAGGTTTGTTGCACGTCTCTTGGTGACCGGTGAAGTGGAAGTGAAGCGCAAAGCAAAACAGAAATATGAAAAACACAGCAACAGACTTAAAAGCAGAGCAACAAAAACATATCTTCTTCTTCTTCTTTCGGCTTTGTCCCTTCAGGGGGTCGCCACAGCGAATCATCTCTCTCCACCTATCCCTATCTTCTGCATCCTCAACACTTGCACCCACTAGCTTCATATCCTCATTTATTCCATCCATATACCTCCTCTTTGGCCTTCTCTTTGCCTCCTGCCTGGCAGCTCCATGTCCAACATTCTCCAATATACTCACTCTCCTTCCTCTGAACATGTCCAAACCATCTTAATCTGGCCTCCCTAACTTTGTCCCCCAAACGTCCAACATGAGCTGTCCCTCTGATGTACTCGTTCCTAATCCTGTCAATCTTGTCACTCCCCAAAGAGAACCTCAACATCTTCAGCTCTGCTACCTCTAGCTCTGACTCCTGTCTCTTCCTCAGTGACACTGTCTCTAAACCATACAGCATGGCCGGTCTCACCACTGTCCTGTACACCTTCCCCTGATTCTCGCTGATATTTTCCTATCACACAGAAAC
The DNA here is from genome assembly GCA_033459395.1 of Hemibagrus guttatus. Classification (NCBI taxonomy): domain Eukaryota; kingdom Metazoa; phylum Chordata; class Actinopteri; order Siluriformes; family Bagridae; genus Hemibagrus; species Hemibagrus guttatus. The sequence goes on from JAUCMX010000008.1 coordinate 25,189,444, forward strand.
TCCCGACACCTTTCTCCACCATTCCAACCTGCCTGCACTCACTTCTTTACCTCTTTCCCACACTCTCCATTTCTCTGGACTGTTGACCCCAAGTACTTAAACTCCTGTACCTTCTTCACCTCTTCACCCTGTAACCTTACTGTTCCACTTCCCTCCCTTTCATTCACACACATGTACTCAGTCTTACTACAACTGACTTTCATTCCTCTTCTCTCCAGCGCAAACCTCCACCCTTTCCAGGTTTTCCTCACCTGCTCCCTGCTCACTACAGATCACAATGTCATCTGCAAACATCATTGTCCAAGGAGACTCCTGTCTGACCTCCTCTGACAACTGGTCCATCACTATAGCAAACAGGAAGCAGGCTCAGAGCCGATCCCTGATGCAGTCCCACCTCCACTTTGAACTCTTCTGTCTGACCTACAGCACACCTCACCACTGTCCTGCTCCTCTCATACATGTCCTGCACCACTCTGACATACTTCTCTGCTACTCCTGACTTCCTCATACAGTACCACAGCTCTTCTCTTGGCACCCTGTCATACGCTTTCTCCAAGTCTACAAACACACAGTGCAACTCCCTCTGACCATCCCTATACTTCTCCATCAAAATTCTCAGAGCAAAAATTGCATCTGTTGTGCTCTTTCTGGGCATGAAGCCATACTGCTGCTCACAAATTTCCACTACCTTCCTTAACCTAGCTTCCACTACTCTTTCCCATAGCTTCATTGTATGGCTCATCAACTTTATCCCCCTATAGTTGCTGCAACTCTGCAAGTCACCCTTATTCTTAAAGATCGGCACTAACACACTTCTTCTCCATTCCTCAGGCATCTTCTCACTCTCAAAAACCCTGTTGAACAAACTAGTCAAAAATTCCACAGCTGCCTCTCCTAGACACTTCCAGACCTCCACCGGATGTCGTCAGGACCAACTGCCTTTCCACTTTTCATCCTCTTCAAAGCCTTCCTGACTTCATCCTTTCTAATCTTATCTACTTTCTGTTCCACAGTTCACCCCTTCTACTCTTTTTTCCTCTCATTTTCCTCATTCATCAGCTCCTCAAAGTACTCCTTCCATCTCCTCTGTACACTCTCCTCACTTGTGAGCACCCTTCCATCTCTATCCTTAATAACTTTAACTTGCTGCACATCCTTCCCATCTCGATCCCTCTGCCTAGCTAACCTGTACAAGTCCTTCTGTCCTTCTCTAGTGTCTAACCTAGTGTACAACTCATCATATGCCTTCTGCTTGGCCTTAGACACATCCCTCTTCACTCTGCGCTGTAACTCCTTGTATTCCTGCCTATTCTCTTCAGTCCTGTCCATGTCCACTTCTTCTTGGCTAATCTCTTCCTCTGGATACTATCCTGAACTTCCTCATTCCACCACCAAGTCTCCTTATCTTCTTTCCTCCTTCCAGATGACACACCCAGCACCTTTCTCCCTGTCTCCCTGATCACTTCTGCTGTAGTTTCCCAGTCATCTGGCAGCACTACCTGACCACCAGAGCCTGCCTCAACTTCTGTCTAAATTCCTCACAACATTCCTCCTTTTTCAGCTTCCACACTTGGTTTTCTTCTCTATCTTTGACCTCTTCATCTTACAGACCATCAAAGTCATCCTACACACCACCATCCTATGCTGTCTGGCTACACTCTCTCCCACTACCACTTTACAGTCACTAATCTCTTTCAGATTGCCTCTTCTACATAGGATGTAGTCTACCTGTGTGCTCCTACCTCCACTCCTGTAAGTCACTCTATGCTCCTCCCTCTTCTGAAAATAAGTGTTAACCACAGCCATGTCCATCTCTTAGCAAAGTCCACTACCATCTCTCCTTCAAGGTTCCTTCCCTTAACTCCAAACTTGCCCATCACCTCTTCATCACCTGTGTTCCCCTCACCAACATGTCCATTAAAATCCGCTCCTATAACCACTCTCTCACCCGTGGGAATACTCTCCATCACCTCATCTAATTCACTCCAGAATCTCTCTTTCTCCTCTAACTCACAACCTACCTGTGGGGCATACCACTAACAACATTCAACATCACCCCTTCAATCTCTAACTTCAGACTCATCACCCTGTCTGACACTCTCTTCACCTCCAGGACATTCCTCACAAACTCCTCCTTCAGGACCACACCTACCCTATTTCTCTTACTATCCACACCATAATAAAACAGCTTGAATCCTGCTCCTATACTACGAGCCTTGCTACCCTTCCACCTGGTCTCCTGTACACACAGTATATCCACCTTCCTTCTCTCCATCACATCAGCCAGCTCTCTACCTTTCCCTGTCATAGTACCAACATCAGAGTTCCTATTCTCAGTCCTACACTCTTACCTTTCGTCTTCTCTCTCTGTCTGTGCACTCTCCTCCCTCCTCTACTTCTTCGACCAACAGTAGCCAATTTCCACCGGCGCCCTGTAGGTAAACGGTGCCGATGGCGGTCGTTGTTAACCCGGGCCTCGACCGATCCGGTATGAAATTCGTACTGACGATTCGCATGCTTAAATTTGGCAATGTTTTACGCTGGATGCCCTTCCTGATGCAACCCCTCTATTTATCCGGGCTTGGGACCGGCACAGAAGTCACTGGACTGTGACCCCCATGGCTAGATTAGAGCAACAAAACATATAAAGAGACAAAATCAAAAAATTTTGACGTTTTGTCATTATGTTTTTGAATTATTATTTTTTTTTTTTTATTTTGTTGTGGTTTTGAATTATTTGTTGTTTTGGATTTTTTTGTGTTGTTTCGATGTGTTTTGAAATCAAATTGTTGTGTTTCTCATTTTGCTGTGTTTTTACATTATTTGTTGTTTTTGATTTTTTTTTTAATTTAGTTTTCATTTTCTTGTGTTTTTGATTTTTTTTTCATTTTGTTGTTTTTAATTTTTTATTTTGTTTTCATTTTGTTGTGTTTTTGTTTTAAATTTTTTTCATTTTGTTGTGTTTTTATTTTTTTATTTTGTTTTCATTTTGTTGTGTTTTTTATTGTTTTTTTTATTTTGTTTCATTTTGTTGTGTTTTTGATTTTTGTTGTTGTTGTTGCTTTGGATTTTGTGTGGTATTTTGATGTTTTTGAATGATTTGTTGTGTTTTTCACTTTGTTGTGTGTTTTTTTGGTTTTTGTTGGTTCTTTTATTGTTTTTTTTTTGTTGTGTTTTAATTTTCTTATGAATTTGTTTGCTAGGGTTTTCTTTTATATTTTTGTTTTGTTTTGTTCATGTGTTTCTTTGTTTTAATTTCTCTATTGCATTTTGCACTTAAGGGCCACCGTAGTCTAACCCCGCCCCTCACTAATCGTCTTCATTAATCACTAATTTTTCTCTCATGTCTTAACATCCCTCTCAGTCCCTCTGAGAATTTTCTACTCTCACAGAGGGTAGAACAGCTTGGTTACTGTAGCTGGTTTGGTAGCTAAAAAACACCCTAGCAATCTAATCAGCTACTTATCTGTTAGCAAGATAGCACTCGACATAAATAAATACATTATGTTAATTCCTGATAGTGATGCTAAAGAAATGTATCTAGCCACGGACTTTTAAATAATATAACTAATCTTCTTCTTTTTTTCTTTTTTTTTAATTCTCCAGAATGATTTTGAGAACATCAATCATCCTCCTATATTTAAGATTTATTGGTTTATCTATCTGCAGGACCCTTTAAACATTTTAATTAGAATCTTTGTAGGAAGCATTAACCATACAGCAGTCTCTTATCGTTCTTATAGCTTTCTACTCCTTCTTCTATCTTGCTCTCTCTTCTTCATGCTCTCTTTTACATCTCTGTCCTTCTCTCCATCTCATGAGGGGATCAGGAAATTAGAAAAACGGATCAGGAAATTATTAAAAAATTCTAAAAAATACTTTTCAGACTTCCCCCCTTTAAGCCATTACATTTCTTCTTCTTCTTCTTCTTAAACATTATTATTATTATTCATTCATTGTCTACCGCTTATCTGAACTATTCTCGGGTCACGGGGAGCCTGTGCCTATCTCAGGCGTCATTGGCATCAAGGCAGGATAACACCCTGGACGGAGTGCCAACCCATCGCAGGGCACACACACACGCTCTCATTCACTCACGCAATCACACACACTACGGACAATTTTAGAGATGCCAATCAACCTACCACGCATGTCTTTGGACCGGGGGAGGAAACCGGAGCACCCGGAGGAAACCCCCGAGGCACGGGGAGAACATGCAAACTCCACACACACACGGCGGAGGCGGGAATCGAACCCCCAACCCTGGAGGTGTGAGGCAAACGTGCTAACCACTAAGTCACCGTGCCCCCCCTATTATTATTATTATTATTATTATTATTATTATTATTATTATTATTATTATTATTATTATTATTATTATTATTATTATTATTATTATTATTATTATTATTATTATTATTATTATTATTACACGGCATTGTGGTGGTGGTACTCCAGCGTCCTGGGTTCGAGTCTTCCTCCCGCTCACTGTGTGTGTGGAGTTTGCATGTTCTCCCCGTGCTTGATGTGTTTCCTCCCGGGTGCTCTGGTTTCCTCTCACAGTCCAAAGACATGCTTCTAGGCTGATTGGAGTCTCTAAATTGCCCGTAGTATGTGATGTGTGAGTGAATGAGTGTGTGTGTGTGTGCCCTGCGATGGGGTGTCACTCCGTCCATGGTGTATCCTGCCTTGATGCCCGATGACGCCAGGCTCCCCGTGACCCGAGAATAGATCGGATAAGCGGTACAGACAATGAAAAAAATTGAGGTGGTGGTTTCTGTGCATGTTCCCTTGTGTCCAGTTGGGATTCCTCTGTTCTCTGGTTTTCCCAGACTTTGAATTTGATTGAATTGTGATTGAATTGAATGTGGTTGAATGTGTGTGTACGTGCATGGTCTTCTGCACTGAACTGGCATCATATTCAATGATGTATCACCTCACGCTGTTGGGTAGTGCTCCAGGATAGGTTCCGGATCCAAAACAACCCTAAAGAGGTCACTGAAATATTGTTGTTGCTGTTGTATTACCCATTTTTCAAAGTGGTCCATCAAGGAAAAAAAAAACATTAAAGCTTGTAGTCGCAACTACTTTGTAGGCATGTCTCATGCAGTCAGGTACAAAAGGTGAAATGATCAACCATCAAGCATACATTCATCATTCAAATCCATAATCTATTTATTAAAAAAAAAAAAAAAAAAAAAAAAAAAATATATATATATATATATATATAATATATTATATATATATATATATATATATATATATATATATATATATATATACTATTAATGAATTAAAAATAAATAAATTATATATATATATATATATATATATATATATATATATATATATATAATATATATATAAATATATTTATTTATTTTTAATTCATTAATAGTATATATATAATTTATTTATTTTTTAAATTAAAATACCATTTTGTGTCTATCAAAAAACTTTTTGTGCATGGTCGAGGCTCTGACCTTGTTAAGGAAATTTAATTAAAAAAAATTCCACAGAGTACATTTTCCACTCACATGGACCTTCGATTGTAGTTATTAATACAATTATTGAGAATTAATTGTTGAATTATAGATTTATCCATTATCCATATTTTCAAATCAGAAGGTACATTAATTTTCTGTAACAAAAGCTAATTTATTCACCTCTTCGAACGCATTACTGTTTCTAAAGTAATAGTTACACATGGACTTATATGAAGGACCGCCTAGAGAATGTACTCCTAACGATAAACTCATTAAAAACATATTATTTTCTGTTTAATGTTTACAAAAGGAGTCTCCAATGACTTCAGTTTACACTACGAACCATAATATTACAACAGCAAGACCGGTCGTGTTTTATTCCTGACTTAAAATATTTCTTGCCCTAATTTAACCCTAGTGAATCTCTCTTGACGTATATCCATTTTTTTTCTTTCTTTTTTTTTTACTCCTGACACTGGTTTATGGTGTCAACAATATTTTGTGTTTGGCAGTCACTTCTCTGAACCAGACTGAGAATCCTGTTTTATGAAAGAAGCCATCATTCATCACTTTCTTTAGATACTGAATGGAATCACTGACTAACATAACAAGAAGAAACACACACACACACACACACACCACACACACACACACACACACACACACACACACCTAGATTCAATTTCATAGCCTTACTCTCAGACAGGATGGGATATAGATAGACACCTCCTTTTGGCACACATATTTCTTTCGTTTAGGCACTGAAGCTTGTGTGTGTGTGTGTGTGTGTGTGTGTGTTCCCAGGCCCAGTGATTAGCGCATTGCTCTAATTACCTCCATTAGAACGTAAGTGTGTGGGACTATGAGGAAGGACACAAACAGGGTCAGCTGACCTGTGCACCAACAACGCGACCCCCTTTTCTTTCCCAGTGCCGCTGATTACACAGCCACTAATGAGCGAGTACAGCTTGTTTGTTTGCCAGCGTACCGTGCTCACACTTACACACACTACTCTCCCTCTTGACCTCTCTGCTCTGCTTTGTCCTGCATTACACACTTGACGTCAGTGGACGTGCCAGTTCTGATGATGTTGTGAGCAGGTTCCAGGGCAAAGGTTTTGCCTAATGGGCTTTTCAGAGGTCATCATTCTTTGGATTAAAAGCTGTTGAGCTGAGATTTTTGCCTTAAAGAAACAGAATATTCAAATTCCTTAACAATGAGAGTAGACATTACACCCGTGTAAAGGCTATGTTATTGTATCAGGCTTTATTTTATTTCTTTTGTTGGACAGCTACAGCGTCGCCTAGTGGCAGACAGCACACAGACTATGTTTTATCTACATTAAGGTTTGCAGTGGTTTAAATCTTTTAGACGTGTCTGATTAGACTCAGCAGAATTATTACTTCACTGGATACTAGATGATGAAATGCAAACAAAGTCAACGACTTGATCTTGTCTGAGAGAGAATGTTTAGTGTGCTGGGGAGATTCCAGAAAAGGAATGTAAGAAAACATATGAGCTTCAGTGTGGTGAGACACTGACACACACACACACACACACACACACACACACATACATACACAAATGTGTGGTATTTCTGTGTAACTCCAAATGTCTAGCCAGAAAGAGTATAGAAGAAATTGCATCAAAAGTCCTGCTGCTCTGATGGAAAGGAAACCTTTACCCTGGAAAAATAAATAAATAAAATAAATAAATAAATAAATAAATAAATAAATAAATAAATTATTATTATTATTATTATTATTATTATTATTATTATTATTATTATTATTATTATTATTATTATTATTTTCAAATATGATTTTACAATATTTGTAATGTAATTCTGGTGCTAATTTTTCCTAATTTTTATCATATTAATTAGATATCTAACATGTACTACATGTACTGCATAGCCGAAGGTTTGTGAACACCTGACAATCGCACCCACATGTTCTCACTAAACATCCCCTTCCAGATTTATTCCCTCTTCACTGTTATAATAAACTCCACTCTGGAGTCAGGGCTCTGTTCAGAACTCTTGAGATCTTCCATCCACTTCAAGCTGAACCTCCACACTATGTCTTGATGGCGCTCAGGTGAAAAGAAGCATATATCTTTGGCCACATAGTGTAGAAATAGTGGAGAAAGCAAATGTTCGCAAATCTACTGCAGTTTGGTGATTATTCTGGTACTCCCAAGCAGTTGGATCTTTGACCCTTAAGCCGCTTTAATTTTGGAAGTGGAATCAGTTTGAAATTGAAATTTCATCAACACAGAAGCATCTCACTTTGGGGGTTTTCCCACTTAATAATCAGTAGTTGACATAAAGAAAGATAAAGAGAGGAAATGATAATAAATCTGTAAAGGAACTGCTCCCTCATTAGGAAACCAGTGCTGTCAGTGTCTCTCAAATCATACCCACACGTGAACACACAAGACCCAAGTCTTTCTGGCCTGCTGCTTCATTAGATCAGAGCCATGCTTTGATTTCATGAATTTTACAGTTCACTCATGGGGCTGTGTGTGTGTGTTTGTGTTTGTGGGTTGTGAGACCTTTTGATCACCGGGGCACTAAGAGGGCACCCTAATCACGCCTGACAGCCCCTTTTTCTGATAGATTCAGCAAGAAACTTGGCGATTTTGTTTCTCAATCCTGTCAAGCAGTCTGAGCTCTTTGACCCAATTGAGCAGCCGAGCCCAGTCAGCTCCATACATATTGAATTCTTTGCTAATTACTCTCGTCATTAGCAGGTGTGTGTGTGAGTGTGTGGCATACCCTCGCTTTTGGTTAGGTCATTGGGACAAAGGTCTTTGACTGCTGGATATTTGGACCCCATTAGCACAAAATGTACAGTGTCTGAGATCTTTGGACAGCACTGGTGGACAGTGAGCTAAAGACGCAGTGATTGTATACACCCACACCCACACCCACACACAGTTGAACAAAAATGCTTGGAAACCATTCAAAGTCCTGACTGACCCATAGCACTGCTCACATCATGGACCTTAAATCTACAAACCCAAACCTCAAATTTATCCTGAATATATAAACCACCAAATTAACTCCTTACATTTAATAGTCCATCTATTTATGTAAGTTCTAGATGTCCATCTAGTTGCTAACTAATGATGCCCTAAGCTGGTTGAAAACCCAAGTAGTATGATTACCTTATGTTCCTCTGGAGTCAACCTCCAACATCTCTGCATCTTCTAAGCCACTTCTAAGCATAAACACGGTCAGATACTACATGGAACTGAAGGCTTAATTAGTCTTCTTCTGGTTCTATGTCACAGGGGGAAAAAAACATTTAGGTGCCAGGTTATCTAGCCTTGATCTGCACAACCAAGCGTCAATACTATCCAGCCATACCAAGAGACTCCCATAAAACCTTCTCATCTTCATCCAGCATCCAGCTTACCCCTTTTGCAACTTCTAAATCCCAGTAGAAATCCTAGAAACCCATACAGACCACTAACTAAAGCAGTCTTTGGCATGTTTTTCTCATCAATATGGAGGAATTCCATAATCCCATCTTTGTGGCATCTCTAAATAGATCTTGATGCTTTTTTCTGAGGTAAACCTCTAGCATTGTTCTGGTAGAACTCCATCTAAAGAGGTGCACAGATAGATCAAAACCTTCAACACTTTGTATGCTTTCTTTCAGCACATGATCATCTCTAATAATTTGATTCTGTAGTCTAGAGGTGAATTCCAAGACATCAGAATATACACCTGAGGCCTTTGCTGTAATAACCAGATAGGTCTGGTCTTGTTTGCCACACTGACATCTACTTTACATCATAGCAAATCAAAATGTTGCAGCATTTGTGGAGAAACAATAAGTAAAGGTAGAAGGATGTAGAACTGTAAACTGTATCACACAGTGGCGATGGTAGTAGTAGTTGCTGTTGTTGGTTGTTGTTGTTGTTAGTGGTGGTGGTGGTGATTGTTGGTAGTTGTTGGTTGGTAGTTGTTGTTGTCGGTGGTGATTGTTGTTGTTTGGTAGCTGTTTTTGTTGTTGATGGTGGCAGTTGTTGTTGGTTGGTAGTTGTTGTTGTTTGTTAGCTGTTGTTGGTGGTGACTGTTGTTTGTTGGTAGGTGTTGGTGGTTGTTGGTGGTGATTGTTGATTGGTAGTTGTTGTTGTTGGTGGTAACTGTTGGTGATTGTTGTTGGTTATTGATGGTGGTGATTGATGGTGGTGATGATTGTTGTTGTTGGTGGTTGTTGTTGTTTTTGTGGGTGGTGATGTTGTGGCAGGGATTAAATGATCATGGATTGCTGTATTTCCACCTGAGACTAAGGACATGTTAATGAAATGCAAAATGTAAGGCTTATGGTGCCCCCCAGATTCTTCACAGAATCATCTATAATACTAAATCAATCAGTAAGAAACATTTAAGGAATATCGTCCGGGCCAAGAGCATCAGCAGTACTTTCACAGCACAAGACAGCAGGGTTAGTCATCTCCAAATCATCTCCAGAATGAAAGATCAATAGATCCACATATCCATAACTCCATCTTTTGATACTTAGGGAAAGGTCCAAGTGCAGCATAAGCTGATGACCATACAGCGTCCGGCCTTGAAGTGATGAGACTCCAACTAGAAGTAAGCTTATTGTCTTCACTTTGACACTGCAAACCACTGCCTACAATCGTTAGCTCCGTTTTTAACGTTAACTCTTATGCAATTCTTGATTTATTTGCTCTTCTATCCAAGACATAATGATGTGCCTTGTCTTGTTAGTTTCTGCTTATATAATTCCATGGTCCAGAGGACTATCTGATTATTCTCTCTAACCACATCCATCTCTTCCATAGAAATCCTATCCAAACTACAGAGAGGTCTAATCAGGTAATCGATCCATATGATTAATGGTATTTTAGGGTTCAGCAGCATCATTTCCCCCAAAAATCCCCAAAAGTGTTTCACATAGAGTCAGGTAACTAGAAAGGCCAATCCAATACCTCAGGCTGCTTGTAAATTTGTAAATGCCTGTAATCTAACAGTGAAAACTTTCCTTCATTTTTTCATTTTATTTTCTCCTCATCAAACTCTCACGTACTCTCAGAGCCACAAGGAAAACACAAATCTCTCAACTTTTTTTTTTCATCTGATTGTTGTTTATCTCCAAAACCCACACCTCGTCTAAACATATATTCATATAAACCTTTCCCGACTGGACAATTATCTTCAATAGATGCTCTCCTCTGCCAAAACACAGTATTATTGCAGCACAGTGCATCTTTTGGTATATCTAGTTATGTCTTATTTTTAGGCACAAGCACTCATCTAAACCTAGCCTATTGTTGCTTGGCTTTGTTGCAGAATACACACAACTTTTGAAGGAACTTTCTCATTATACTCTCATAACTGTGAGTGTCTAATCAAAAAAGGTCACCAAACACTGGCTAACTTGCTCGTACATCCGGTAGCTGTTTGCATCAGTGGAAAGCCAAGCGAAGCGAATTTACGAATTTTACACATTTTTTTTCAGCCAGCGAGAACTGTTTCGAAAAAGTCAACCCATGATACCAACGTTGCCTTCAGCATGCGTTCAAAAGCTATGTGATTTTTCAGTCGTTTTTTTGTTGACAGATCGGTGGCGTGGGTGGTTTGTATTATTTTTAGCCCAAGTTTGGTGGCACGGCTTCCTGTGAGGAGCCTTGACATGGAATGCTTGGCTTGGGTCAGTTCTTTGTAAGCAGCCATACAGTTTACATACGCTTCGTATCGGTCATATTGGTCATATTTTTGGGTCTCAGGAACGGATTATCTGCATTTACATTATTTCTTATGAGAAAATTTGTTTCACAATAAATATTTTCACCTTAAGAACTCGTCTCCAGAACCAATTAAATCCGTTTGCCGAGGTTCCACTGTGACTTTTGGACAGTGATAGAAATGACACTTTGAGAAACTGCCCCAGTGGGTGTGCCATTCCACCACCTCCAGACACCCTATCCAGGTCTGGGCTAGTTATGGCAGTTCTTTTAAAATATGGCTACCAACATCCAGTTAATTTCCCAGAATCCTCAGCCAACAACAAACCCCAGATTTCTCAGCATAACCATCTGTTTCCAGCACACGCCCCATACATAGTGCAGCTTTTCATCCTGACTGTTTTATTTGTTTACACACTTTACATCTGTCTTTTTTAAATTTCCTGATATAACATACTTATAACACACTTAAATTTACTTTGTAAATGTCCTATTGGGATGAATAAAGTATCTATCTATTTATCTGCTTATACCCAGGGCTTTTCCCACATGAAATATTTCTGTGTGATTATAAACAGAATCTCAGGTTTATGTAGTTGGAGGTTTCACACTGCTCCTCCTTTCCCCGGGGTTAACACTGAATCCTGGCTCTTCCTAAGCTGACATTTCACACTCTACATTCCTAAACCCTGCTGTAACCTTATTCTTATTTGCATATTTGTAATGTCAACATCCCTAATTGGATTTACCGGCTTGTTTCACGTTTTCACATCAGCGAAAAAAGCAGGTTTTGCCTGTACAGGAATTGTGATATCTATCACAACTTTCTGTTTTTTTCTCCTTTATAAGTTTGTCATGTAGTAGACCAGACGTTCATTGATATACGTTGTTTTGCTCTTTGGGATTTGGATCTGCTGTTCAATAACAAAACCCTGCATCCAAACCTTGACACCAGCCTCGTTTGTGGTCCCTCACTTTTGGCCAAACCAACAAAACAAACACACATTGCACATGTTTCAATTTTAGGTCCAATGTGGCCTGACTGAGGTTCTTTGGTCCATGTCATGTCTGAGATACGGGTTCATCGGGGTTGAGTCATGGCTGTGTTCTGACGGCTCGTTTTTGTGCTAGATGAAGGTGGTTAAATGAATGTGGACTTGCGCTCAGACATCACTTATTTGCTGTCTGGGTTCTTCTGGTTCTGTGTGAAAGATCTGCTGGTAGGACACAGTTATTTTTTTTGTCCATCACAATATTTTTTGTAAAAACACCAGTGTCTTCTACTGGTGTTTGGTAACTAGCCAGGTTTCATTTTCTGCCACAAAAAAAATTATTTCTGGAAGCAAAAAGTACAAACAGTCTTTTGGCCGTGTCTAATTATTTTTGCTATGTATTGCTATTGAG
>JAUCMX010000008.1:25207060-25247060 GCA_033459395.1 Hemibagrus guttatus
GCACATCAACTTGGCAAATGTTTTTTGCCGGATGCCCTTCCTGACGCAACCCTCCCATTTTTCCGGGCTTGGGACCGGCACTGCATCCAGTGGCTGGGGTTGAGGCATTGGCTGGGAATCGAACCCGGGCCTTCCACATGATAGGCGAGAAACCTACCACTGAGCCACCAATGTGAGGTGGCAGAAGCATTGTAGACATTTGTTCGTTGACAGCAGCCAACAGAACTGATTAAGATTGTTTTGGCCTGTAATTATCGAAACTCCTGCTCAAATAATCGTAAGGAAATTCCAGTGAGCTAACAAAGTTTTGCTGGGGGCACGGAGGCTTAGTGGTTAGCACGTTTGCCTCCAGGGTTGGCAGTTCAATTCCTGCCTCCGCCATGTGTGTGTGGAGTTTGCATGTTCTCTCCGTGCCTTGGGGGTTTCCTCCGGTTTCCTCCCCCGGTCAAAAGACATGCATTGTAGGTTAATTGGCATCTCTAAAGTGTGAGTGTGTGTGTGTGCCCTGCGATGGGTTGGCACGCCGTCCAGGGTGTATCCTGCCTTGATGCCTAATGACGCCTCCCCGTGACCTGAGAATAGATTGGATAAGCGGCAGACAATGAATGAATGCTATTTTGCTGCTGAAATGCAGGACAAGATAAAAAAGAAATCAACTTTTTGAAAAAATCAATATTCGATTTTTCATTATTTTTTGCTTTTCAGAGTCCAGAGGATTTTCCCAGACCCTAAATTAAGTTAACCTCCTAAGACCTGAGCTTTGGTTTGGCTTGCATTTTAGATTTCTTATTTAGGAGGAACTACAATAATTACCAACAGATGGCAGTGTAAGTGTCCACGTTTGTGTACAACAGGTTAAAAGAATGAAGTATTATGGTGCACACAACCAAAAATGTAAATGTCCACGTATGTGGACGCCAGGTTGTAGGAGGTTAAGTTGCCTTGATCTTCTGGTCAACGGCCCAGAGCCTTAACCACTTGAGCTACCACCGCCCCTACCATGTGTATGAAAATAGATTCTGGTTGTAACCAAATCCAGTGCAAATATTTTGTTGATATTTTATATAAAGGAATATTCGGAATTGCAGATATTATACGATTCTCATTTTTAATATTGACCCCAAAACACGACAGGTCCAAAACAAAAGCATTGCAACTTTATTTAACAATCAATACAGAGACAATCAGGCTCTCAGAGTGGATGTGCCAGCAGGTGGATGTGTAGCTTGAGGATTAATGCTGGCCTTCACATCAGCTGCTGGAGTTTCACTTGTTAGGAAGCACATAGTGTATCAGGTTAGTGTTTTGTCTTATTTATTAGCAACTCTGCTTTAACTCGCAACAAACGAATCCATAGGCTGGAATTTTACAAAGCATCTCAGTCAGCATATATATATATATACATATATGCTGAGAGAGAGAGAGAGAGAGAGAGAGAGAGAGGAGAGAGAGAGAGAGAGAGAGAGAGAGGATCTAGTGGAATATTGGACAGAAAGTTTTGCTTGCACATTTACACACACACACACACACACACAAACACACACACATATATTAGGCAACAAAACAAAACACTGTAGTGGCAAAAACTATCAATATAATACAACACATTTTAACATAGTTTTTTTTTTCTGGAAAAAAAGCATAAGAATAGTTTTTAGTCAGTCCATGAATTTAAAACTAAATAATTAGGTCATCTTTTTGAACACTCATGACATTTTAATCCACAAGTTAAACAAGATTTCAGTATGCGGTGCAGTTCAGGACTAGACTAAATCTGCACGTCTACGTTTAAAGGGAAAATCACGACTTAATGCATAAATGCAACACAATTCAGTTCAATTTGAAACCAGAGCTTAATGGGCATGAATTTGGTTTGTACATTCAGTTCACATCAGTGAGTCTGATGATTGCTAGACATGATAAATGTAAGGAATTTATAACGGTTTGTGACATTATCACAATGTTCTACCAAATGGTTGGTGCTATGGAATAAAAACACGTGTGTAAATCAAATGCACAGAATTTTAAAAATACTGAGTGTATTTAAATAAACATTTTTTATATCTACTTTCACATCAAATACTGATACAACATTTGCTCTGGTTGTAAGATTACGCCTCCAAAATTTACGAGTCTTGAGTCTATAAGAGTCTTGAGTTATGCCCTGAGAATTGAGCCGGAATGATGAAATTCACCATATAATATTTTTTTAGAGTTAGGCATAAATGGTTTCCATAGGAAATTCTCATCCAGTGAACTGAATTATGGGATACCTAGGCAGAAAAGTGTCTCTGAAAGTTGAAGAATGACATCATTTTCAAATGAAAACCTTACAATATTGGGTTGATAATTACATTAATTCAATTATCTGCACATGCCCTAAACTAAGCATTACTACGAGACAAAACAAATATGCACAAAGAATAAATAGTAAACAATGTGTTTAGCATTATGGCTTCCACTCACGCACGTTTGTGGGCAACAAGTAGGTCAGTGTTGGAGAAGTGCTGAATATTAGGAATGTTAAAGCAGTGGACCTGAAACTGCTTCAAAGCCCCAATAAGGAATTCAAGGCCACTTTTTGGTGTTTCAACAAAACAATCTGAACAATCAGATGACTACTAGCTGACTGATGAAATAAAAAAGAAAACCAGTATCCATGAAGGTTAGAAATTCATGGATTTTTCTCAATGCATAGTGAAAGTGAATGTTAGTATTTTGGTTCTTGGTCTGAATATTAGTAAATAAATAAGATGTGTATGTGCCAGTGTACGAACAGATCTGGTGCACACTTTAATAAGTTTAAAAGCTGTTGCTATAATGTTGCTACGCCGCATAGGTAAGAAAGTGCTTAAGATGCGAAATAACGATCCTAAGAGACGAAACGCTGCATAAATTAAGAAAATCGTCAGTCAATGTCACACACAGATGTCATCTTATACTAGGTCAACATTTTAGACCTGTACTATGGTGCAAAAAGACTAAGAGATTAATGTTGAACACTTGCGGTTTTTATATAGGTTTTATAATGAGGCTCTAGAGTGTGTTAAGGAGCTAACTGGACAAGACTCCTCAGGTGTGTTGATGTAATGACGAAGCCTATTCATAAAGAGGATCCTCGTGTGTGTTACAGAATGACAAAGCTTGTTTACAGAATGACTCTACGGATTTGTGTTGTGATGAAAAGGTTTGTCCACAGTAATGCTTCCCACTAGCGTATTCTGTAATGATCTGGACAACGAAAGTGTATAGAGGATCCTCCTAGTTGTGTTTTATATAAAGGATGACAAAGAACTTACAGAACGACAAAGCCCTTATATGGAACGATGAAACCCTTTCATATAGAGTCTTTTAGGGTAGGTTATGGAATGACAAAGCCCTTTTCATATAGAGGATCCTCAGATGTGTTACGGAATGACAAAGCCCATTCATATAGAGGGTCCGTGTGTTACAGAATAATGAAGTCTTTTCATATAGAGGATCCTCAGATGTGTTATGGAATGACATAGCCTTTTCATATAGAGGATCCTCAGGTGTGTTACGGAATGACAAAGCCCTTTCATATAGCGGATCCTCAGATGTGTTACGGAATGACATAGCCCTTTCATATAGAGGATCCTCAGGTGTGTTACAGAATGACGAAGCCCTTTCATATAGAGGATACTCAGATCTGTTACGGAATGACAAAGTCTATTCATATAGAGGATACTCAGATGTGTTACGTAATGACAAAGCCTTTTCATATAGAGGATCCTCAGATGTGTTACGGAATGACAAAGCCCTTTCATATAGAGGATCCTCAGATGTGTTACAGAATAACGAAACCCTTTCATATAGAGGATCCTCAGATGTGTTACAGAATGACGAAACCCCAAATATAGAGAATCCCCAGGTGTGTTATGCAATGACAAAGTCTTTTCATACAGCGGATCATCAGGTGTGTTACACATTGACAAAGCTCTTTCATATAGTGGACCATCAGGTGTGATATGGAATGACATACATGACTCGTTCATACAATGACTCTACAAATTTGTATTACATAATGACAGGGTTTGTCCCAGTAAATGTTTCTTTTTAGTGTATTCTGTAATGATCAGGACTTTCCATAAAGGCTCTTTAGGTAAAATGAGCCTCTCTTAGTTACACAGACACAGTTCCAAGTGTCAGGTTTGTTGGATGTGAGTTACAGAATGACCAGGTCGGTCGGCACGGATGTTTTTGTGATGTGTTGTACTGCAAAGTTGAAGCTTCTTCTGTGTGTTCCAGATTGATAGACTTGTTAATTTGGAGGTGGTGTGTGTTGAGGGATGATATATTATGTTGATATGGAGGCTCCCTGTAAGGTGTTACAAAATGACCAGGCTTGTTAAATCATGAGCAAATACAATAGATGCTTCCCATTAGTGTACTGTTTGATGATCAGATGCTCTTTAGGTCGGTAGCACAGTCGTCAATGGCCAGGCTTGTTGATACAGATGCTTCTATGGAATGTAATGTGTTATTGCACAATCTGGTCATCTTTGTAATAAGCCTCCTTCCATGTATTACACACTCGTGAGACCTTTTCATACAGAGGTTTCACATAGTGTGTGTTGCAGGATAAACAGCTCTGTTCATACCACAGCTCATCAAGCGTGTGCTGAGGGATGACTTGGCTTGTTCATACCTGGGCGGTTTTGTGGTTCTTTAGTGGGTGTTACTGATGTGAATGACTAATTGTTCGTACATTGCTGGTGCATTACAGGACCATGAGGTCTTTTCATGGAAGGTTTGCTGAGTGACACATAATGACCAGGCCTGTTCATACAGAAGATCCTCAGGAGTGTGATTTGAAAAAGACTCGGCTTGTTCATGTAAAGGTTTTGTGGTTTTGCCTAATTGGATGATCCAAGCTGGTTTCTGGTGTGTTTCCTGTTGGTCATGGCTGTTCAAAAGTGTTCACAGCGATCACTGGCCTCCTCCTGCTTTTCATTTTCAGGGAGCTGTAACGAGACTGTATACACACACACACACCCCCCACACACACACACACACACACACACACACACACACACACACACGCACAAAATAGTATAAAATAAATACATTTGCATTATGCAGCACATTTGTTATTAGTTGAATAAAAGATAACTTAGTATTTCTTCTTGTGCATACAAACCTCTTTGCGTATAACTTTGGCACGACTCATCTTCACACTCTGAGTTCTGCGCAGACCCTTCGTCAACGATGAGTCATCCTCTGAAAACGTTCCATCTACTTCCTCCCGTTGTCCTGCCTGTTCATGTTCTACATGGGCACGGACAGAAGCGTGGGATTTTTGCTGAATCAGAGCAGTTACATTTATTTACAGAGCCTAATAGTATTAAAGAGATGAAATAATATAACCGTACAGATTATCATTAATTTGGCAGATTTACTACCCAGGACACCATAATTATTGGAACATAATCTAATCAGGAAAAAAGTAAATGACTAATTAATTAATAACATAGTTATTACAATGAATTATTCCCTAATTAGATATTTTACCTCTATATATACAAGCACATTTTATGTTTCAGAAGAGCATTGTCAATGCCAGAAATTTATCATCACCTTTATCAAAAAGCTGTTAGTGAGTTCTTGTACGATGTGAGATTTTTGTATGTGACAGAAAATAAACAGTATAGTCTAAATCCGGCTTTTGGCTGCCGATCGCAAGCTAAATCTGACCGCAGCAACCGAGACGGTTTCTCCTCTTAAACATGCTCCCTTAATGAGAAAGTTCAAGGCGAAGCTTATCCTTATGCCCAATCTGAGTCCGTGACTAATCTGGAGTGGGCGAGGAATATTTCTGGAATGTTGTACATTGGTATTTCGAGGTGCATAGGACATGTCTGAAGCAATCAGTAGAGTAAACAAGCTTCTGCAAAGTGTAGGAGGTAAAACTGGTTGCTATTAAAATTAGTAGCTTTCTAAATCCTGACATACAGAGCTGGAGATGGCTGAGTGCAACAGCACCACAGTAAATATTTGATATTATTGTGTCTTTAAAGCTTTAAAGACACATTTCCAGGATTTAATCAAGATCCTTTATCCCACAACATGGCCATAGCATCATCTGTGACCTTCTTAGAAAATCCAGGAATAAAAATATTCACATCCGAGCCTTCCTCCTCTGGGAAAAGTTGTATCAAAAACTCTTTTGAGTAAGGAATAGAAGTTTTCTCAAGATGTGCAGAGTAAACAGGAATGACAGTCTATAGGTTTATAGTGGATGACGGTATTCATAGAATATTCTGACTTTTCTGAAAAAGGAAATGCCAGTGCCAGGGTGATGCTGATGTGATGCTCTATTTATATTCCAGATATTGCTGTGTGCAAGTTGGAGAAGGAATGCTGCTAGCAGTGTGTATATGAGAAACAGTGTGTGTATAACATTGTTAAATTAGTCAAAAACCTGGTTCTCAAATAGATCCAACAAGCAGGATGACATCATAGTCCTGCTGTAGTATCCACACTGAAGCCTTTAATCATTTAAGCGTAATTATTAAAACTGTAGCAGTTTAGATTTGTTAAAAGTTCTCGCAGACTTGCACAGCATTAGGAAAATATCAGTAATTATCACTGTTTGGGTTGTGCCTTGATTACATATGGTATTATTCAATACATACTTAGGTTAATTAGGTGGAAATTGTGTCTCTCAGAAACTATTTCTGTAGGACAACTAAGCAGATGTGATCTTTTGTCCATGAGAATCCTTTATGAAAAATATAAAAAATACATATTTTAGTGGCGAGCCAGCCAGGAGCTCAACAGCCCAGTAAAAGACTCAAAAACCTGAACTGGGACCGCACGCCTACCAGGCTACAGATGCCAGCCAATCAAGGCTTATGACAAAAGAGAAAAAAGTTATTGGTATATCAGTTGCTTACCAGAGCCCTGGGTGCTGGGGTCTTCACTCAGCTTAGAAGGTTTCCCTAATGCTGATTGGCCGGATGGAACCTGGGTGAGATCAGGAATACTAAAGCTCCGTAGACGCTCACTGATGGCACCCTGTCCCTGTAAATAAATAAATAAAAATCAAAGTTAGCATGTTATTTGAGGTCTGCATCTCCCAGATTTATTTATTTTTTTCCTGTCACTGAGCAGTCACTCTAATGTATTCCTTCTGCACTAGATAATGAGGGAAATCTCTTTCTGGAGACCGTGATGCTGCTCTAGGGAGAGAATGTGTATATTTATATTTAACAGAAGTCTTGAATTTTCACATTGATGGATTAGGTTTAATTAGATAGATGCTGCAATTGAACTGATTTTATGCAGTGCCATTTATGCAGTGCAGATCTGTCATGTCAACAGAGAAACACTATCTACTAAGCATGTGTTTAAATTTGTTTTGAGGAAGTAAAAGAGTAACTTCCTTAATCTTGGTGAAGAGTTCCAGTTAGAAAGAAGAAGTGAGTACACAAAAAGGGAAAACCAATTCTCCAGGATGATGCCCAGTCCCATGATGGTTGGTTGTCTGTAGACCTAACTGATGAGGCTAAAATGTAATAGCTAATATAATAAATGACAGGTATTAATACAGACTAAAGGAAACAAACAAGTATGTGATCTTTATTATTTATTGTTGATTTTTAATTGTTTTTTTTTTTTTTTTCGGCTATTTTTCAGCTGGGCAACTACAAATTTAAAACTTTCAACCCAGACACAAAATCTGCTCTGCTGGATTTCCATTGGAATCATCTGTTGTAAATTAGTGAACTTTCACATTTCTTCCAATGAAATCACTTAAAAATGACACTACTGCACTACCCCAGAACTCATCCATGAATCTTTACAAATATGGATCTGACCAGCATTTCAAATCAATCTATAAAGTCTATAAAGTGGCTTCATCTAACAAATCTTAAACCATAAAAACGTCACAAAACCCAAGGATAGTTTAAAGTTTGTTTTTATTGGTAGAATTTCTAATGTGATGTTCACTCTACAAATAAAAATACTGCAGTGTTTTCGTATAATTCAGCCCTTATCAGTTAGTTCCATTAGCGTATACTATATATGGTCAGCTCCTGAATTATTGGCACCCCAGAAGGTCAACACACATTATTCTCAACTAAACAAATCAGTTACTAAGCTCATATCATGATAGAAAAATAAGCATTTCATCATCTTTGGGAGATTGCAAGTCTGAATCTCTGCGATATCACAGATATCCACGGAAGAGAGTCCGAGAGAGAGGAGGAAGGGATGGTATTACTCCTTCCTCTGTGAAAGAAAAGGGAAATCTTAGGATTAACTGACATCAGTTAAAGTTTCAGTTAAAGTTAAAGCAACTAACCACAAAGATATTGTTTGCAATTTCTTTTTATTTTAAATAGTCCAAGGTGCCAATAATTATTGAGCAGGGTTTGTGTGTTTTGTGTGCGAGAAGCAGCAAGTGAGCAGAAAATGAACAAATCAGTGTTACCTGTAGCTCCGCCACCATTAGCCAGGTACAAAGACCATTGTGAGGTTAGTGTAGTGTACAGAGAGTGAGAGAGAGAGAGAGAGAGAGAGAGAGAGAGAGAGAGAGAGAGAGAGAGAGAGAGAGAGAGAGAGAGAGAGAATTCAGAAGCGAAGCACAGCAGGAATGCCCACTATCTTCAGGAATAAGTTTCCACTGCACGCAATTATTTTTTTTGCAGCAAAGCCTGGGTGAGATAAAATAAGGGTGAAATAAAAAGCTTTTTTTATGCCCTATTTCTTTAAAAAATGCAATTTTCAATTTTCAAATGACAAAAAACCCTGCTTCTTATATTTATCAGGAATATGTGATAAGTCTTGTGCATAACTTTAATACTAAGATTAAAGTTAAATTATTAAAAAAAAACATGGAGAGAAATTATTTGTATATTACATCATCTAGATACATACAGATCATACTGATCCACTACCAATCCATTTTATTAAAATTTATTTATTCATTCAAATTTTTAAAATTCTTTTTTAAAATTATCCCTTATTTCTATTTTTATTGGAACTAATTTTTATTCTAGTTTTATTCTACTATTTATGTCAGACATTAGGAAAGCATTTCACTACATGTTGTGTGTATAGTTCTTTATGTGACAAATAAAAGCATTATTTGAATTTGTAACAAAAAAATAGCCATTTCACTCACTTAAAAAAGCAGCTTTTTTTTTTTTACTTTTTGACTTTTGTGCCAGTATGAAAAATTAAAAAAAAAAATTCAAAACAGTTTCCATATACTCATAAACAGGAAGAAATAAGATGAAATTCCTGTCTGTATGTTCATTCATTCATTAATTCATTGTCTACCGCTTATCCGATCTATTCTCGGGTCACGGGGCATCAATCTCAGGCGTCATTGGGCATCAAGGCAGGATACACCCTGAACAGAGTGCCAACGCATCGCAGGGCACACACACACTCTCATTCACTCACACACTACAGACAATTTAGAGATGCCAATCAACCTACAATGCATGTCTTTGGACCGGAGTACCCAGAGGAAACCCCCGAGGCACAGGGAGAACATGCAAAGGAGGTGGGAATCGAACCCCCAACCCTGGAGGTGTGAGGCAAACGTGCTAGCCACCAAGCCACCGTGCCCCCCCCCAATCAGAAGATATAAATGTGTTTATATATATAATCCAATGTTCTGGATTATAACGGTGGTTGCTTTTACCTGTAAATCTTGTTCTTGCAGCAGCTGAAAAAAACGGTACATGTGAAGCTTTAAAGACTGACTTGCTTTAAATAAAAAAAGTTCAAGATGGCGCCGCGGATGGCAGCCACTGTGTTTCGGTGCGCTCTACTTTTCCTTGTTTTGTGTTGCTATTCAGTTTTGTGTCACAGTTCTGGTGGCTCCTATTCCAGAGAAGAGCTCATGAACATCAGAGCTACTACCCCAGTGGACTTATTTCCGTGTTTTCTGGCTTCTACCGTGGATTTACTGGCGATTTTAATCAAAGAGGCACGTAACAAAGTGAAGTCCCGCAGAAGAGGGAAATGCTCAGGTGTGCTTGTGCAGCTCCGCCGGCGCGGATTACGCACAGCGCTCCCTGGGATATTCCTCTCTAATGTGCGCTGACTTTGCAACAAAATGGACGAGCTGACCCTGCAGATGAACAAAAACAAAGACTTTCCTACGTCTTGTGTTTTGTGCTTCACGGAAACATGGCTGTGTGATCTAATACCGGACTCTGTGCTACAGCTGGGCGGATTTAATCTTTATAGAGCGGATAGACACACAGAGCTCTCAGGCAAAACAAAAGGTGGTGGAATCTGGTTTTTATATCAACAACAGTTGGTGTAACGATGTAAAAGTACTGTCTCAACTCTGTTCCCCGGACTTGGAGGCCTTCATCATTAACTGCAAGCCCTTTTACTCGCCCTGTTATCCCACCGCAAGGTAATGTGCGCAAAGCGCAGCGCGCGTTGGCTGACGAGATACAGAGTGTGGAACGGACAAACCCAGATGCCTTGGTTATTGTCCTAGGAGACCTTAATAAAGGTAATCTCTCACACAAACTGCCAAAATACAAACAGTTTATTAAGTGCCCGACCAGAGAGGGGAACGTACTGGACCATTGCTACACCACCATCAGCGGTGCTTATCGTGCTGTCCCTCATGCCACACTGGGCCAGTCTGACCACATCATGGTGCATTTGATTCCTGCATACAGGCAGAAATTAAAACTCTGCAAACCTGTTGTGAGAACATCAAAGAAGTGGACCAGTGAGGCTGTGGGGGAACTTCAGGGGTGTTTGGACTGTACAGACTGGGATGTTTTTAGGTCTACCACCAACAGTCTGGATGAGTACACAGACACTGTGTCGTCCTACATTTACTTCTGTGAGGACAGCATCATTCCAACATGCTCCAGGGTGAGTTATAACAATGACAAACCCTGGTTCACAGCCAAACTCAGACAGCTCAGGTCAGAGAAAGAGGCCGAAGTGGGGACAAAGGAAAATACAAGGAGGCTAAGTCCAGATTTAGCAAGGAAGTGAGAAGAGCTAAAACAGAGCATGGTGAGAGAATGAAACAGCAATTCCAAACTAACGACTCTGCCTCTGTCTGGAAAGGGCTTAAAGCGATCACCAATTACAAGCCTAGAGCCCCCCACTCTGTGAACAACCTGCGACTGGCCAACAGCCTGAATGAGTACTACTGCCACTTTGAAAGACAATGGAACAGTCCTGACCCCCCCAATCCTCCCCCCCACCAGCTATTGATCAGCAGTAGCTCCTCCTCCTACACTTTCATACCTGTATCACCCACACAGGTCCACACCTTAGCGACACCCCACCCCCCACCCCTCTCACCATCAAAGAGGAAGAGGTGAATAGACTGTTTAAACGTCTGAACACCCGCAAGGCTACAGGCCCGGACTCCGTTTCCCCCTCCCTCCTGAAGCACTGTGCCAATCAGCTGTCCCCAGTGTTCACAGACATTTTTAATACCTCACTGGAGACCTGCCATGTGCCAGCCTGCTTCAAGACCTCAGCCATTGTCCCAGTCCCCAAAAAGACAAAGATCACAGGATTTAATGACCCGTCTCCCTGACTTCTGTGGTCATGAAGTCTTTTGAGCGCCTCATCTTGTCCTACCTCAAGGTCAGTACAAAACCCTCTCCTGGATCCACTACAGTTCACCTACAGAGCCAACAGATCTGTAGATGATGCTGTGAACATGGCCCTCCACTTCATCCTTCAGCATCTGGATTCCCCAGGATCCTATGCCAGGATACTGTTTGTGCATTTTAGTTCTGCTTTTAATACGATCGTCCCAGCTCTGCTCAGAGACAAGCTCTTCCAGCTGAATGTGCCTGACTCCATGTGCAATTGGATCACGGACTTCCTGACAGACAGACGGCAGTTCGTGAAGCTGGAAACGCATGTCTCTGACCTCCAACACATCAGCACTGGATCCCCCCAAGGTTGTGTCCTTTCTCCTCTGCTATTCTCCCTTTATACCAACAGCTGCACATCTGGTCACCAATCTGTCAAACTCCTGAAGTTTGCTGATGACACCACCCTCATCTGCCTCATCTCTGACGAGGACGAGTCGGCCTACAGGGGTGAGATGGATCGTCTGGTGTCATGGTGCAGCATGAACAACCTGGAGCTCAACTCCCTAAAGACAGTGGAGATGATAGTGGACTTCAGGAAGGACCCAGCCCCCCTCCCCCCCGTCATCCTCTGTGACTCTCCGGTGACATCTGTCGAGTCCTTCCGTTTCTTAGGCACCACCATCACCAAGAAACTCAAGTGGGAGCAGAACATCAGGTCTCTCACCAAGAAGGCTCAGGAGAGGATGTATTTCCTTGCGGCAGCTGAAGAAGTTTCTCCTCCCTGTGAAGATGTTGGTTAACTTCTACACTGCCATCATCGAATCTATCCTCACATCCTCCATCACAGTCTGGTTTGCTGCAGCTACAGCCAGGGACAAGGCCAAACTGCAGCGTGTCATCCACTCAGCTGAGAAGGTGATTGGCTGCAGTCTCCCATCTCTCCAAGAGCTGTACATCTCCAGGTCCCGGAGACGTGCAGCCAAGATCACAGCCGACCCCTCTCATCCCGGAAATGAACTCTTTCGGTCCCTCCCCTCTGGAAAGAGGCTCCGGTCCATCAGGACCAGGGCCTCACGCCACAAGAACAGTTTCTTCCCCACTGCAGTCAGCCTGCTGAACAGTGCCCCACTTACACTTACACTGTGCCCGCACTACATCTTCTGCAAACTCAAACTTCTGTATACAATATTTATTTCATTCTCGATTGTACATACTGGATATACATATTTGGACAGTCACTTTCACTCAAACTTTACATTCTAAATTGCTCTTCTTTTCATGCACATTCAAACTTCTGTGTACAATTTCACTTACACTTTTACATTGTAAATTGCAACACGTAAGTCACTTGCTGTTAACAGCTTTATTTAATTTATTATAGTTTATTTTATTCTTTTAACATTTTATCTGTGTATATGTTTGCACCTGACACCAAGACAAATTCCTAGTACTGTAAAGTGCTCTTCGCGAACCCTTTGCTGTACCTGGCAATAAAAACTTTTCTGATCCTGATAAAGACTAACACATGACGGGCTGTACTGTAATAGGAAACTAATGCATAATATATATATATCTTCCACTCCCCTATATATATCACCCCTTTAGCTGTATATTGAGTCGCAATTTATTGTAAATATACCATTATGCACCACAATATACCACTATCTGGTTAGATGCTAACTGTATTTCATTGGCTTTGTATATGTACCTTGCACAATGGCAATAAAGTTGAATCTAATCTAATCTGATCTATTCTGATTATAGCACAGAGATTTGCCAATTCATTTATTAATGAACAACACATCATGTATTTTAACAGTTTATACAGTCCTTAGATTTAATGTTCTGGACCGCCTGAGAGACTTACACTCTCTCTCTCTCTCTCGCTCTCTCTCTCTCTCTCTCTCTCTTTTTCTCTCTTCAATACACAAGAGTTACAGCTCTGTTGCTGTGGCTCAGCAGGAGGCGACTATTTAGGAGTGAAGTGTTAACAGTGGCATTAGCAGGAGTTAGGGAGATTAGTACTGACTGTTTTAATGTTTGGTTCGAGTGGATCAGTTAAACTCAAAAACTGTGAATGAACTCTTTGTGAGGCGAAGATGAGTGTCTGATTGTTGTGTATCTGTATCTGTTACCATGACAGCAAAAGACAACAACAAACTGTGTTTATTCATGTTTGAGGTCTCTGTGTGTGTGTGTGTGTGTGTGTGTGTGTGTGAGAGAGAGAGACAGAGAGAGAGAGAGAGAGAGAGAGAGAGAGAGATTGTGAGTGTGTGAGAGTGTGTATGTATTTGTGTCTGTGTGTGTAAGAGAGAGAGAGAATGTGTGTGTGTGTGTGTGTGTGTGTGAGAGTGTGATTGAGTGTCTGCATATGTATGAGTGAGTGTGTGTGTGTTTGTACGCTACCTTGACAGCAGCAGTGACAGCGACTGAAGCAGCGACGCTGAGGCTTTGCCTTCCGAAATGCACCATGGTCTCATAACTCTTCTCTTTGGCCTGAACGATGTAATCATCTATCTCCTAAGACACACACACACACACACACACACACCAAAAAAGCATTTTTCTTTTTAAACACCTGGCACAAATGAACCTTCACTATGTCTCTTTCTAAAGCCGTGACCTATAGAAGTTAAAGTAGGTGTTCAGTATGGAGCGGACAGCGTGCTCTCTGCTGAAAGTCTCCATTCATTATTAGCGTCCTTGGCATTTTGGAGGACCGTTTCCCTTAAAAAAAAAGCGCCGGGGGGTTAATTTACGAGCGTACCCTCTCTCTTGAGGACAGCAGCGGGTGCAGGAACTTCCTGAAGATCAGACCGGCTCCTCTGGTGTACGGCGACACCAACCACATCACCACGAACATTTTTAACTCGTAATACAGTGGAAACCTGCAGGTTCACAGTAAAGGCATTTGGAGAAAAGGCGTTGGAGAAGATGACCTTGAGATCATGAGGTACAAATGTAATGCTGAACATGAAGCATTTTAACTTATCATTTTCTAATAAATATATAATATATATGTATATGTATATACATATATACCTTAACTAATGGTATATATATATATATCGTAAATAACATCTTAACAAAAACAATTAAAATATTTTTTTTTAAATAAAAATAAATCTTCTTCTTCTTTCGGCTTTTCCCTTCAGGGGTCGCCACAGCAAATCATCTCTCTCCACCTATCCCTATCTTCTGCATCCTCAACACTTGCACCCACTAGCTTCATATCCTCATTTATTCCATCCATACACCTCCTCTTTGGCCTTCCTCTTTGCCTCCTGCCTGGCAGCTCCATGTCCAACATCCTCCTACCAATATACTCACTCTCCCTCCTCTGAACATGTCCAAACCATCTTAATCTGGCCTCCCTAACTTTGTCCCCCAAACGTCCAACATGAGCTGTCCCTCTGATGTACTCGTTCCTAATCCTGTCCAACCTTGTCACTCCCAAAGAGAACCTCAACATCTTCAGCTCTGCTACCTCTAGCTCTGACTCCTGTCTCTTCCTCAGTGACACTGTTCACATGGTTAAATTTGCCAATGTTTTACACCGGATGTCCTTCCTGACGCAACCCTCTCTAATTATCCGGGCTTGGGACCGGCACAGAAGTCACTGGACTGTGACCCCCATGGCCAGATTTAAAAAAAATAAAAAATAAATAACTTTTATAAAATTATATATATACTAAATATAAATATATTCTAATATAAATATAAATATTTATAAACAAATATATATATATATATAAATAACATCTTAACAAATCCTAACAAAATCAACTAAAATATTAATAATAATATTAAAAATAATATAAAAAAATAAAAATAATATGAAACAAAAAGAAGAGAGTGTTGAGGATGCAGAAGATAGGGATAGGTGGAGAGAGATGATTCGCTGTGGCGACCCCTGAAGGGAAAAGCTGAAAGAAGAAGAAGATGTCTCACCATGCTATAGAGAGGTCTGCGATTGTCTCTGCTACAGTATAGAGAGCAAACACGATCCAGTACATCATCCACCGCACCTATGGCAACACACACACACACACACACACAGGACAGGAAAATGACAGACGATCTTGGCAGGAATCAACTGCTGTGCTGCTTTTCCTCTGTTACAGGATGCCCAAATGCTTATCCAGAACAAATAACCCAACCAAAATTAAAGTGTCATTTAATAACAACAGTAACAGCATGAATAACTTGTATGGTATAATTACAGAAATGTAAATATATGAGAAATAACTGAGAATATGAGAAAATCTTAATCCCCTTTCCTCCATCTACTTCACCTCTTTCAAATTCACAGTATTATTCCATAAATATCCTAATGTTTTATGTGGAAAGCGAAAGAAAGAAAGAAAGAAAGAAAGAAAGAAAGAAAGAAAGAAAGAAAGAAAGAAAGAAAGAAAAAGAAATTCAGCCTTACGTATTCTTTTACACACTTGGTCCTGATTGCTTTGTAGGAGTAATATGCTGGATACAGTGTGCCAAAGAGAAGCCTGGAACATGAACACAAAGATTCAGACATAAATCAATCCATTCATCATCATCTTATTATTATTATTATTATTATTATTATTATTATTATTATTATTGTTTAAAAAAGTTAATTGATGTCTAATACAAACACATCCTGAACTCTTTCTGATTAAACTAGTGACTGTAAATCACAAAAGATGACAAGTTCAAGCACGTTTTGTAGGAAAGAAGCCAGATAAACTGTGATGAAGTTTATTCCTAATAAAAAAAAACTAAAATAAATAATAACTCTATCTCTAATAATACTAACTCAAATTATGAAATGTTAAAAAGATAAAAAAAAAAAAAAAGTGTAATTATTTAGAAGAAAAACCTAGAATTGTGTTATTCTTATTTAGTATTTAATTAATTCTATTTATTTATTTCACAATACACTTTAATTTTATTTGTATAATGCTGTTAACAATAAATATTGTCTCAAAGCAGCTTCATGGAAATATAAAAATTTAGAATAAAAATTAAAAAACCTTTAAAATGAGATTTATCCCGAACGAGCGAGACTGAGGTAACAGTGGCGAGGAAAATAATAAAATAAATATAATAAAATGTATAATAAGATCCCTGACTTTGTAATTATTGGCAAAAGCCCTTTATCTTTCTTTACCTTTATCTTAAATTCTTATAAAACCAAGTGGAAGGCAGAGCAATCGCTGTGAGTGTGTTTGTGGGAAAAGTGCAGCCTTTAGTGAAGCTGCATCCATGCCAGTATATTTTCATGTAACTATGGGAACGACAGCACTGCCTGATACTTTTGTGTGTGTGTGTGTGTGTGTGTGTGTGGAGTGTAGCTGCTGGAACAATTCCCCCTATTGCCTAACAGTCCCCCCACCCCTAGCTATCTCTGTTACATGTACTAAACAACAAATAAACACTGTTCCTGTGTAAGACGAGCCACACAACCATCACATCACATGCTAACATGTGTCAGAACATCACATGCTAACACCACAGAGGCTACATGCTGGGTGGTTTGGTATAAATAAAGGCAAACTTTACTATATATCAATTAACCGAGAGACTTGATACCACTTCATACTTCTTTGTTTGCTCTCTGCATATTTTTAGTGCATTCTTTAGATAAATCATCACTCAGGACAAGCAGATTTCATATCTTGGCAGATTCAAGAAAAACATTATTACACATACAGTATACTGTAGTTTATTAAGATCTTAATAAGTTAATATTAAGATTCTCCGAAAACCGTTGCTTATATTAAACCTCATTTGAACACGGTGCTTAATAACTATTTGCACAATATCACAATATTGCACTACATGCATATTTTTGCATTTTACCAATAGATATAACATTCAATATTCATATTCATACACATCACTGTACCAGATCCAATCACTGTATTCAGATCCTACCATTTCTATTTTTTATATATTTATTTTTCTATTGCAATTTTCCACTATATTTTCCTATATGCCCTAGATGTTCTATTTTTATATATATATTTTATTATATTTTATTTGTGTCTTATTTTTATTCTTTTATTCAGATCCTACCATTTCTATATTTATATATATTTATTTAGTCTATTGCAGGGGCATTGGTGGCTCAGTGGTAGGTTTCTTGCCTATCATGCGGAAGGCCCGGGCTCGATTCCCAGCCAATGCCTCAACCCCAGCCACTGGATGCAGTGCCAGTCCCAAGCCCGGAAAAATGGGAGGGTTGCGTCAGGAAAGGCATCTGGCGTAAAACATTCGCCAAGTTGTTGTGCGGACCAGTTGGTCCGCTGTGGCGACCCCGAACAGGGAGCAGCCGAAAGTAACTTTTATTTAGTCTATTGCAATTGTCCACTATATTTCCCTATATGCCCTAGATGTTCTATTTTTATATATATTTTATTATATTTTATTTGTCTTATTTTTATTCTTTTATTCAGATCCTACCATTTCTATTTCTCGTTTATTTATTTTTTATTGCAATTTTCCACTTTTTTATCTCCCCAAAATATGTCCTAGATGTTATAGTTTTTTTTAATACATATTATTGTATCACATTCATTCATTCATTCATTGTCTACCGCTTATCCGAACTACACTCGGGTCACGGGGAGCATGTGCCTATCTCAGGCGTCATAGGGCATCAAGGCAGGATACACCCTGGACGGAGTGCCAACCCATCGCAGGGCGCGCACACACACACACTCTCATTCACTCACACAATCACACACTACGGACAATTTAGAGATGCCAATCAACCTACAATGCATGTTTTTGGACCGGGGGAGGAAACCGGAGTACCCAGAGGAAACCCCCGAGGCACGGGGAGAACATGCAAACTCCACACACACATGGCGGAGGTGGGAATCGAACCCCCAACCCTGGAGGTGTGAGGCAAACGTGCTAACCACTAAGCCACCGTGCTCCCCCCTTATTGTATCACATTTAGTGTTAATTGGCTCTATTTTTATATCAAGGACAATCGTAGAAAAGAATTTCACTGCAGGTTGTATTGTGTATGAGACAGATTGATTGAATTTGAGATGGAATGATGTAGAGTGAGTGTGATCGATTCACGTAGGATTAACATAAACCATGTAGAGTGTGAAATCTCACCATGTAAATATAAAGAAATGCACAACTATTATAAATGTAACTATATAAGTATAGTGTTACATTATTGTGCTTAACGTGTGTATGGTAAAACAGTGCAGTGGTAATGGGTCTGTTACAAACACCAGCGCTGTGGGTTCGAGTCTAAGCTCAGGTTTGAGTTTGATTTTATTCACGGATTTGAAAAAACACGATAAAAAAAACCATGTTCATGTTACTCGATCACATAGAACCAATTTGAATCAAGCTTGTGTGTTTAGTTACCTGATGCACAAGTGCATTGAACAACCAGAAACAAGAACCAAACGCATCTATCAAGTATCACTAAAGTGACCTGGCTGTCTGTTAAACTGTTCTTTTTTTTAGCTGAATAATTAACATGCTTGGATGTTGGATGACCTCCCCAAAATCAGGAACGAGCACCACTGTCGAGAGAAAAGAAAAAAAGAACAGATAAAGCACCTAGCTGCAAAATTCTTCACCTACTTACTCACTTATTATCGAGGACGCAAACAGGATATTGTACATAAAACAGCTTAAAAAAGAGAAATAATCAGTGATTTCCCTTAGCTCATTAATATTCTTTAGCAAACTAGCTTACCATGAGTTATTATTTTATGCTAGCTACCCATTGGTTGAGTTTAATCTAGCCATGGGGGTCACAGTCCAGTGACTTCTGTGCCGGTCCCAAGCCCGGATAAATAGAGAGGGTTGCGTCAGGAAGGGCATCCAGCGTAAAACATTGCCAAAATTAAC
This sequence comes from Hemibagrus guttatus, assembly GCA_033459395.1. Classification (NCBI taxonomy): domain Eukaryota; kingdom Metazoa; phylum Chordata; class Actinopteri; order Siluriformes; family Bagridae; genus Hemibagrus; species Hemibagrus guttatus. Next base: position 25,226,497 of record JAUCMX010000008.1, read on the forward strand.
CATGCGAATCGTCAGTACGAATTTCATACCGGATCGGTGGAGGTCCGGGTTAACAATGACCACCATCGGCACTGTTGACCTACAGGGCGCTGGTGGAAATTGGACTACTGTTGGTCGAAGAAGTAGAGGAGGGAGGAGAGTGCACAGACAGAGAGAGAAGAGGAAAGGTAAGAGTGTAGGACTGAGAATAGGAACTCTGAATGTTGGTACTATGACAGGGAAAGGTAGAGAGCTGGCTGATATGATGGAGAAAAGGAAGGTGGATATACTGTGTGTACAGGAGACCAGGTGAAAGGGTAGCAAGGCTCATAGTATAGGAGCAGGATTCAAGCTGTTTTATTATGGTGTGGATAGTAAGAGAAATGGGGTAGGTGTGGTCCTAAAGGAGGAGTTTGTGAGGAATGTCCTGGAGGTGAAGAGAGTGTCAGACAGGGTGATGAGTCTGAAGTTAGAGATTGAAGGGGTGATGTTGAATGTTGTTAGTGGTTATGCCCCACAGGTAGGTTGTGAGTTAGAGGAGAAAGAGAGATTCTGGAGTGAATTAGATGAGGTGATGGAGAGTATTCCCACGGGTGAGAGAGTGGTGATAGGAGCGAATTTTAATGGACATGTTGGTGAGGGGAACACAGGTGATGAGGAGGTGATGGGCAAGTTTGGAGTTAAGGAAAGGAAAATTGAAGTACAGACGGTAGTGGACTTTGCTAAAAGGATGGACATGGCTGGGGTTAACACTTATTTTCAGAAGAGGGAGGAGCATAGAGTGACTTACAGGAGTGGAGGTAGGAGAACACAGGTAGACTACATCCTATGTAGAAGAAGCAATCTGAAAGAGATTAGTGACTGTAAAGTGGTAGTGGGAGAGAGTGTAGCCAGACAGCATAGGATGGTGGTGTGTAGGATGACTTTGTTGGTCTGTAAGACAAAGAGGTCAAAGATAGAGAAGAAAACCAAGTGGTGGAAGCTGAAAAAGGAGGAATGTTGTGAGGAATTTAGACAGAAGTTGAGGCAGGCTCTGGGTGGTCAGGTAGTGCTGCCAGATGACTGGGAAACTACAGCAGAAGTGATCAGGGAGACAGGGAGCAAGGTGCTGGGTGTGTCATCTGGAAGGAGGAAAGAAGATAAGGAGACTTGGTGGTAGAATGAGGAAGTTCAGGATAGTGTCCAGAGGAAGAGGTTAGCCAAGAAGAAGTGGGACATGGACAGGACTGAAGAGAATAGACAGGAATACAAGGAGTTACAGCGCAGAGTGAAGAGGGAGGTGTCTAAGGCCAAGCAGAAGGCATATGATGAGTTGTACACTAGGTTAGACACTAGAGAAGGAGAGAAGGACTTGTACAGGTTAGCTAGGCAGAGGGATCGAGATGGGAAGGATGTGCAGCAAGTTAGAGTTATTAAGGATAGAGATGGAAGGGTGCTCACAAGTGAGGAGAGTGTACAGAGGAGATGGAAGGAGTACTTTGAGGAGCTGATGAATGAGGAAAATGAGAGGGAAAAAAGAGTAGAAGGGGTGAACTCTGTGGAACAGAAAGTAGATAAGATTAGAAAGGATGAAGTCAGGAAGGCTTTGAAGAGGATGAAAAGTGGAAAGGCAGTTGGTCCTGATGACATCCCGGTGGAGGTCTGGAAGTGTCTAGGAGAGGCAGCTGTGGAATTTTTAACTAGTTTGTTCAACAGGGTTTTAGAGAGTGAGAAGATGCCTGAGGAATGGAGAAGAAGTGTGTTAGTGCCGATCTTTAAGAATAAGGGTGACGTGCAGAGTTGCAGCAACTATAGGGGGGACAAAGTTGATGAGCCATACAATGAAGCTATGGGAAAGAGTAGTGGAAGCTAGGTTAAGGAAGGTAGTGGAAATTTGTGAGCAGCAGTATGGCTTCATGCCCAGAAAGAGCACAACAGATGCAATTTTTGCTCTGAGAATTTTGATGGAGAAGTATAGGGATGGTCAGAGGGAGTTGCACTGTGTGTTTGTAGACTTGGAGAAAGTGTATGACAGGGTGCCAAGAGAAGAGCTGTGGTACTGTATGAGGAAGTCAGGAGTAGCAGAGAAGTATGTCAGAGTGGTGCAGGACATGTATGAGAGGAGCAGGACAGTGGTGAGGTGTGCTGTAGGTCAGACAGAGGAGTTCAATGTGGAGGTGGGACTGCATCAGGGATCGGCTCTGAGCCTCTTCCTGTTTGCTATGGTGATGGACCAGTTGTCAGAGGAGGTCAGACAGGAGTCTCCTTGGACAATGATGTTTGCAGATGACATTGTGATCTGTAGTGAGAGCAGGGAGCAGGTGGAGGAAAACCTGGAGAGGTGGAGGTTTGCGCTGGAGAGAAGAGGAATGAAAGTCAGTTGTAGTAAGACTGAGTACATGTGTGTGAATGAAAGGGAGGGAAGTGGAACAGTAAGGTTACAGGGTGAAGAGGTGAAGAAGGTACAGGAGTTTAAGTACTTGGGGTCAACAGTCCAGAGTAATGGAGAGTGTGGGAAAGAGGTAAAGAAGCGAGTGCAGGCAGGTTGGAATGGGTGGAGAAAGGCGTCAGGAGTTCTGTGTGATAGGAAAATATCAGCAAGAATCAAGGGGAAGGTGTACAGGACAGTGGTGAGACCGGCCATGCTGTATGGTTTAGAGACAGTGTCACTGAGGAAGAGACAGGAGTCAGAGCTAGAGGTAGCAGAGCTGAAGATGTTGAGGTTCTCTTTGGGAGTGACAAGATTGGACAGGATTAGGAACGAGTACATCAGAGGGACAGCTCATGTTGGACGTTTGGAGGACAAAGTTAGCGAGACCAGATTAAGATGGTTTGGACATGTTCAGAGGAGGGAGAGTGAGTATATTGGTAGGAGAATGTTGGACATGGAGCTGCCAGGCAGGAGGCAAAGAGGAAAGCCAAAGGGGAGGTATATGGATGGAATTAATGAGGATATGAAGCTAGTGGGTGCAAGTGTTGAGGATGCAGAAGATAGGGATAGGTGGAGAGAGATGATTCGCTGTGGCGACCCCTGAAAGCCGAAAGAAGAAGAAGAAGACCCGTTGGTTGAGTTTCTGGACAAAACTTGTGGCTAATGATTTGTTCACCCCTGAGCTGTGTATTTCAGACCTTAGGAATGTATTACGGACGTTAGCGTATAAAAGGATCATTCATAACAGAAAGCCCTGACTGCTAGATAGCTAATAGCTTGCTAGCGAATAACTAAATCTGCAGTTTGATGGGCAGCGTGATTGTTCTCTTCGTCTCAGCTAATGTCTACATGACGTCATTTTCTCTTTAAAACATTTCACAATTTTCATACATAAAGCCGCTGGCGTTCTAATCAGAGTCACAGTCTCTCCTGACCGTTCCACTTCACACCATCAGAGGACGCCATCGCAGGGTGTCATCTGAACTCCCGCCTTATTTACTCATTATTTATATATTCGCTCTTTGTGAAGTCTTACCTACTCTGCGGTTGAAAATCTGCACTTCTTCAACAGAAAAACAAATTCAAGATGGCCGACGACACTCAAATGGAAAAAACGTCTTACAAATGTATTTTATAATAAATTAGCTCACACTTAATTGTGTTATTAAATTAACCCACACTTAATTGTCTTACTAAATTATGCCACATTTAATTGTGCTATTAAATTAGCCCACAATTAATTGTCTAATTAAATTAGCCCAAACTCAATTGTGTTATTTATTTTTGCAACATATTAAAAACTCAGCATATTCTAAACATTAAAGCTAGCAGCATCACGTTACGTGTGTTTGACCTAAAAACTAGGAAATGTAGTATATTTACGTAAAAAAAAAAAATCCATTTCAGACAATACTACCCTTCTAACATTCACACGCTAGAGTGCATGTAGTACATCATTTGAGACGCAGCTTGAGCCTTTATATCTGATATTTAGGGTTTTCCTGATCCTTTATAGCCTCTCAGACTCTTGATGCTATTCCTCTTTTGTGTCCATCATTCCATATTTTCCCAAATGAGCTTCTCTACAGCTCTCTCACTGTGTATTCAGGACTCAACAGGCCAGAAACTGCACTGAAAAAGGAAAATCTCCCGAAGAAACTATTATTATTACAGCAAGTCTCACTGCTTCTAACTAACCTCTAAACGTGACAATGGACGCTGTGATCATCGTGACCGTCTCAGGCACACCAGATGGACTTTTACATGTTTGGATGAATCCCAGCGTTCATGCCTTCCAACACGTGAGTTATTTTGGTTCTGAATCAAGCAGGTCGTGAGCTTTACCGTTAAGTCTTGTCTACATATCGTCTATATCAGTAAGACATGGCCTTAACTTGTGACATGGAAGTGGTATCATAGATTCCCTCAGATAAGCAATGCTGCTTGTGTGCATGATTAACTAAGTGAAGCAAACACCGATGTAGATTACACAATGTCAACCTGCCAATGTGGATCGGTCAGTTCGCAGTTTGATTTCAGGCAGTGCTTCATGGAGTGAGGGCTACAGAAGTTTCTAGAGATCCTGGGACTCTTTTTTTATAAAACTACTTCAAAATCGGAAGAGAAAAAAACCCAGTACTAAAGCATTCAGGACTAGTAGTATTGGAAGTATTTATTTATTTATTTGTTCATATTTTTTTTTTTGTTTTGTTTTTGTTTCCTTAAATCCACAGCTAGCATTTCCATTGGCAAACTAACTAACTGGCCCACAAAAATGAACACTTTCACACGTCAGTCGAGGCTTTCGTTCGTCAGTTAACAAGCTGATGTTAACAATCAATCGAATCTGGAAAGCAGGACGTCTTTCTTCAACTAGACATTTATTGTCGTTTCATTGCAACCTTCGTGCTTTAAATCATTCAAATGATGTAAACGATGTTCAGTGAATAGGATCTACCTCATCAGATAATGTTCCAGTCTCATTATCAAAACTGTTATCTTTATGACTGAGCTCTTAAAGCTCTTATTAGCCTGTTTGACTGTTCATATATTAAGACTCCAAAACCTCAAACTGCAGAACAAGTAGGTCTTTAAATATCATAGACAAAAACAATAATAATTATAATTATAACAATTACTATAATAACTCTGCTGTGTCAGTGAAATGTTCAGGAATGGACAGGTCTAACAAATATCCTGAATATTACTGCATACAGTACGTTTGAATAACGAGCTGGATATCTGAACAGATTGTGTTAAATAAATCTGTACTGAGTTTAAAGATGGAGTTTAGATGGATCTCTGATTGCAAAAGGTTTACAATGTTCTTGATCATTATTATAATAGTTTCTTGTTCAATATCAAACCCAGTACAAATGTTCCTGAGCAAAAACATCTCTACTCCTGCTTTATTTACTCATTGTTTATACACTTAGCTCGTCGTGAAGTCTTGCCTACTCTTCGGGCGTGAAATCTGAAGTTGTGTCCCAAATCTCATACTTACACTAGCGCACTACTGCATTGTGTAGTATAAATAGTGTGAGTTGTGTCATCACACTGAAAATTCAACCAAGAAGACGAAGCGCTCTTCAACACTTCAAGAACCTGGATGATGCACTTATTCAACTGAAGAAAACAAGCGTAGAAAGTTGGACACATCATACACTCAACACTTGCAGCTTTGCTTATGTAAATGAGGAAGAGGGCGGAGCTACAAAGCACTGACTCTGAACAAGAAAATATTTTTAAGATGGCCGACAACACTCCAGTGGACAAGACATCTTACTCTAAATGTCTTTTAAATAGCCAATAACTAATACAGTGGAACCTACAAATTTTCACCTCAGCATACAAAGTATTTTCGGCATATGAACGAACCAAACCGGATGCCGGCTAAGTAGCGTGTACGTCTGGGAGCCGTTCAAAACTTGTTTGCGTCAGTTACGTTACGATTACCACAATACCAGCGTTGCCTTCGACACGCGTTCAAAAGCTAGGTGATTTTTTGGGCGTTTTTTTGTTGACAGATCGGTGGCGTGGTTGCTCTGTTCTATTTTTAGCCCAAGCTTGGTGGCACGACTTCCTGTGAGGAGCCTTGACATTATATATTTTTTGCCAAACTCAGCTCCCATCTGATCATTTTGATCCAGGATACACATGTGATTTCCTTGCAGATGTGGCCTCGTGTTGGAGAACAAAATAAATGACCGCCGTCACTCGCCCCACGATTTTAAAGTAAATAAAAAATGGATGCTTCTCGTACACTTTATAATAAATGTTTTTACTGTATTCTTAAATTGCTAGCAGTTTTGACTGGATTACTTGGACTCTGTGTTGTGAACAAATATGACCATGTGATGCAAACATCTGGGTACAAAACAAAAAAAAGTATAACCTGCTAAAATCTCACTCCTCCTCCATCTGTCCAGACATGAGAGTTTTATTACTTAGGAGACATAATAAACTAATCCAATCCAAATAGGCCTTTAAGAAATAAACCACTGTATTTGACGCATTTCTATCAAGACTGTCAAATATTACTATTTTTCCTGAAAGTGAGTGCACAAGCAAAAGTCTACAGTAGAAAAAATCTCATTTCTAGCTTATTAGTAATCTAATGCTGGTTTAAAAAAAAAAAACGTCACTAATGAGGCAGGAATGTCGCATCCATTCCAAGGAACATCAAATAAGATCTGATCTTTTCGGCTTCAAAATGTGCAGCATTCTTTCAACATGCTTTTATCGTGACTTTAAGGCTGTGATGTCACTGATAAACGACGATTTAGCTCCAACGTCCCCGTGGGTGTCTTCGATTTGCATACTGGGCTGCGTTCTCTCTGGAAGGTCACATGACCAGATATGCAAACCGTCTGGTCGGTGCTATGCCTGCACACACTGAGACAAAGTCGATACGGATCCGAATGTCCGACTATTCACCATGGAATACCGTCTGTAATTAATCATTGACCAAACTTCATTACTGCTACTGCTTTAACTACTGAGAACAATAAATGATTAACGCTCGTTGTGTTGCTCTTTATTTTCACCTTGAGTTCGGATATTTTCGTTCTAGGAATATTTTTAATGATCTTAATGAATTAGGTTCATGGGGTTATGTTCACATCCCAGGTCCACCAAGCTGCCACTGCTGGGCCCCTGAGCAAGGCCCTTAACCCTCAGTTGCATAAAAGTGAAATAAATTGTAAGACACTCTGGATAAGGGCGTCTGCCAAATGCCAGAAATATAAATGTAAAGATAAGCTGTGTTTCAACTCACAAGTAGTCAAGACAATGGATGTAAACTTTAAGCTTCAATATCCAACTTAATAATGTCGAGGCATTGGTGGCTCAGTGGTAGGTTGCTCGCCTATCATGCGGAAGGCCCGGGTTCGATTCCCAGCCAATGCCTCAACCCCAGCCACTGGTTGCCGGTCCCAAGCCCGGAAAAATGGGAGGGTTGCGGCAGGAAGGGCACCCGGCGTAAAACCTGTGCCAAGTTGTTGTGCGGACCGGTTGGTACGCTGTGGCGACCCCGAACAGGGAGCAGCCGAAAGCAACTTCTTCTATCCAACTTAATAATGTCATATCAATTAAAGTTAAAGCGAACAATTGACTTAATCAGGCTGTTTACCAGTGTGTGTTTCTGACAGAGAAGCCGTGGTAATGTTTAAAGACAAAACTGAGCTCTCGATCCATCTGAGGTAGTGACTTCCTGGCATTGAACAGCCCCAAAGCGATAAAACTCACCTCAGCAAAGTTTCTGTCACACAACTACTAACTCACACAAACTGCTCTCTCTTCAAATGAATAAACTTTTTTTTTTTTTAACCGTTTTTTAACTTAACCGTTTTTTTTTCCCTTAACCAAGCCAAAAACACTAGGCCATGTTTGCTGCTAAAGAGCTGCTTCTGTAGAACAAGACCTGGGGGGCGGGACATATTCGTTCTTGAGAGCATTTAATTGGACGATCACAAGACTAGTACAGAATGAATCATCAAATAATAATAATAATAATAATAATAATAATAATAATAATAAACGTTTTCCTGGAAGTGGTGGACTTTAAAATTAAAACATGACTACCTCCAAAGTTAGTTTTACACACAACGTGTCCTTGATGTGTCTCGGACGTGTTTTTAAACCTTTTCTTTGTGTGTGTGTGTGTGTGTGTGTTTTTAGACCTCTGTGTGTATGAAAACAACGTGGTGACGAAGGTAGACGAGTGTCACCTTCTTCCTCGTGCAGGATTAAAAATATTTCAGGATTCTCCCTAAACCTTCAATATACATACACACATAAATATACTCTCTTTTTTGTCACTGACAATAGGTGAAAACCATGACAGCTTTGATTTTAAGGAAAACAAGAGAAAAGCCTGTGGCAAAACTGTCAGTGCAAACTGTTTATTACAACCTTATAACATATGTATATATATATATATATATATATATATATATATATATATATATATATATGTTTATTACAACTTTATAACATATGTATTATGCATATATATATATATATATATATATATATATATATATATATATATATATATATATATATATATATAGTTGTTTAGGTGATGTCAGTTGAAAAAGCCAAAACAAACAAAAGAAATATGATTATCTAAAATAAATATGCAACTTTATAAAGTGTAAAAACTTTGTATTTCTATAATAACAACAGCATGTTTATGTCATTACGTGGTCGCGCAAGCTCCCTGTTCTACTAACTACTAGTTAGCAAACTGCTAAGTCGCAAAAATACTTTACACAAATATGTGAAAACGGGATTAAAAAAAATATTTTTTTTACTCACACAACAACTCTGGATATAATCCAGGAAACCATTTTATCCTTCTGTCGCCTGTTTGTTTAACGCAGACTCCCTTTCCCGAAGCGAGAAACAACGTTTAAGGTGGGATAAGGGAAGTTTAACTATGACTGTGTTCCAAATCATATCACAGTCCCTATATAGGTGCCCTACATATAAGGAGGAAGACTTGGATTATACTCACTACCTAGTGCAATTCGTTTACAAATTAATCCGTTTGGGATTCGTTTCAAACTTTCCTTTGCTGCTTTATCCGGCTACCCGAATTAAACGATTGTTTATCATTTTCTCCAGAGCAACGTGACGTGACAACACATTTAATTAAACTCTGGCATTCCATGTTTTATTTCCATAAACCTCAAAAGTCTTAAAAACACCCTTTTGTCCATGTTGTCGCCTAAAGAAAAAAAAATGTTAGGACTAACCGATAGATAGATATTTTGTCCAATCATAATCCAGGATTTGGTCTAATACCCGCCCCTTGAGAACGCTGATTGGATAGATCGAATTGCTTCTAGGTGACGCTTACATGCCTGGCTTGTTTCCTGAGCTCCTCTTTGTAGTGTAGGTCTAACGGAATTGTTTTAACTTTAATAAATTTATGGTTTGTGTTGAACAAAGATTAGATTAAAAAAAAATGCATTTAAATGGAACCATCGACGTTATAGCGAAATAACAGTAAAAATATAGTGCATAGGTTAGTAGTGCAGCGTTTAGAGAGTACAGTATGGTATACCATAACATAATGTAGGCTTTATAGATATAGCTTTATTTTTTCTTAATTTTTCTAAAAACATTCGCCCTGGACCTGAAATAGCACTTGAATGATTAAGCAGTGAGAGTTTCCACTTTAGTTTCCCAGAGTTTATTGCTATCTACTGGAATACTTCAATTAAAAACACACAATGAATATTGATCCCTGTCCTTGGACATTTTTTTCTTTTCTATAATGTATTGTCTAGTATTGATATTATTGTATACACCAATCAGGCATAAGATTATGAGCAGTGAGAGGTGAAGTGAATAACACTGAGTATCTCCTCATCATGGCACCTGTTAGTGGGAGGGATATATTAGGCAGCAAGTGAACATTTTGTCCTCAAAGTTGATGTGTTAGAAGCAGGAAAAATGGACAAGCGTAAGGATTTGAGCGAGTTTGACAAAGGGCCAAATTGTTACGGCTAGACCACTGGATCAGAGCATCTCCAAAACTGCAGCTCTTGTGGGGTGTTCCCGGTCTGCAGTGGTCAGTATCTATCGAAAGTGGTCCAAGGAAGGAACAGTGGTGAACCGGAGACAGGGTCATGGGCAGCCAAGGCTCATTGATGCACGTGGGGAGCGAAAGCTGGCCCGTGTGATCCGATCCAACAGACGAGCTACTGTTGCTCAGATTGCTGAAGAAGTTAATGCTGGTTCTGATAGAAAGGTGTCAGAATACACAGTACATGATGGGTCAGGGCTGCTTTGGCAGCAAAAGGGGACCAACACAATATTAGGCAGGTGGTCATAATGTTATGCCTGAGCGGTGTATCCGTCTATTATTTAAAGTATTATTGGTCTCCTTTCATTGTCATGTCCAGGTGCAGAAGGTCAGGTAAATGGAAAGCCAATGCAAATAATGTAAACCACAGAATCCCAACCCTAGTCCTGGTGTAAACCTTCATGCACAATGTAGTGTTTCCTCTGCTCGAACACACACCTCAACTCAAAATGGGATATACAAGCTGCTGCTTCATGGACTCAGGTGTGTCCGAGCAGTGAAAACGCTAAAATATTCAGGGGGTGAGGATTCTCCAGGTCTAGGTTTGGTTGGGTTTAACCAATTTGCAGTTGTGATGAAAGTCTACTTCCAGTAGTGAGCAGATGAGGGTGCTGCTTCACCAGTAAGGTCCTGAGACCTGACCAGAGGCATCTGAGTAACTTATACAGTGTTCACAGCAGTTAAATACAGTGAAGCTAATCAATACTCATCCACACCGAACAGAGGGCATGATCTCAAAGCATGGACTAGTGTATTTAATGCTTTAGGAATCTATAAGTCCATGAGGTGAAGGGAACTAATGTGGCTGCCGCACTCAAAAGCAAGATATGTATGAAATAAATTCATCTCCATCTGTTTACACATTATAATATTTCAATTAATGCTGTCTTTAAGGTTGTACAAAAGAAACATTACTAATACTGCTACATCAGCAGCAGCATCAACAACAAGAACAACATCACAGTGTACATAATATACATGGCTCCAGTTCCCAGATTTGATCCTAGGTTACTATTTAGTCTCACATGTTCTTCTCGTGTTGCTGTAATTTTTCTACAGGTTCTCTGGTTTGCTCCTGTGTGTTGTTATAATAAAGTGCACATACCTTTGAGTGAGAGTCTAAACGTGTGTGCATGGTGACCTGTAGTGGATTGGTGTTAAATCTGACCCTGACCAGGATAAAGCGCTTACATAAGATGATAATAATAACAACAATAACAATAATAATCCTGGTCTTATTGTTTTAATACCTACTAATAATCACAGATGAACTGAAACTAGTCAAATAAAGGTGTAAGTCTGTAAATATACTATAGGCATACTATTACTACTACTACTACTACTACTACTACTACTACTGCTACTACTACTACTACTACTAGGAGCAACAAACAAAACAATACCTTCCAGCTATCCAGACCTTTGTGTACTCATAGCTAAATAAGACCATGGTTACAGATGTGAAATGAATACTTTTGCACTTCTGGTCTCCTCCTGGGCTGCACAGCTTGAGTCTAGTCTTGAGATATTTTCTCTGTTCAATTGGGCTTGTCTAGAGCTTAGGCTTTGGTCTTGCTAAATATGCTATGACTACTAAAACTAGAGATTGTAAAACTACTACTACTACTACTACGACTACTACTAATAATAATAATAATAATTCACAAGAAGCAATTTATTATAAGCATTATCATTATAAGAATATTTTTTATTTTTACATAGCCTTTCCCATCACCAAGATTTTTGGAAAAAGAGGAGGCACACACACACCACACGCACAGAGAGAGAGAGAGAGAGAGAGAGAGAGAGAGAGAGAGAGAACAATTAATAAACAGACATTTTCTATTTTCTTTTTTTTTTATCATCCCACGTTGCATGCTGGGTAAAACCTGACTGTTGCTCTTTCCAGTCTGTCTGCATCAGGTTACAGCAACGTATCACATATTTATCACTTAAATTAGGCGGTCTCTCTCTCTCTCTCTCTCTCTCTCTCTCTCTCTCTCTCTCTCTCTCTCTCTCTCTCTCTCTGCGCTGGCTGGGCGGACTGCGCGTGCTCGCGGTGTATGTGGTGTGCGCGCCCGCCGTCCTTCAGAAACATCGCTGTCTGTCTCCGTCTCCGTCGACCTGCAGAAAGATTCTTACGCCTTCAAATGCATCATCCTAATCCCCGCTTGTCCATGTCGGCCAGCTGACGGAATCCCGACTTGCTTTCGCGCTTTTGTGAGGTGAGAACCGCAGACACGTCAAAAAACACGTTGGGTGCACCACGTCAAAGGCTTTATTATTGCCCTCTCGAGCCGTATATAACCCGGGATGGAAGAATGAACCAAACTGGGTTAAAACGCTGCGGGAGGGGGTTGGAGCTGTCTGAGGTGCTGAAATGGTGATGAAGGGGCAAAAACGGGGCCATTTTGCAGCTCGTTTTTTAGGATTGTGTGTGTTTTAGGAACACGTAGGCATCTATAGACTACAGATCTCCTCTTCTTTATTTGGTCTAGGCTTTGCCATGAGCTGTAACATGGACAAGAATGCATTAAAGGTCCTGTGTGTCTCATTCATCTGTGCAGCTCCTTCATACTGGTGATTTTGGTAATGATTTGAATTGTTAGTTCAGTTTGTTTCTTTGAACAAATGAGCATTTTATTATTCAGCACTCAAAACAGGACAAGGTGACGGTAATCGTAGGTTTGTGATTTTCAGGTTACTGAGAAAAGGTCAAGATTTTGGTGAGGTCCACATATGCGGAAATGTGTCATAATTAATTAATATATTATCACCATGCTCAATGTGTCCTGCATTTATTCCTAATTTTTGTTGCTCTCTCTTAGTTATATTACCTTTCCATTCTCCCATCAACTGCTCTTGTTTCATTTTATCGGGGTTTGTCAGACAGGCGAAGTTACCTGTTGATTTTTATTTTTTTTTAATGAAGTGTGCGTGATTATATCTGATTTTATGAAATGAGCACGGTGCAAAGGATTCTTTGCATGAATATGCTGTTTGTTTTCTCAATGCATTAAGTTTTTTTTAAACAAAAATTATACGGTAAAGTAAAGAATTATGATCTGTCTATTTCGGGGTCCAAGCATTGAAGCTGCATAGGCACCTTATTGAATTGTGTGTTTTCTTATTATTATTTGCTTGTATTATTTATATTAAAAAAGAGAAAAGGTACATATTATGTTTTGTACGTTATACATGATTTATATAAATGTAATGGTGTGTTTTATTGAGCAAACTGATCACTTCGTTTTAGGTAAATGTGTTTCGTAGAATATTCTATTAAAATAGATGTGTGGTGGGTTTTTAGCCCTATCCCCAGACTCACACGCAAAACACACACACACACACACACACACACACACACACACACACATATATATGAGCAAAAAAACAAAAACCCTTCCTCATGTCTTCACTGCTAAATCCCGCCATGGTGACAGATGAGCAATTAATACTTTTGCACTTCCTGATTCAACCCTCACCTCCTGCAGGGATTGAATCTGGTCTCGAGACATTTTCTTTATTCTCTTGTACTTAAGGTCTTAGGCTTTGGTCTTGCTAGATATGGTGCCGGTTTTAGCCAATGATTTGTAAAGATTCTGTTCATGTTGTAGGTTTTTTTTTTGCATGCATTCCTTCTTGAACAAGTGGACAGCAGTAGCTTGGTGGTTAAGGTGTTGTACAACTCCTTGATTTATGATTGTGATTTCTGATTTTTGGCATAAGCCCTTATCCAGAGCGACTTATAATTTATCTTATTTTATACAGCTGAGCAATTGAGGATTAAGGGCCTTGCTCAAGGGCCCAGCAGTGGCAGCTTGGTGGACCTGGGGTTCAAACTCACAGCCTTCCAATCAGTAGTCTAACACCTTAACCACTAAGCTACAACATACCCCTTGAACAGCACCTTTAACCTTAAACTGCTCAAAAGAGAGAGATAAAAGTAGGTGTCTCTGGATAAGGGTGTCTACCAAATGCCAGAAGGATAAATTAAACCAAATAGTAAATAAAGTATAATGAATTGGGCTTACCTTAGTATTTGTCTTGGATTTTAGCCATACAACTTTCATATCATTGCTATACATTTGGGTTAACATATTTAAATAAATAAATAAACAGGTTATAGTGCACCTTTAATAAAAGATGTAAGATGCAAAAATGGAGCATAATTAGTTTAGTAGAAAATACACACTAAAGCTACTTGATAGCACCACCGCAGTGCCAAGGAAAGGAAGAGTGTACTATCCTTTCATTCTAAGGGTGTATACTGAAAAAGGAAATCCATTAAACTCCTTAAAAAGCTACATTCACGCTTGTGCCTGTTATAAAACCCTGACTAAAATAAAACCTTCTTTCTAATAGTCTCCTGAACTATGCTGAACATTAAGGTTTAAGTGCCTTACTCATGGTTCTCTGATAATCCTGGGATTCGATCTCACAACCTGTCTGATCATCTGATTGAGTCATGCCTCATCTCTCCTCACTAGGTTGGCTAGTCTTCTGGAGAAGGTGTTAAGCACTGGATTTTGGCCAACATGGCGCAAACCAACAGCGTCACCCAGAACAGCAACGGAGAGACGGACGACTCCCCCAACACGCTGGTCTATAGAAAGGTAAGACAGAGGATGTGGTGCTTTAGATCAGAATTTTCTACTTTTTCCAATTACAGCTGAGAATCAAGCCCAAGAAATTTGGAGTCAGAATCCTGGACATTTATCATTGCTTGGGTTTTGAACTTGAACTGTTTTTCAGTTTGATAGAAGGAACATTTGATTCAGAGATGCATTTTCAAGCTGTGTAGCTTTTCTGGAAGCTTTCGGTTAAATTTTTTATATATTTAATTAATGGTTATATCATCAGCACATAATTTCTCCCATGTAATGCACATCTTGTTTATTTTTCCTTCGATGAGATTTTTATCACCATTAATTTTGATTCATATTCTAATTTCCTGCATTAAAAAAAAATTTGATTTCACCTTATTTGTTTATTATTTTCTTGTTTAATTTAACATTTAGGATTTTTTTTTAGTTTAACAAAAACTTTTTTTCAACAAATTTTTTATTTTATTTCAATTTTGTATTTATTTTCACATACTAATTCATTTTTTCACATATCTTAATAAATAAAACAAGTGTTTGTATTTTTTTCCACATTATTTTTGTCAAATGATCACATTTATTTTTTAAGATGAATTTTTAAATTAATTAATTAAAATCAATTAAAATTATATTTTGAATTAAGTAATGAATGTAAAGAATGTTTTTTTTTTCACATATAATTTTACCAAATGAGTAGAATTTTTTTTTTTTTTTAGATTTTTCTTAATATTTCACACATAGCACATTGTAAAAGATTTTCTTCCATGTAAATAATCTTTATTTCCACTTATTAATCTTTATTGATCACACTGATCATATGATGTGGTTACTTGCGTTCACATGCATGGCGTAAAAATAATAAAATGCGCTTTTACATGTTTATCACGTTTATGATAATCATATTACTCAAATGTATGGGATTTTTTCATAGGCCAGAAACATGTGATGCTTCCTGGGAATTTAAAGGATTAAACGCATTGCTAGCTATAAGGTGGTTAGTCAAAGGCCAGCATGCAGCTAGCATAATAAACGTCACCTATTATTAGCATCAAGCATTGGTACATCATTAAAGATAGGATAAATAAATTAATTCCTACTGTTTTTTGGTCCTCAGACTCCAGGTGGACTGTGAGTAGACTAAAGTCATGAAGAGTAACAGGTGCATTGTGGGTAGAGCTCACACAGCCTGACAATCACAGTGCTCTGCTTTAGACATGTTAAGATTGTCTGTCAGGGAAACGATGTCAGCTCTTTGTCTGTCTGCCAGACTGAAATCTTTTTGTTCTGACTCACTTTTAACTCGTTGTTGTGACTCTATCTGATGACTAATTTGAACGCATTTTCATTCCTTCTCTCTATTTTTTTTTCTATCTGTGTCTTCCTCTTTTTCACATTGAGTCATTTGTCTTCGTTTTGTTTAATAATGTCCCGAATGAATGTACCAGAGAACTTGTACTTGGGTTAGTCATCGATATTGGAGGCTGGATTGTTTTTTTTTTTTTAATCCTTCGGGGGAAGATGGTTGGAAGGCGAGAAGTCAGCTGGCAGTATTGAAATGTTAAAAGACGTGCTAACTGCACCATCTTCTTTAGCACATTTCGGAACTGTTTTTTTTTTTTTCAAATTCAAGTTGAATTGTGTCACATTTTGTCTGAATAAAATTGCTCAATTGACCATTGTGATACCTGACTCAGTGCAGGGAACACTGAGAGATGTATGGAGTCAGGGATCTGGGGAAAATAGTGCTCTTTATTGAAAAAATATGCTGGTTGAAAGCCATTAACATGGTGAAAACCTAACCAGGGTGACGGTTCAGGGGTGGTGGAAGTCATGGTCAGTGCTGAAGGTGTGCAGGTGAAGCAGCAGGGCAGCAAATCAGCAAGGCTGGCCTCAGGAGAGTGGCTTGGGCTCAGCAGGTTGGTGAGCTTAAGTGGCTAAAGCACTGGGTTGTTGATCAGAAGATTGGGTTTCAAACCCCAGCACTGCTAAGCTGCCATTGTTGGGCCCTTAAGCAAGGCCCCCAACCCTCCCTGCTCCAGGGGCACTGCATCACACCCTGCTCTCTGACCCCAACCCTCCAAGGATGGGATATATGTGAAGAAAGAATTTCAAAATAAAGTAATGTATATGTGACAAATAAAGGCTTCTCTCTTAATTAGGTCGGGGAGCGTCATCATAGTTGTTGTCGTCAGCTTGCCGAGTCTGGAACACATACAGAAAAAAACGAAAACAGGTGCAGAGGATTAGCTTCCACCTGGTGAAACTCAAACTCTTACCTCCCCCTACTGCTGTGCCTGGTTTCCTCCAAGAGTCTTGTGTTAGCGAGCGAGTGAGTGGTTCCTCAGGTTTTGGCGCACTTTTGGCTGCCCCGCCTCCCAGTCGCACTTAACGACACTGTCCTTGGTGCTGAAATGCCCCTGCTTCTTTTTATTTCATTTGTTTTAATGGGGTGAAGAGCAGTTTTGTGTAGGCTTTTTATCACTCAGAGCAGAGTACTTTCTGCCCTCTTCCGCATAGCTGAGCTCACAGACCTTTGCAACTGCCTTGAGCCTCTCAATACGAACATTTTCCACATAACAGGATATCGAGGTTTCGTATCAAATCGAAGATCTCTTCCATTGCATCATTTCCTGATTGATAAAAACTAGGCAGAAGATCAAACAGGCTAGAAGTGTGTTTGAGGAAATGTCACGTTCCTTTGAACATCCAAGTCTAACGTTTAGAAAGCATGAAATATCTCATTAAATCTCTTTCATTTGAGAAGGAAGAAATACCGAGAAGAAATACCGAGTGAGAATTCCAGACAGTTATTGATTCTTGGGTTGAACTTTTCAGTTTGGGAGAAGGAACACTACACTGCGAGATGATTATTCAGGCAGTGTAGCCTTTACAGAAGCTTTCAGTTTAATTTTTTACATTTAGGGCAAATTTTAATTATAGTTTAATTTTTAATAGTTTTAATTTTTTTCACATACTAATTTCTCACGTAATTTATTCACAAGTCTTATTTATTTTTTCATCAATGAGATTTTCCACACAATTAATTTAGATTTGAATGCTAATATTTCAAATGAAATGAATTTTTTTCACCTTATTTGTTTGCTTGAATTTTTATTTTTCACATGTAGGAAAAATGGATAACTTTTTAAAATGTATTTTCACAAAAAAAAAATTAATTAATTAATTAAATTAATTAATTAATCAATTAATTAATTACATTGAATTAATTTTCATAGGTACATTTTTTATTGCACATTTTAATATTTCTGCGATTTATTTTCAAATATTTAAAAAAAAAATTTTTTGTCTCATACAGTTTTTCTCACGATGCATCTGTTTTTTATTTTAATTTTTTTTTTTTTACATGTTTTCTTCACATGTCTATTTAAAAAAGAAATTTATATTCAAGTCATTTCCCATATGTTTCTTATATGATTTTTTCATTTTTATCATATAAACATATAATTATATAATTTTCCCCATTCAAATCATGTGATCTATTTCTTATCTTCTCTTGTAATATTACATTTTTCATTTTCTTCCATCTGAATAATATTTAATTCCATTTAATGGTCACATATCACACAGATCACATGATTTAAAATGATATCTTTTTTA
This sequence comes from Hemibagrus guttatus, assembly GCA_033459395.1. Taxonomy (NCBI): domain Eukaryota; kingdom Metazoa; phylum Chordata; class Actinopteri; order Siluriformes; family Bagridae; genus Hemibagrus; species Hemibagrus guttatus. The sequence continues at coordinate 25,244,705 of JAUCMX010000008.1, forward strand.
TGAGCATTACAAATTAAACCATAAATCTGATCATTTTATAATTTCACTGGCAGATTATTTTTTTGCTTCTTTTAAAAAATAAATATTTTAAATTAGAAAACAAATCTAGCAATAGAACGAAACTATTTCGAGCTTGATAATAAGAAAATAATGATAAAAATCATTCTACATGTAGCTTCTCTCCTTTGACGTTCGTCCTTAAAAAAATCCCTTCTTAAATTTTCTATGAAGAACCATAAAGTAAGTTTTGTGTATTTTGTCAGCTATAAACCTTTCATTTTTAAATGAAGAAGTCCTCAGTCTCATCATTACCCACGTCTCCTATCAGTCTTATTGTTATTAGATGCCAAAGAATTTGTAGTTGTTACAGAATAGTGTGAATTTTTTTGCTTGATTTCAGGGGGTTAAAGGGTTTATTAGAAGTGATCCTCTACGACGCGACCTGCGTTTGAATGGACGTGTGTGTTTTGTGTGAATCATACCTATTGTAGTGTGTAGTTTATTGTATTCCATGCGACAGGCCACAATTATGTCTGATGAATGACTCCAGCATCTTCTTCTTCTTCTTCTTCTTTTTAAAATGATGCTTATTAGATGGAACTAATATCAAATCACGTCTCTGTGCTCAACCAGGAAAGCGAGGTATTTCCATCAGGGATTAATTTTCAGTATGTAACGCTTAGTGGAGAAGCTGAAGCGAGACGATCTGGTCTTTGCTTCACACCTAAGTTTGTTGAGTTTTTTTTTTTAATGAAGCCTCCATTCAATTGAGATGCGAGAGAAAGTGAATCATTTCCTCGTCTCTTTCTCTTTCTCTCTCTCTTTTGTTCACATTTTCTTTCTGTCTCTTCATTTCACCCTTCGGTTGGTCTCTGCACTTGCCATTTACAGAACACACACACACACACGCAGAGAGAACAGGAAGAGCAGAGCAAGGGATCTCTCTCCATCCTAGTAAACAAATACACAATCTCCATATCTCATCAGACACGACACGCTCAGTGATCGGATATCAATCGGATATCAATTTTACGCCGTCCTTCGTCCATCAAGAGACTCAACTCCAATTGGTTTCTTATTTCTGTTGTAAATTTCCATTAAGTATACAACTACAACAAGCACCTTGATTTGAAGAGACGCTAATTAGTCAGCTGATTAGTCAGCTTTTTTGCATAACCGAACACCTCGGACAGAATAAAGTGCAGGGGCGTCCAGTCTTGTCAAATGTTTTCCGGCTTGTGCGTGATTGGAATGGAGACCTGCAGCCACACCAGCCCTTTGTGGGTAAGATCGGACGCCTCTGGGATTGGGTTATGTAAACGCACTCATTCTCCTCCGTCCTCCTGGGAAGTTTATTTTTACAAGTTGGGAAGTTGTAATTACGAGTCGGGAAGTCACAATTACGACAAAAGGTTTGAAGTTATCGATTAAAATAAAAAAAAACAAAAAAAAAACAGACACTTGCTTGACTTGTAATTTTAAAAAACAAAAATTTAAAACAGCTATATTTCCAATTTTTTCTTTTGTACATCAGAAAAGAATAAGGCAAGAAAACAAAAAAACAGAAAAAGTTCACTTTCATTATTTGAAAGCATAAATGAGGAAAGGAAATCAAGTCTAATTTTAGAAAAAGGTGTCCGACATTTTTCAGCAGATAATTAAAAATTTATTTCTTATTTACTTTTTTGTTTATGGACTTTAAAATAAAAAATAAAATATGAAATTGTCACATTTCCGGTATCCAAAGCTTGAAGAAACAGACCCAGCACGGAGATAGACAGCAGACAGAGGTTTTATTAAACTTAAAAACTGACATAGACAAACATACATGACGCCACACTAACACGGAACATAAAGACGATATAAAGACGACGACCAGCCCCGAACCCTGGCAAAAGGCCGCTATAAATACAAAACATAATTAAGAGTAACATTAGGAACAGGTGAACGATAATCAAGAAACAATAGGACTAAGGCGGGGCTTAAACAAAACACATGACATGAACATAAACATAAACAAAGACATAACACACCCCTCCGTGCCTCGGGGGTTTCCTCCGGGTACTCCGGTTTCCTCCCTCAGTCCAAAGACATGCATTGTAGGTTGATTGGCATCTCTAAATTGTCCGTAGTGTGTGATTGCGTGAGTGAATGAGAGTGTTTGTGTGCCCTGCGATGGGTTGGCACTCCGTCCAGGGTGTATCCTGCCTTGATGCCCTATGACGCCTGAGATAGGCACAGGCTCCCCGTGACCCGAGTGTAGTTCGGATAAGCGGCAGACAATGAATGAATAACACACCCCTGCTGGAAACCCCCCCTAGTGGCCCAACACAGGGCCTACCACCCGTAACAGAAA
>JAUCMX010000008.1:25252060-25282060 GCA_033459395.1 Hemibagrus guttatus
ATGGTGTTGGTGATGATGTTCTTGGTGTATCGGTGCTGGGGATGATGTTCCTGGTGTTTTAATGGTGTTGGTGATGATGTTCTTGGTGTATTGGTGCTGGTGATGATGTTCCTGGTGTATCGGTGCTGGGGATGATGTTCTTGGTGTATCGGTGCTGTGGATAATGTTCTTGGTGTTGTTTTGGTGTTGGTGATGACGTTCTTGGTGCATCGGTGCTGGGGAGATTGTTCTTGGTATTGTTTTGGTGCTGGTGCTGATGTTCTTGGTGTTTTATTGGTGCTGGTGATGATGTTCTTGGTGTATCAGTGCTGGGGATGATGTTCCCGGTGTTGTTTTGGTGTTGGGGATGATGTTCTTGGTGTATCGGTGCTGGGGATGATGTTCCCGGTGTTGTTTTGGTGTTGGGGATGATGTTCTTGGTGTATCGGTGCTGGGGATGATGTTCTTGGTGTATCGATGCTGGGATGATGTTCTTGGTATTGTTTTGGTGTTGGTGATGATGTTCTTGGTGTTTTATTGGTGCTGGTGATGATGTTCTTAGTGTATCAGTGCTGGGGAGATTGTTCTTGGTATTGTTTTGGTGCTGTTGATGATGTTCTTGGTGTTTTGTTGGTGCTGGTGATAATGTTCTTGGTGTTGTTTTGGTGTTGAGGATGATGTTCTTGGTGTTGTTTGGGTTCTGGTGTTGAAGTCCTTGGTGTATTGGTGCTGGTGATGATGTTCTTGGTGTTTTATTGGTGCTGGTGATGATGTTCTTGGTATTGTTTTGGTGTTGATGATGACATTCTTGGTGTTGTTTTGGTGCTGGTGATGATGTTCTTGGTGTTGTTTTGATGGTGGTGTTGAGATTATTGGTGTTACTGAATTGGTGCCTGTGTTGATGTTATTGTTGTTGAATTGGTGTTAAATCATTTATTTTATTAGAATGATTATATTTGATGGTGATGTTATTGGTGGTGCTGAATTGGCAGTTGTCTTAATGTTATTGGTGTTGTATGGTAGAGGTGACTGGTGTACTGGTATTGTACTGGTACTTGGTGGTGTTGTAGTCGCAGTTTGGTGTTATTGATGTTGTATGTTTGCTGGTATTAGTGTTACTTTAGTTAGTTTATTAGTCTTGTAATGCTGATAGTGTTGTTCATATTGGTGGTAGTATTGATGTTGTTATTAGTGGTGGTATTTTAGTTGCAGTCAGGATGTTACTGGTGTTGTATTGGTGCTAGCATTGATATTGTTGATGGTTTTATCGGTGTAGTTTTTTTGCTGATGGTGATGTAATAGATTATTATATCGCTTCTAGTGTTGTAGATGGTGGTGTTGATGTAGTTGTTGGCATTTTTAGTAATACTTTTAGTGTTTTTTTTTATTATTATTATCATTTATTTTATTAGAATGATGATATTTCCTGTGTGTGCAGGTGTTCCTGTGTGTACTCGTGAGAGTGAGAATGATATAGAAAGACTATGATGACAACTTTATCTCCCTGTATTCTTTCGCCTCCAGCACCTGAACATTAATAATCCATCCCCAGTGTGCAATTTAAATGGGGGGGGAGAGAGAGAGAGAGAGAGAGAGAGAGAGAGAGAGAGAAGGAGGTATGAAGTGACAAAGAGATGAGGAAGAGCAAGACCTGGTATGTGTGACAGAGAGAAGGCAGTGATTGAAGTGATTAATAAGCCATCCACTGTGTGCAATATAAGTGAGAGAGGAGATGGATAGAAGTGAGTAGGATTGCGAGGGAGAGAGAGCAAGAGAGAAATGGAAAATTGCTTAAGGAGTCCACATATTAAATGTAGATGGCTTCTGCTTGACACACTGAAGTACTACACTCAGGCGTGAGGGTGAGGGAAGAGTGAGTCAGAAGGGACTAAAATAAAAATGACATGTTTGCACATTACAAAAAAAGAAATTATATATTAATGACCCATGAATTCATTTAAAATATATTACACATATTTTAGGTGGTGTGGAAATACTGCAGGTTTTTCCACTGAATTGTGGAAATTGTGGAAATAAAACTGAATTTAATTAATTAATTTTTTATTTTTTTATTTTTTTTTATTTTAAGAAGAGAGCGCAAATTAATGTGGTCATAGCTGTATTAACTCAAGGGCTCGAAATAGCAATTTAAAAGAAACCATGTGACCTCGGTTTTATATCTTGTGGTCACATTAAACGTTAAATGGCTGGGCTCCAGAAAAAAAAACAAAAAAAACAACTCTCTCTGCTGCACTTAAGTGTCCTGCAGCTTTGAGTTGATCACACTGTTTAGGGCCTATTGTTATAATGGCTGTTTATTTAGCAAAAAACACAAAACACTCACTCGTTACTTCAGGGTCATAGTAGATCTGGAGTGTATCCTGGGAACGCCGGGTTTTACACGAGAATACACCAGGTGTGGGACTTGGGTGCATCAAACAAATTCAATTCATTGATTTCTATCAGAATTTCACTTCTACCGCAGTTTTTAACTCCAAAGAAAATCGCAGGTTCATACAAGTACATTGATATTATTGCTTTTTCAAGTTTTCTGTCTGGAGCTGTTTCTTTTAAGTCTTTGTTACAGTAACGATGGAAAAGTCCACGAGAAACTCTTCAGATCAGAAGGCTTTGTGATTCCTGATTACATGTTACCATGACAACCTGCGTTTGTCTTATTCAAGAGCTGGTGAAGGAACGAATGTTGATCACTACTTTTAACATAATCATGGAAATGAACTTGTTTGGTGGATGTGATACACCTTTAAATATAACTATAAGCGATCATCCATGATGATACGTTGTTCTATAAGGTATTAGCCTGTAAGTGTGTGGCTTGACAAATGAATAATTAGGTAATAATTAGTCTTTGGGTGTATTAGCTACCTTAGAATATTTATTTGTAGCTCAGTTGAGTTATGCTTCATATTCAATCAGCAATGTAATCAAGTAAAATTGATAGCTGAACCAGTTAAAAACCAATTAAAAAAGTACAACAGAACATGCTTATTGTCTTTAAAAATAAAAAAATAGGCCAAAATAAATTAAATAATTTAAATAAATAAATGAATGAATGAATGAATGAATAAATAAATAAATTAATTAATTAATTAATTAATTAAATCAAATCAAATCAAATCAAATCAAATCAAATTAAATTAAATTAAATTAAATTAAGCTATACAAACTTTACTTCCTTTTGGCTAATGTAGTATTTTCCACAGAAATTTCAAACTGTATTATTTAGTTGCAATTATATAGTTGTGTATTACCTTTTGCATTTTTGTTGACATGAACGTACAACGTCTGCAAAATGTCAACTGAAAAAGCAACCACGCCCCATGCTATAGTCCCACCCCCACCATTGATTGACAGGTTTCCAGGTTTGCAAGGCATAGGAATTTGTGATTCTTTTGAATATTTTCAGCCTCCATATGCAACACTAAGGAAGTGACATAGCAAAATGGGTAAGTTATTGCTCATTGGATAACTCGGTCGTACCGTCGACAATTTGTATTTAATACTGTCACAATTTATGTGTCTATAAATAATTCCAAAAACTTAAAATTGTCTGAAAAATACCTCCATATTTAGTCATTCCGGTCACATAAACATAGCCTCACATATAAAAATTTGATCTTTTTATTTATTGCTCATGTTCATTAATGACATTAAGCTGTGAAAATGAACATTTACAGTCAGGTGTTTTTGACCAGAGCAGGACAGAAGGGTTAAGGCGTGTTTACTGTAGAGCTTAGAGCTGCGTGTGCTCTCAGTTCGCTGTTGGACACGGAGCAAGTCAGGCGAATCCCACAGAGTCCTAAAGAGCACCGAATGCAAAACCCAGTGGGAACATGGCACTAAGCAACAGAAAGCTACAAAGAAGAAGCACTGATCTTACCTGAAGGTCGAGGCTTCTGCACGGAGTGGGTTTTTCTCGACTGCATCTTCTTATTCACTTTTACGCTGTCAGAAAACTGCACTTTAAACCCGGGAAGGTGATACCTTTAGGGCTACATCTTGTGTATTGTTAATTTGCGGAATCTATTTGTAGAGGAACATTATTAAGTTCAGCTGATGGTACATCAACCTTGTTTGTATGCTGGAGAACAATAACAGATGATTATAAATAGGATTTTATAAGCCTCTTGATTGACCTTACTCCGTTCCAACATCTTGTGAAGCAACAAACACTTTCTCAACTTGCAGAAAATAGTTTCACATCATCCACCAATACGGATATTCATGATATGCACATATATGCACCAATGGAAGCAACAGTGTTTTGAGCTCTTCAAGCTTGGCACATCTGGATTGGGAGACCTACCCCTCTATACAGGCTCGTGAAGGTTAATTGGTTTTCGCTGATGGACAGCAACCTTCAAGTCATTCCATAGATTTTCAATTAGATTTAATTCAATGCTTTGACTAGGCCACTCCAGAACATCTGCTTTGTCCCTACCACAGCAAACCACTCCATGATAGCTTTGGATAGGAATATGAATTTCAGACCCTTGAAGGAGAAGATTAGGTGCTTCTCCAGAAGATTAGGTTCTTCTCCAGATTAAGCTCTTCTCCAGAAGAAGGTTCCATCCATTCCCTCCTACATGTCGACAAGTTCCCCATTTTTACTGTGGCCAAGACATGCAAAACAAAATAACAAATCAGAAAACAAAATATATTAACGGTGGCTTGGTGGCTTGGTGGTAAGCACATTTGCCTCGCACCTCCAGGGTTGGGGGTTCGATTCCCACCTCTGCTGTGTGTGTGGAGTTTGCATGTTCTCCCTGTGCTTTGCAGGTTTCCTCCGGGTACTCTGGTTTCCTCCCTCGGTCCAAAGACACGCATTGTAGAATGATTAGCATCTCTAAATTGTCTGTGTGCGCCCTGCGACGGACTGGCACTTCAGGGTGTATCCTGCCTTAATTCCCAATGACGCCTGAGATAGGCACAGGCTCCCTGTGACCTGAGAATAGATTGAATAAGCGGTAGACAATGAATGAATGAATGAATGAATGTTATTGAGGCTTTATTGGAGTTAATAAAATGCTTAGGAAATCATCACCAACTCACACACAAGAAGTTGATTATTGTAATTGTTTTGTGTTTTGTGTGTGTGTGTGTGCGTGTGTGTGTGTGCATGCATGCATGCTAAGGTTTTGTCCAAGTCCACAGCAATCCTCATTAGCGCAACACAGCTTGAAACTCTGTAGCGTACATCCAGTCGGACGTCTGGGGCCAATTAACCTTGCATATATTCCTTGCTTTCAAAGTGGAACCGTGTGTGTGTGTGTGTGTGTGTGTGTGTGTGTGTGTGTGTGTGTGAGTAAGTGAAAGAGAGAGAAACAGTTGTGTATTTTGTGTGTAGCACAGGCTTATCATACATTAAACTCTGAGCTTACCATCCGTAATTATGCACATCAGACTCCCTGCGTTCTTAATTGAATCTAATCACCAGTGGCTTCAGACTTTCATTTAAATATTCAGCGGAACCTCGGCATACGAATGTCCTCCCTAACAAATTTTCGCCTTAAGAATTGAAATTTTGCAAGGAATTTACATCGGCATATGAAGCATTTTCAGCATACAAACAAACCGAACCGAATCGAACGCCGGCTAAGTTGCGCATACGTCCGGGAGCCGTTCAAAACTTGTTAGCGTCAGTGGAAAGCCAAGCGAAAACCAACCGAAGCGAGTTTATGATTTTTTTTCAGTCAGTGAAAGCTGTTTGGAAAGAGTCAACCCACGATACCAACGTTGCCTTCGACATGCGTTCGAAAGCTAGGTGTTTTTTGGGCGTTTTTTTTGTTGACAGATCGGTGGTGTGGGTGGTCTGTTCTATTTTTAGCCCAAGCTTGGTGGCACGACTTCCTGTGAGGAGCCTTGACATGGAATGCCTGGCTTGGGTCAGTTCTTTGTAAGCAACCGTACAGTTTACATACGCTTCGGATCGGTCATATTGCTCATATTTTTGGGCGGCTGGAACGGATTATCTGCATTTACATTATTTCTGATGGGAAAATTTGTTTCGCAGTACACATTTTCAGCTCAAGAACTCGCCTCCAGAACCAATTAAATGCCTATGCCGAGGTTCCGCCATATGCTAAGCTAAAATAAAATAAAAAAAAACAAACAACTATTTTAATTGTCTTTCTAACAGATCCGATTCTGATGAAATGGAAGTTGAGTGTGACTTTGGCATGGAACAGAAACGATAACTTCTTCTCACAGCATGAGAGACACACACTCACACAAACAGCACAACAACTAACACATGATAAATATTTTTGTAGAAACATTTTTAACGTGTTTTAGTGTGGAGGTTTTTTTTTTAAGAGCCGTTTCAGGTGAACACACGCTGTGATGTCGCTTTGCTATAAGAGCTAAAGAGTAATTGAACAATTACAGTGTTATTATTATTATTATGCATAATTGAATAATCCTTGGTATCCTTTGAAATGAATGATGTTCAGGCTGTGAGTCTGATATAAAACGAGTCTGTTGGCTTTCAGTGTGTTTTAGACGTGTGTTTTTCCCTCTGTTGGATAACCTTACACAGAATTTTACTGGTTGAAGATGAAATTTGAGCTGCTTTTTAGATGATCAAGCACTTGGAGCATCTCAGAGAGCAGAAATGGGTTTGATATCAACATTTACTTTGAAGATACAAACATTCGTGTGGGGACAAAATAACAGTTTTTGTTTTTTCGGAACTTTTCTATGAATATATTGCTCCTAGTATTCTAGAGGAAAACAGAAATCCTCCTGAAACACTACCAAATTCTTAAAATCCTGAGTGTCTACTTTCATATGAGCTTCATATTAACCACCACTGTGGAGTGGAGACATGACAAAGACACTCAATCATCAACATGGACACAACAAAAACAGGAGCAAAGTCCAGTTTTTGGCTACTGGGAAGAAGCCAGAAAGATCCCAAAGCACTGCACACACAAACGGACACACCTGTACATCTGCAACAACAACACACACACACACACACACACACTGATGCATGCTGGCCAGAACAGATGCACAGGTGAAAAGCTAATAAATCACACTCCTGGGTGCATATAATACACACACACACACACACACACACACACACACATGGTGAAGGACTATAAATACATTCCACCATGGGCCGAGATTTTAATCTGTGAACGCTAAAATTTCAGCCCTGAGTGGAGATGTTACACACACACACACCACACACCACACAGCATACAGCACAGGAAGTGAGACAAATTCATTCCAATGATTCTTCCTGTCTTAGTATTCGACACGCTTTGCCTAAACAGTGTCACTGATTGCACTATTCTTGTATAGCGCAATGCTCGTTACACGTTTAATACTGTATATTCATCGAGTGCATGATGGGAAATTTTGATAAAACAAAACAAAAGATAAAGGATAGAAAAGGATAGGTTTGGACCAAGATTTTTCATTTTAACCTACCATGAAGCTTAAGCTCAGATTCCCTTCAGAGAGGTGATGAATAAAACACTTGGGGATGTGCTGTTAGATGAAAATAATCAGTCAGTTTTGTTGTAATGAAGCCTGATGCATAGAATAGCGGATTATTTTCCTCTCAGAAATGTTTATAGCGAGGGGTTTTGCCTGTTAATGCTTAGAATTTGTATTCATAAACATTTAGCACATCATCATTTTTATTACGGTTTAAATTTCATCAGTTCCTTTTCTCTCTGTTGAACTTTCTAGCCTTGAGATGCGTTTAAAAAAATCCATCTTGTCATCTTACCATTAAACCAGAAGCTCATCTCTTCTGAAGATGGTGGAAAAACTTGCTTTTTTTTTTCCTCCCTGATTTGATTTATTAAGACGTTCACCATGATCAGTTCCTGAAAGCCATACATCCTTGTAGATTTGCTTAGATTTTTAAATTTGTACAGGATTCTCTTCTGAAACCTTGAACTGACCATCATGCCTGCTTTTGTTCCTTTGTGTCTGTGTGTGTGTGTGTGTGTGTGTGTGTGTGTGTGTGTGTGTGTGTGTGTGTGTGTGGGAGTAAAGTAGGTGCTCTGACTCATCTCTTGTTGAGTACGATTCCAGTGAGCCACCCGCCTGCAACACGTACACACACACACACACACACACACACACACACACACACACACACACACATATATATACATAGGAGAAGTGTTTAGACACAACCTTATTTCCCTTGCCTGGTGTTCAAAGTCTGATGCGAGCATGTTTACGGTCTCGTATCTACCTTTATAAATGGCAGAGGAACAATAACCGAGAATGAAACCTATCATCCTTCTCCTCCTCCTCCTCCTCCTCCTCCTCCTTACCTTTTGGTTTTGGGGCGGAGTTTGATTGATTAGGGGTGGGGTTTGCTGGATGGGTGTAGTGGATTGGGATGGGTGAAATGTGAAATTGTACAAAAAATATTTTTGTTGTGTGTGGTGTGTGTATATGGGTGTGCATTAATGTTTAGTGTGTGTGTGTGTGTATGTGTGTGTGTGTGTGTGTGTGTACAGTATGCTTGTGTTAATGTATTTAAGTGTATGTGGATGTGTGTGTTTGGATATTTGTGAGCTTGTCGTGTGTGTGTGTGTGTGTGTGTGTGTGTGTGTGTGTGTGTGTGTGTGTTCATGCACTCTTGTGTGTGTGTCTAGGGGGGTGAAAATGGTGTCTGTTTTCATGTATTTTAGGGCATGTGAAATGTGTGTGTGTGTGTGTGTGTGTGTGTGTGTATGTTCATGCACTCTTGTGTGTGTGTGTGTGTGTGTGTGTGTGTTCAGAGGGGTGGAAATGGTGTCTGTATTCACGTATTTTAGGGCATGTGAAGTGTGTGTGTGTTTATGCACTTGTGTATGTGTGTGTGTGTGTGTGTGTAAGGGGGGTGAAAATGGTGTCTTTATTCATGTATTTTAGGGCATGTGAAGTGTGTGTGTGTGTGTGTGTGTGTGTGTGTTTGTGTGTGTATGTGTGTGTGTAAGGGGGGTGAAAATGGTGTCTTTATTCATGTATTTTAGGGCATGTGAAGTGTGTGTGTGTGTGTGTTTGTGTGTGTATGTGTGTGTGTAAAGGAGTATAAAGCACTTCAAAGGCTTGCAGAGTGCTCTGAGAGTATCACCACCTCCAGCCATGGTTAAAAAAAAAAGCCACTGTCCATCTGTCATCTGTGTGTGTGTGTGTGTGTGTGTGTGTGTGTGTGTGTGTGTGTGTATCAGTTAGAGACCCTTTTCCCTTTTGTTTCTTTCATTTGGAAAACCAAAACATGTGCTCTGCTTCAGTTTCTCCTCTCTCTTTGTTTCACACATTTAATAACAATTATGCAATTATTTAATTGTGTGCTCTGGCCTAATGAATATTCATAAAGGCGTATTTGCATATCCCAGTCCTTGCATGGTGCTTTCTTTTCTCTAAACTCTGTGTGTGTGTGTGTGTGTGTGTGTGTGTGTGTGTGTGTGTGTGTGTGTGTGTGTGTGTGTGTGTATCTACAGGTCCTTAGCTCAAGGACATACCCTTTTGTTTCAGTGTTTTGGTGGATTATGTAACCCAGGAGAAATTTCAGCTTGTCCAAAACAGGCAGCTTGCTGCTCTCACTTCCACTCTCTTTGCTCTGTTACCATGGCAACCTGCATGATGACGACATAAATACATCATGTCAGCCTTGAGAAAAGGAGAGTGAAGGAGAGAGAGAGAGAGAGAGAGAGAGAGAGAGAGAGAGAGAGAGAGAAACAAGGACACAGTAATGGCAGAAGTCCTTCAATAACCTTGTCTACGGGAAGCTGATAACACTGACAGTCAGTTACACACACCAACGTGTTTCATATCAGTCACAACAGGAGCAATAGCAGCCTTTAAGTGTGTGTGTGTGTGTGCTTGTGTGTGTGTGTGTGTGTGTGTGAGCTACAGCGCATGATCCAATAGATTTGATAGGTATGTTTTGGGTGATGGAAGATGCTGCACTTTTTGTGTGTGTGTGTGTGTGTCTGTGTGTATACATTATAGTAACCTGGATATTTATTATTTAAGTCTATCCTGAAAGCTATTGGGCCATTTTTTTTAAATGTGAGCCTGTGTATGTGTTTGTGTGTATGTGTGTGTGTGTGTGTGTGTGTATGTGTGTGTGTGTGTGTGTGTGAACAGGAGCTCGGTCATTGATCAGATGAATGTGTAGGTTGTGTAAAGGTTACTATTCAATATAAGTGGCAGTGTGTGTGTGTGTATTCATGTCGTTATGCTACCCAAACCTTTATCTCAGTATTACAACGATAACACAACTTAAATGTCCTAATGATAAAATATAAAGAAAAGAATTTCAATCAAATGAAAAATGCTGAATAACAAAAACAGGTGAAAAGTTGTGGAGCGTATTATTTTCTTTTTTTTTCTAACAACTCCATTCATCAGCATTTTATTTTGGCTTAGTGGTTAGCACGTTCGCCTCACACCTCCAGCGTCCTAGGTTCGAGTCTCACTCCCGCTCACTGTGTGTGTGGAGTTTGCATGCTCTCCCAGTGCTTGGTGGGTTTCCTCCAGGTGCTCCAGTTTCCTCCCACAGTCCAAAGACATGCTTCTAAGAGTCTCTAAATTGCCCCTAGTGTGTGATTGCGTGAGTGAATGAGTGTGTGTGTGTGTGTGCCCTCGCGATGGGTTGGCACTCCGTCCAGGGTGTATCCTGCCTTGATGCCCGATGACGCCTGAGACAGATCGTGGGTAAATATGACACGCAGAGACATGCTAACTCTTATTCCTCCCATGAGCTAAGTTGCGGTTTTGTGTCTCTGTGGGGTGAATGCATTGGTTGTGAAGGAGTGTATATCAGGTTTTGTTTCATTTTGAGATTTCTTCTACAGCTTTACAAATATTCAGAATATTCTATGATATGTAATATGAACATTTAAGTTTTAAAGAACGAAATTTTCCCCACTTTCAGCCGTATTTCAGCCTTATTTGTGACAGAAATGGAAAAAATAGTTAAATTAAATTAAATTAAATTAAATTAAATTAAATTAAATTAAATTAAATAATTGATTAATTTGGTCATAATCCTTCTGTTTTATACAGATCGGTGTCTTTAATCACATTTCTTCTCTAGGATAAAATTCCAGTACTGAACAGCTGCTAAAAATGATATCATGAACGTAACATCAATAAATGATTATAAATGAGCATAACTGAGGTGTGGGCTTTTCCTCTGTGCTTTCCGGTTTGTTTCACACGCTCTGACATGATCACGTCATTGTACAATGGATTTATTATAGAATCTGTGTGAAAATAAAGTGTGAGGTTTAATCACTTAGCAATATATTCATTACTCTGTACACTTTCCTTGCTCTTCCTTCTAACAGACCGCTAATAAAGACACAGTGTAGGTGAGGTACAAACCAAGCAAAGTCAATAAAAGTGTAATTTTATTAGGATTGACAGAATAAGGGATTTAAATGCCGATTAAATTGACGTGCTTTAATACAAAAAGCATTTTAAAGAGCTTCTTTATAACCTCAAGCTGAATCTGAAGAACATTTGTGCTTGTGTTCCTGTCTTCTGAACCACCGAGTACCAAGAAACACTATTTTTACCTTTACATCCAAAATTAACGCTATTTTTTTTTACTTCTGAGGAAGGATTAAATATCAAAATCTTAATGAATAAATAAATCAATCAGTCATAAATACAGAAAATCACATCTATGTTGTTTCTGTACTCTGTAGAATTCAGTCACTGTATTGGGATCTCTTCAGTGGCACAGGAAATGAGCTTAAAAGTCGATTGTGATTTTACTGCGTAAACCTTTAAGGCTTTAGCTAGCGAGGATTTAGTTGTTTTTTTTTAGCCAGACTGACTGTTTTATAAGACAGTTAGACAGCTGGCTGTGCTTGTAAAACTTTCAGGCATCTGTCAATGTAAGTATTAAGATATTTTCTTATATTTGAGATGATATTGGCTGAAAAGCTCAATTTTGGTCAGAACGAACAAAAGTGTATTTGGAATTTTTCAGATTTCAGTCCCACACACTTTCTAAGCTCTTGGTTTTTTTCCCCTCTTCTGGTCTAAGCATGTCTCTAAGAATAAACAGAGTTGTTTGCCATGATGTTACTGTCTAGTCATAACCGGTATTGCACAGGACGAGAGTTAAGGTGCATATAAGTTGCGAGTGTGAATGCTGGAAGGTGCTACGCCTTTGCTAATAAGAGTTATAAATAATCCTCAGCCATCTTTGTGAACTCATTTCGACACAGGTATGAAGAGTAATTGAGCTGATGCATTCTTCCTGTTCTCTCCTAGCGCATTATGTGTCTGTTCTCTCCTGTTATGAGTCGAGTGTGTGTGCGTGTGTGTGTGCGTGTGTCCTGAACCCACGCACAGTACGCTCTGAGCTCTGAAATGTGCCTCGCTCTCCAAATTAGCCCACAATGCCTTTTATTTCAAATTGTACAACTACACACACACACACACACACACACACACACACATAAACACACACAGAAAAAGCTAAACAACGAGGTTCTGTCAAAGAGGCACAGAGCCGAGGGGAACGTTACAGAATAAAAACACTACCGATAAAAGTTAAAGCCTAAAGGGGTGTTTTTTTGTAAGAGTCGGCGCTACAAATCCCTAGCCATTAGCGCTAAGTGAATTATTGATTTGGCTCTAATTATAAGGCAAGATTCATGTCCAACGGCATCTGCTGCGGTGTTAAAGACCAGGCACGCATCCAGAGAAAGATTTTTTATCTCAACCTTTATGCATTCTCCAAATTACACTGGAAAACGCCACCGTGGATTGCATGCAGCATTTCAGGGAAGCTAATAGAGGACACATTGGTGACCACTCCATCTTTATTTAGACATCTGACTGATCTGTGTGAATAATCCCACTTTCTTGAACATTTCTTCAGTAATGGACGTGTGCGTCACTGTGGAAACAGAATCACTACTTTTGTTTGTCTTTAATTTATTTTTCCATCTCTGTCTTTTTTTTCTCTCTGCCTCCTTATAGCTCTGCCTTTAATAATCCATAAAATGTTACTTTTTATGTTGATAAAGGTCTCTACTGTCCCCTAGAGTGGGGGGATGGTGGGTTAAAAAATTGCTAACAAACTGGCTGACGAACAACAAATGATTAGCGTTAAGATCAAATGAGCCATGTGAGAAATTCTTTAAAAAATTCATAATTGCTATCAGTAATAATAGCATGATTAGAAAATTTTCTGAATGTCATTGGGCTCTGGTGAATAACTGAAGCATTGGCAGTGAAAGTTGCTAACTACTGCTAACAAATGTATCACTGAAAACTTCTAACCCTGTTAGAAGAATGAAATGATAACTAAAGCATCATGTTCAGTGTAGTTGTGTCAGAGTCAGGATTCTGTGCAGGACACTCCAGTTCCTACACCTTCATCAACCTTAATTCACCATCTTTATGGAGCTCTGTGCTTTGTGCACAGGGGCATTGTCCTGCTGGACCAGGCTTGTGCCTCTTAGTTCCAGTGAAGGGATATAGCAAAGCTACAGCATATTCAATTCTAGACAATTGTGTCTTGAAACTTTGTGGTAACAGGTTGGAAAAAGTGCACATATGACTGTGACTGTGCACATATGTGAAGTGTCCACATACATTTGGCTGTAGGTTTAAGGTGATCAAAGGAGGCTATGTGGATTTTGCACACCCAGGCCTTCAGAGGATTCTACCATAAAGTGCTTTAATGGCAAGCTTGAAATAGGTAAAGAGGAAGAAATCAAGCAAAGAAGAAATCTCATTCAAGACAGAAACATTGAGACCTTTTTTTCCCAAGGTCGTGCCTGATTATTGAGGGATGTGATAGCTTAGTGGTTATGGTGTAGGATTGCTCATTGGAAGGTTGTGAGCGCAAATCCCGGGTCCACCATGCTGCCACTGCTGGGCCCCTGAGAAAGGCCCTTAACCCTCAATTGCTCAGTTGTATAAAAATTGGGTAAAAATGGGTAAGTTGCTCTGTATAAGGACATCTGCCAAATGCCAGAAATGTAAATGATTAGCCTTGCTCTGTGACACATGAGTCTAGTCTGATTTGTTTTATTCTTCAATAAAAATGTTTTTTCAACACAAAATTACAAAATATCCCCTGAGAGAGACAGACACAGTGGTTTTTGTTTTGTACGCTGAACTGTGCGACAAAAACTGGCTGTTTAGACATCCAGAGGAAGTGTATTCCACCACCTGGGTCATGGACAGAGAAAAGACTTGATGCATGTTTTGTCTGGGTCTAGATCGATGGTGGGTTGAGTTGTGCTAGAGTCTTGAAGGGAGTGTGTTGCAGAGCAGAGTTTGCTAAATGCCTTTAGGTAGAAGCCAGTAGATGGAAAACAGCAATGAGGTGGTGAGGGAGCACTTGCTGAAGGATAAAAATAAATGGTGCAGTTGCATTCTGGTTCAGTCACACTAGTTGGATGACCTGCAAGGGGTGTGGAGCAATGGGTGAGCTACAGTATTTCCTGGGATGAGAATAGAATCCTTTATTTGTCACATATTCATTACATCACAGTGAAATTCTTTCTTTGCATATCCCAACTTTGGAAGTTGGGGCCAGAGCACAGTATCAGCCATGATACAGCACCTCTGGAGCAGTGAGGGTTAAGGGCCTTGCTCAAGGGCCCAACAGTGGCAGCTTGAACCCCAATCCTATGTTCAACAACCCAGAGCCTTAACCACTTGAGCCACCACTGCCCACTCAACAAGCACCTGAGTGGCCACTGTGTGTATAAATGGCCTCATTCACTTGATGGTCACTTGAATGGAATCCTGAATGACCCAGTCAGGTTAACCAGGGGTTCATGAGCAAAGACATTTGAGGATTTTGAAGTTGTGTCTGCTGCTATGGATAGTCCTACAGCAGGGATGTCCAATCTTATCTGCTACTTCTGCTTATATCTAAACATCCTTTCAACACAGTACTGTTTCCTTTACTCTTCAAATACTGAGTAATTCTATGTCCCTATGCTCATCAACGGTCACATTTTTTAAATTATTGACTAAAAGAACAAAGTATTGATGACTGAAAAGAGGTTCCTCAACAGGGTTGCATGGTTTTATGGTCAGCTCCCGCTAGAGCTGTATAAGGCATATCCCACTGGGAAATCCCAGGAACTATTGGAGAGATTATATCTCACAGCTGCCTTGGGGAATTCTGGGAATCCCAGGAGCAGCTGGAATGTGTGTCTTGGGATTAAGAAATCTGAGCTGACCTTTTCACCCTGCTGTTCCCATGACCCCCACCAGGAAAATAAATGAGTGAATTTGTATCATATAATGATTTATAATCCCACTAACCAGTGCCATGCAGAAGATGATGGCTTCCATTTTGAGTCTGGTTCCTCTCAAGGTTGCTTCCTTATGTCTTCGCAGGGACTTTTTCCTTGCCATTTGATATGTAAATCTACATATGGATTTCTGTAAAGCTTCTTTGTGATAAACAAAATTAAATAGAATTTATAGGTCGTCCAGAACTACCCCGAAGGTTGCGATCAGTGTAAAATTGTGGATCCACCATATCGTTTGCTTGGAGACCTTCCCTTGTCTGCAAATGGTCTAAATTTCACCTGTTACAGAAAATGGCTCAGGGATGTCCAATCTTAATCAGAAAGGTGAGGCCAGTGTGAGTCTACTAAAAGCTTGATCCACTGATTAAACAGGTGGAATCAGGTGTGGCTCTTGCTTGATTGCAATGAAAACCTGCACCCACACTGGCCCTTTGCAGAAAGACTGGACATCCCTGCTCTAGGCTTATTTAATATTGTCTTTATAATGAGTTAATCTGTCAGAATTCCAATAACAATGGTGAACATTGAGGCAGAGCATGCAATACAGGCTAGATTATATAACAAATCCAGTCACTGTTTCCTTCCTACTTTCCTAGTAGATGGTTCAATGTCCGAGGTGACTGAAAACCTTCAGAGACATTGCAAAATATCTAACCACTACCCATTCTGTACTTGTATTTCTTTGGGAAATGTAACTACCTGTCCAGCAAGTTTCAAAAAGTTCAGAAAATTGATATGTTGGAACAGATGCTAAGTCAAATCAGACCATTTGTACCACAGGTACAATCTCCTTTAAATAGCACATCTCCTAAATTAGAATACTATGATATTTATAGTGACAGAAATAGTCTTCCATTCATCAAGCCTCTGATTCATTTCCAGGTACACTTTGTTCTTATTGTGTGTCATATCAAGCTATCAGGCTGCGAGAAAACTCTTCCACTCTTTTGCTGTCTTAATCAGCTGCAATGACGTGCTACTGAGGTGTCCAGAAGACTGAACAGATACGCTGTTTCTATTTCTGAAGCACCACTTTGGCTAATTTCACACTCACTGGCATGTGAGTAAAGCTCTCATCAAAGTGGTCACTTTCATTCAGGTTTAGAAAGTATCATCACCGTCATCGCAGACTCATCTTTCAGGAATGTGTAGCACCTTAGCAACCACAAAGAGCTGCACTAAAGTGCTGACCTTTGTCTTGGTTTGCTTTTTGCCTTAGATTTCCTTTTACAGGGCTTATCTGGTGAGGCATGTTTTAGCAGGTTGGTCATGTGAGTGTGAATACATAGTTGAGTGGTCCACTTCTGATGAGAAGCTGTTGGCTATGGCGTACTCGCAGACAAATGTCCAGACAAGTGTGGTACTTTTCTCTTACCAAGAAATCACCCACAGTACATTTATACAAGGACAAAGGCATTTGATGATAGGGGTGCTAATACAGGGGGTTGAAGATCCATTGACTAGCACTGTAACAAGGTGAGAACGAGAGAAGAGAGATCTATTAGTTAGATGCTTTTCACTGGCTTCTTTTTGAGCACAATGCCTTTGGCACTCAAGCACACACACACACACACACACAAAATCAAAACAAAAATCAAACTTGCCATCCCACTGCTCGGCTCAATTTCAACTCAGCTCAGCTCAGGGAAGGGAGGATATGGTTCTTTCCATCGCTTTCTGGCAGGAGGTCTCGCTGCCTACTGAAAAAGAGAGAGAGGGAGAGCACATAAAATAGGAGGCCATAAACTACACACAGGTGTAAATACTTACACATTACCTACTCCTTCTGCACAACTTCTCCATCTGTTCAGAGCCAGTGATCGACCACACTCCCACTGCCACAATGATTCTAACTGGAACCTCGGTATATGAATGCCCTCCCTAATGAATTTTTGGCTTAAGAATTTAAATTTTGCACAGAATTTGCATCGGCATACGAAGCATTTTCAGCATACGACCGAACCGAACCGAACATCAGCTAAGTTGCGCGTATGTCTGGTAGCTGTACAAAACTTGTTTGCATCAGTAGCAAGCCAACAGAAACCAGCCAAAGCTTTACGGATATTTTTCAGTCAGCGAAAGCTGTTTCTAAAGAGTCAACCAATGATACCAACATTGCCTTTGGCATGCGTTTAAAATCTGCATGATTTTTCACGTGTTTTTTTGTTGACAGATTGGTGGCATGAGTGGTCTGTTCTATTTTCAGCCCAAGCCTGGCGGCACGACTTCCTGTGAGGACCCTTTGACCCTTGGAAATTGGTGATATTGGTAATATTTTTTGGTGTCTGGATCGGATTATCTGCATTTACATTATTTCTTATGGAAAAATTCACTTCACAATACAAATTTTCACCTTATGAACAAATTAAATTCGTATGCCGAGGTTCCACTGTACGTTGGTTTGCCATAACATTAAAACCGCCTGCCTAATATTGTGTACGTGTGTCATGTACTCTACAAGACCGCAAAATGTGTGCTGTGGTATTGCATCAAGATGTTAGCGGCAGATCCTTTATGTCCTGGAAGTTGGGTTTGACTTTGGGTCTTCATGGACCCATGCGCACCGATGTCTCTTGGGCACCTATGACATGGATACCGGTTCACCTTGGACCACGTTTGATAGGTGCTAACCACTGCACACTAGGAACATCCAAGATGTGCCATGGAGGTCTTTGGAGATGCTCTGCCCCAGTAGTCTAGCCATCACTATTTGGCCCTATTGAGTCACGCAGATCCTTATGCTTGCCCATTTTTAAGTAAATAAGTAGCCTTTATTTGTCACATACAGTGAAATTCTTTCTTTGCATATCCCATTCTTGGAGGGTTGGGGTCAGAATGCAGGGTCAGCCACGATGCAGCTGCCTAACACAGTATATCCCACTCCTTGACAAAGTGTCTTATTTTATTTTATTTTTTTAAAGGCAATTATAGGTTGTTTTGGTGTGATGTCACTTTGAAGAAAAGGTGCCTTCACACCAAGAGGTGGTTCAGTAAACAGCTAATGTTCCTTCCTTCCGTTCTTTCTCTATCTTTTTCCTTTTATATCCTGATTATCTGACAATGTGTCACAAAAGTAACGAATGCATACATACACACTGTTCCGGGGATTTACCTGCATGTTCTGCGTGTTGCTCGATACTAAAATGTCTTTGGCTATCACGTCCCCTTTCAATCTCTCTTTGCCTCTCTTTGCCTTAATGAGACATCCATTAGCACACTGCCAGAGTGAAGAATCCAGAGTGCTCTCATTGGCTTCAATTAGTGCTAACATGTTTAACCATCAGGCCAGTAAGCGATGTAGAAAATGTGTGCGTTTGTGTGTGTCTTAGTTTAAGCCATTTGCATACTGTACAATTAGATAGATTAGATCAGTCCAATCTACTGCATATGCTGGTTCACATTCCCCCCCCACACACACAATGCTGGTAAATATGCTAAAAACCTACATAGCGGATTAGCTATCAAGCTTTTCATATGGTTCTTTTACTAATATTGGATACTTCACATTTAATTTTGTTAACCTATTAAAAATAAACACGCATCGTTTGGATGGAAATGTATTGTGCGTCTTTATCCAATTTCTCGCCCGCTCTGTCTCCTCACCGAGCTGAAGAGGAACGACAGAAGCGGAGGTGGTGTGTGAATTGTTTTGGGCTGTTTTGAGCAGCACAGTATCCTGACTGAATTACGTGTCATGGTGATGTTTGTCAGCCTGCGCTGACACACCGGTCTGTGTTGAGGTGGCCCTTTGGAACAGAATCAGAAAAAAAACAGCACATATTTTCTGTCATTTCTTCTCAGAGGCAGGAATCCTTGACCTCTGCTGCTTTCTAAGCTGCTGGCGAATATGGAAATCTGAAAAAATGAGACGCGTTAGTCATTTTGGAATAAATTTGAGTGCTTTTGCTAATGTGAGTGTGTGTCGATGGAATGTCTACGTAGATGATATGTGTGTATGAGTCTACAGTATAGGACTATAAAGCAAACACTCTATTTATTCATTTTAGTATTCATTTCATGTCATATTGTTTGCGCCAAGCGTCTCCTTGACGTCCGTTCATCAAGACCTTGAGACCAAACCGCTCCGGGGGGTTGATGTATAATCTGTTTCTAATTATCAAGCGTCATCTATCAAGCTTATTTGTTTGTAAGTCGTTTGTAAAACGTTCGCATCCCATTTTCCCTCCTGAGCTTGTGTAAATGTTATATACTGTATATACAGATTACACCATCAAGTTTAAAGCACTTTTTTTTTTAAATTTCAATTACACACTACACATTAAATGCACAAAGTTGTGAATCTTTGCTTCATATTACACTGCATAAAAATGACATCTTAGCGAGATAATGTATCTTGAATATAGTGAAGAATATATAGATCTTCTATTCTTGATAATTTCTATGTGCCAAATCTTCCAATCATGCAGCTCGGCCACTACAGACTGTAACCACAGCTACCGTAGACCTATTTTATCGGGTGCCATTACTTTTGTTCTATTTCTATTTCCATTGGTTAACCTTGGAGTCATTACACTGCAAAAAAGATATCTTTGCAAGTTAAAATATCTTGAATATAATTACAATAAAAAAGATAAAAAAAGATACAATAAACCAAATACAATATAATAATAACCTTTAAATCTTCTTCTTCTTCTTTCGGCTTTTCCCTTCAGGGGTCGCCACAGCGAATCATCTCTCTCCACCTATCCCTATCTTCTGCATCCTCAACAGTTTCACCCACTAGTCACACAGAACTCCCGACACCTTTCTCCACCCATTCCAACCTGCCTGCACTCGACACTGACTTCCTCATACAGTACCACAGCTCTTCTCTTGGCACCCTGTCATACGCTTTCTCCAAGTCTACAAACACACAGTGCAACTCCCTCTGACCATCCCTATACTTCTCCATCAAAATTCTCAGAGCAAAAATTGCATCTGTTGTGCTCTTTCTGGGCATGAAGCCATACTGCTGCTCACAAATGTCCACTACCTTCCTTATCCTAGCTTCCACTACTCTTTCCCATTGCTTCATTGTATGGCTCATCAACTTTATCCCCCTATAGTTGCTGCAACTCTGCACGTCACCCTTATTCTTAAAGATCAGCACTAACACACTTCTTCTCCATTCCTCAGGCATCCTCTCACTCTCTAAAACCCTGTTGAACAAACTAGTCAAAAATTCCACTGCTGCCTCTCCTAGACACTTCCAGACCTCCACCGGGATGTCGTCAGGACCAACTGCCTTTCCACTTTTCATCCTCTTCAAAGCCTTCCTGACTTCATCCTTTCTAATCTTATCTACTTCTACTCTTTTTTCCCTCTCATTTTCCTCATTCATCAATAATAATAATAACCTTTAAATAATAAAGCTTTAGCTTCTTTTTTTTTTCTTCTTTTTAAATAATAAAGCTTTAAATTGTATGATTTTATTGTGAGATAACTTTGCTTCTTTAAAACAAGTACAACATGCCTAGAAATAGGTTTAATAATCTAACTTTTAAGTTTATTATCTGTATCTTACAATAAGAAATAGTAGATCATTTTGACTAAATATTGTAACTTGCTAAGGTGTCAATTATTTCACTGAAATGAGCATGACTGGCTATTGAACAAAAGTAATGGCACCTAAAAAATAGGAGGAAACGTTATTGTGAGTAGCTGACATGCTGCAGTGGCTGAGCTGCATTACTGGAACCTTTACTGCAAAGCACGCTTTAAATGCTTCATGATCATGATTTTGTCATTTTCTGTGAGCTTTGCCTTTTAAAGTGTTGTGTGTCATGATGATATGTTTAAGTCTCTCTCCCTCTCCCTCTCCCTCTCTCTGTCTCAGATGGAAGACCTGATAGCCCGGATGCAGGACGAGAAAAATGGCATCCCAATCCGCACTGTGAAGAGTTTTCTCTCCAAAATTCCCAGTGTGTTCTCTGGTAAGGCACATGGCTAGCCATAGATGGCTTTGTAAACAATAAACCAGACAAGTGGGCAATAAAGCTCTGATTGACTAGCCTACCTGATTTTAATACTAACATGGCCGGTCATGGGGCAGCAGGTCAACAACTTCACATCAAACACAAGCGTTGGGAAATCTCCGTGATTGGTTGTTACTTTGTTCTGAGCTGGTTTGAGTATTTTAGAAACTCCTTTTTAATCTGCTGTGATTTTTACAACTCTATAGGTTGAGAAAAACATAAAACATCAAGTGAGAAGCAGTTCTGTGGGTGGAAAACCCTTGCTTAGGAGATCAGAGAAGAGTGGTTCGATATGAGAGGAATCTTAATATAGAAACTCGAATAGTCACTCTTTATGACCGTGGTGAGAAGAAAAGCATCTCAGAATGCACTGCACCTCCAAACTTAAGAAGGATGAGGAGCTACAACAGCAGAAGAGCACATCAGGTTCTCCTCCTGATTAGGTTCTCCTCCTGTCATCCAGGAACAGGAATCTGAGGCAACAGCAAGCACAGAAACTGATGACTGATGAAGATCAGAATAAGAGCAGATGATGTTTTTCCAGTCTTGGGATGTGATGTTATAGGAAAAGAAACAACCTCGAGATAGTAACAGTAACTGCGCTTCTTTTTGAGATTGATTTTTTCCCCCCTAGAATAGATTGCTCAGATTAACTAAGAGAGACAATGTGAGTAGAAAAGATTTGTTCTGTTCAGTCATAATAGCGAGCAGGTTCCAGAGGAATAATCCATATTCTCATATTACTGCAACCTGTAGCTGAGTGCTTAAGTGTGGAAAACAGAATGTGGCTAATGAGATTCGAGTCATGTAATGAACGATGGAGGGAAAGAGAAAGGTGGAGAGAGATGTTGAAAGATGAACAGCATTTGAGAGAGAGAGAGAGAGAGAGAGAGAGAGAGAGAGAGAGAGAGAGAGATGGAGAGTGTCATTGAAAGATTATGAACTACTGAGAGAGAGAGAGAGAGAGAGAGAGAGAGAGAGAGAGAGAGAGAGAGAGAGAGAGAGATGAAGAGTGTCGCTGAAAGATGGAGACTAACTGAGCGAGAGAGAGAGAGAGAGAGAGAGAGAGAGAGAGATGGAGGGTGTTGTTGAAAGATGGAGAGCAACTGAGAGAGAGAAAGAGAGAGAGAGAGAGAGAAAGAGAGAGATGAAGAGTGTTGTTGAAAGATGGAGAGAAACTGAGAGAGAGAGATACAGAGGGAGAGAGAGAGGGAGAGACAGAGAGTGTCCTTAAAAGATGAAGAGTAACTGAGAGAGAGAGAGAGAGAGAGAGAGAGAGAGAGAGAGAGAGAGAGAGAGAGAGAGAGAGGGAGAGAGAGATGGAAAGTGTCATTGAAAGATGGAGAGCAACTGAGAGAGAGAGAGAGAGAGAGAGAGAGATGGAAAGTGTCATAGATGGAGAGCAACTGAGAGAGAAAGAGAGAGAGAGAGACTTTTTTTGACTTTTACAAAACTTTATTTACAAAGGTCACATATCATACACAGAGTGACTTAATGAGTAAGTAAATAAATAAATAAATAAATAAGAATGTATTCAAATACTTTCAATAAATGAGTTTAAACAGGAGTGATGATTAGTTTAGCACTGCTGCAAAGTTGAGTTCTCCTTCTGCAACAGAGCACACAGCATTCTCACAGCACCACACACACTTAATGTCCAAATCATTCATACTCTTGTAAAAATTAAAATCAATTAATATTCTTGATTTGATCAGCCTCTTTAAAATTCTTGTGGCCTCGCAGTCAGTGTTTTGTACTATCTATTTTTTTCGGCTCAGTTATATTGCCATTTTTTCCTGACCAAAGGTAAAATTGATCAGTTGGCACCTGAACCTGTGTTTCCTGACATACTTAAAACCCAGAATAAAACACTGAACAGTAAAATCAACATTAAAAGACCTTAAAATGCTCCGTAAAAACACAAACAGTGACTGTAACCTGGAGCAGTGAATAAAAGCATGAAAAACAGTTTCTCTCTGTGAACAGAACGGACAGTCATGCACAACATCAGGGTTTAAAACAGAGATAAAAGAGTTCACAGAGATAATACCATGTAAAATCCTCCATTGGAGGTCGGTAGCTCTTTTGGTTAACGGTGGTTTATATAGTGCCCTCCACTCTGGTTTAATATCACCATTAAAACCCAGAACACTTCTCCATGGGGTGTCTACCCTCCCACTCAGCTTTTTCTTGTTTAAAACTTTAACACACGCTCTGTAGAGCAGCTTCCCTGACACTGACCGAAAGTCCATCTCCCCTTCGCTCCGGCACTCCAGGAGGGGCCCTGCACACCCGTCAAGGTCAGGAGCAATGTTCAGCCGGGGAAAGGGTTCGTCCTCTGCAGGACCAGTCTCTGTACGTTAATAGTCCATCAGCTGAACACGCTCCTCTGATGTAAGTGCAG
Source organism: Hemibagrus guttatus (assembly GCA_033459395.1). Lineage (NCBI taxonomy): Eukaryota > Metazoa > Chordata > Actinopteri > Siluriformes > Bagridae > Hemibagrus > Hemibagrus guttatus. The sequence goes on from JAUCMX010000008.1 coordinate 25,275,703, forward strand.
ATCTCCAGTGGTGTAGGAACTGATTGACAACACGCAGGGACTGCAGTCCCATACGCGCTGCCAGGTCCTCTGCCCTTGACAAATCTGACCCCGCGACGTTCATGAGCTCCCGGAGAGTCACAATGCCCGAGGAGACGAGTGTTCTGGACAGTGCAGGGACAGTCACACCGGAGACGTCCAGTCGCCCGCCGTATACCAGAGGTTCCAGCAGCCAGTGTACTGTTCGACAGCCTTTGGTTTGTTTTTTAAAAACATTCCAGATCTTAAAAAGTCCAGGTCTCTGGGTCCAGTGAGGAGAATCTGGATGAACTGGAGTCAGAAGGCTGCAGCTCTGCTAGATAGCTGGACCAGCCCCTGCCCTCTTTCCTCTTTCGGCAGGTGGAGAACACTCTGTGGAATCCAATGTAGACCATCCAAGAAGAAATCCACCAACTGGGCCTGGATGTTCGCTAGCAGGTTCGGCGGTGGATCTACGCATGCCAGCTTGTGCCAGAGGGATGACGCGGCGAGGTTGTTGATAACCAGCGTTCGCCCCCTGTAAGACATCTTCGGGAGCAGCCGTTTCCACCTGCTCAGTCTGCCCTTCACGTGCTCTACAGAACCTTCCCAGTTTTTGTTTAAAAACTCATTGGTCCCCAGGTAGACACCCAAGTATTTAAAACCACCTCTTTTCCACGCTAAGCCTCCTGGTAGTGATGGTTGCCCACCTCCCCACTCCCCAACTAAAATGGCTTCACTCTTTGTCCAGTTAACCTTGGCAGAGGATAAAATCTGAAAGTCATTCAAAATAGCAGTTAAAACATTCACATCTTCTTGTATGTTTATCATGACTACCAGATCATCTGCATAAGCTGATAAATATACTGAGGCATTAGCGTGTGGAATATTAAAACCAGATAGATGACTCCTTAACTTGTTTAAAAGAGGTTCAATTGCCAGAGAGTACAACATGCTTGAGAGGGAACAGCCCTGCCTGATCCCTCTGTACACTTTAAAAGGGGCACATAAACCACTATTAACCTTCAGTACACTCTCAATTTCACAGTACAACACCCTGATCATGGCTACAACCTGGGTTGAACCCAAAGGCTTCCAGCACCTTCCACAAATATTCATGCTCAACCCGGTCAAAAGCCTTTTCCTGATCTAGGAAAATCAGACCAGTCTTCAAGCCCAATAGCCTGGAGACGTCCAAAATGTCACGAACCAAGTACACGTTATCGAATATGGACCTATCAGGCACACAGTACGTCTGGTCCTGGTGAATAAGCCGATCCATTACCTTAGTCAGTCTCGAGGCTAATGCTTTTGAGAGCAGCTTGCAGTCAGTGCACAGTAGTGAGATGGGGTGCCAGTTCTTCAGGTGTGTCAGGTCTCCCTTTTTCGGCAGCAGGGTCAGGATGGCCCTCCTGCAGCTCAATGGGAGCTCACCTCTCCGTATACTGCCCCGTAGGACAACCAGCACGTCCTGCCCTATGACAGCCCAAAAAACCTTGTAAAACTCAGCTGGGAGACCATCTATACCTGACGCCTGTCCATTCTGCATCCTCTGGAGACCCTCATGAAGCTCCTCCAGCGACAGCTCCCTGTCCAACTCTCTGGCCGTTCGCTCAGAGAGCTTTGGCAGGCCCACGAGGAAGCTGTCCTCCACCACTTGTGCCCCTGACCACTCACTGCTGTACAGCTTTGAGTAAAAGCTTACTGTCTGCTTGCGAATTTCAGTGGGCTCAGATAAGAGGTCCCCTGATTCTGTTTGCACAGCATATATGAATCTTTTCTGTCCATTCTTTTGCTCTAAACTGAAAAAGAACTTAAAAGGAGCATCCATCTCGGCTGCGCTTTTAAAGCGTGAGCGGACCAGCGCCTCCTGTGCTGTAATGTCTAACAGGTCGTTCATTTTGGCTTTTTTACTTTTGAGGGCTTCAATATGCCCTCGATCTCCGGTGGCCTCCAAGCTCTCTCCAGAGCTTTCAGAGATCTAACAATGTCTCTTGTGACGTTGAGAGTGTACTGTTGACAAAAAACTTTGATTTGTGTTTTAGTCACATCCCACCACAGCTGAAGTGAGCTAAAAGCTGCCTTCTCTGATTTAAAACAATTCCATAAATAAGTAAAAGACTCTCTAAAATTAGCGTCTTCTAAAAGTGTTAAAATGGCAGTAGGACCCCTAGGTTTAATGTTCTCTTTAGTGATAGTACACTGTACCATGCTATGGTTAGAGATACCTACTGGAACAATAAAACACTGTGTAAAAAGCGTTAGCTGGTGTTTAAAACCATAAAAGCGATCTAGTCTTGCCAGGGAGAGTGAGTTGTCTATGGCATGGGCCCACATGTATTGTCTCTTGTTCTTATTAAAAGCTCTCCATATGTCACTTAACTTGTGGGCCTCCATCACCTCCCACAGACGCTTATGGGAAGCCACGTGAGGTTCTGCGTGGTTCCGATCCAAATCATCCGTAGTACAGTTAAAATCTCCACCAAGAATTAAAATATCTGCAGTGTCGCAGTCAGCAATAACATTGCTCAATGTGTCTAAAAAACCCATCGTCTCCACTGCACTGGTGGGAGTGTACACACAGATAAAAACTAAAACCTCATTCTCATAAAAAGCTTTCACTTTTAAAAGCCTCCCAGTTAAAATCTCTTCAACTGAATAAGAACAAGGGATAAAATTGCGAGCAAAGAGCAAGGCAACTCCACCACTAAGTGATGTGTTATGGCTTAAAATCACCAACCCATCCCACTCCTTCACCCAATCAGCAGCATTGCTGATATCACTGTGGGTTTCCTGCAGCATGACAACATCAATGTGCTTCTGCTTTAAAAGTCCATAGAGTTTAGCTCTCTTATTCTGCTCTCTTGCTCCATTAATATTTAAACTCGCAATATTAATTCCAATCATTAAAATAAATAAAATAAATAAAACCAAACAGAGGGTAAAAACCACTCTAACATAAAACACACCACACATTACTCATCGTTAGAGTTTTCCCTATTCACTCTCGTTATCAGTTTCTTCAGACGGAAAATTTCTACATCAACAAACGCTCCTTCTCTTCTGAAGAACTTAGCGTCATGAATGAACTGTTTGCGGTCAGGGAAAAACTCTTCTAATGCGACATTTTTCTGCCATTTGGTGTTCCTTAAAAACTCTTTAATGTCCTCTGCACTATAAACGACATTAATCTGTTCCTCCTGAGAATCGAAAGTTAAAACCGAGTCTGAGATGCAGTCATCACTGTCCGATTCTCGTTCCTCCACCTTCATCTCTTTTTTAGCCTGCTTTTTCCCTTGTCCCTTGTACCTTGTTTTTTCCTTTTATTTGGTACTTTAAAAACGGGCTCATCCACCATGTCCACGTCTCCCCCGTCCTCCTGCACTGGTGTAGTGTCTGGTGTTTCCATGCGGTCGCCCTGCACCTCCGTGCCCGCCTCTGTCAGTGCAGGCGGCTCCAGCACTGCTCCAGAACCCACTGAGCTTTTCTCAGTAGACCACAGCTTCTTCCGGTCCGGTCGAGCCGAGCGTGGTTCTGCCGCAGCCGGTTCGGCCGTGCGTGGCTTTTCCGGGGCCAGTGTAGCTCCAGTGGACTTCTGGGCTGCAGGCTGGGCTTGGGGCTCACTCTCTGTCAGGTCTGGTGCAACGGCAGCTCCGGGACCACGGCCGCAGGGGGAACGACCCCGGCCGGCTTGGCCGCGTCCCGCCCCGGTCGCTCAGAAACACCGGGGTCACTCTGCCTCTCAGGGCAGGCCTGAGCAAGATGTCCAGTTTGACCACATTTAAAACACTTAATGTCTGTATCAGAAGAATCAAAGATGTTGTAATCGAAGCCTTCAACAGTCAATTTAAAAACAACGTTCAGCTCACCGACACCTTTAAACACCATAAACACCATTCTTCTGAAAGAAACCAAGTGTTTCACCAGTGGGGGCTTACAGCCAAGGGGGATTTTCTTAATGGGGGAGACCATTCACCCGTACTGAGACAGCTCTTTACTGATCGCCTCGTCAGAAATAAAAGGAGGGACATTAGACAACATAACTTTCTTAGCTGTGGAACTGAAGGGAAGAAACCAATATTGTCTCATCATTGACCACTGTTCCATTCTGAGTCAGTTTTCTCACTTTTTCCACATCATTCAGGAACACCACAATAGCACTGTTCATTCTTGAGGCAGAGACAATGTTCTCATGTCCCACCACGTTACCGACTGCATCACAACAATCTTTTACACTCGCCGCACACACTATACACACACTATACGCACACTGTGCCGGCGAGTCAACCGCTCTTACGCGCTCTACACGCCACACTCGCTTCTCCGCCGCACATGCGCAGAGAGAGAGAGAGAGAGAGAGAGAGAGAGAAAGAGAAAGAGAGAGACAGAGAGACAGAGAGAGAGACAGAGAGAGAGATGGAAAGTGTCGTTGAAAGATGGAGAGCAACTGAGAGAGAGGAAGGGATAAAAAAAGAAAGTTATGGAGAAAATGAGACAGGTAGATGGAACGAAAGACAGAGAAAGTTGTTGAAAGATGAAGAGCAACTGAGAGAGAGAGAGAGAGAGAGAGAGAGAGAGAGAGAGAGAGAGAGAGAGAGAAAAGGAGAAACATGAAGAGTGTCGTTGAAAGATGGAGAGCAACTGAGAGAGAGAGAGAGAGAGAGAGAGAGAGAGAGAAAGAGAGAGAGAGAGAGATTCTGAGATTCCTAGAAAGAAGAGCCAGAAGGCCCCCAGTCCTCCCCCCCGCCAGGTTTAATGACAGCTCTGGCCTTACCCAATCCTAATGGTTGAGTCCAGATTAGATTTGTAAATGTGGGATTTGATTGGACAGTGAGAGCCGAGGCCCATATCTATCTAACATGACTGAGCAGGAGTGCTGAGCGTCCAAATGTCTTTTCTAATCTCATTCACTCCGTATGAAATATGAGTCTCAGTCTGACGCTCAGCAATGCCAGCTCTCGTTTATACCAGAACCGTAACAAGAGATAAAGAACCAGGAGGCTGTTCAAATATATCAAACATTAGAAGGCAGGAAGTAGGGCACAGTGGAGCAGAGGGTCAGACTGTGTCCCAAATATTACGCTTAATATAGATTTTCTTATTATAATGTCAGATTTAAAGTGAGCACAGATATACGCGTGTATTTACTTCTAATGTACATGTGAGGAAAATCTTTTCTTCACAGTTTGGAGAAATGTTTTAATGAATATGTTTTATTTTTCATTTTATTTTAAAACAATTCTGATAAATTTTAATAAAATAATTATTTATTTTAAAATGGGGGCAACTGCCTTATATTATTTTTTTAAGTATATTAATCATACACCAATTTACATATATAAATAAAAATAAAGAAAGAAATTAAATAAAGAAATAAATAAATCTTCTTCTTCTTCTTCTTCTTCTACTTCTTCTTCTGCTCCTCCTTCTCTTAGTCCTCCTCCTCCCCCTCATCCTCCTTCTTCTTCTGCTCCTCCTCCTCTTAATCCTCCTCCTCCTTCCTCTCATTCTTCTTCTTCTGCTCCTCCTCCTCTTAGTCCTCCTCCTCCTCACACTCATCCTTCTTCTTCTTCTTCCGCTCCTCCTCCTCTTAGTCCTCCTCCTCCCCCTCATCCTTCTTCTTCTTCTGCTCCTCCTCCTCTTAGTCCTCCTCCTCCCCCTCATCCTCCTTCTTCTTCTGCTCCTCCTCCTCTTAATCCTCCTCCTCCTTCCTCTCATTCTTCTTCTTCTGCTCCTCCTCCTCTTAGTCCTCCTCCTCCTCACACTCATCCTTCTTCTTCTTCTTCCGCTCCTCCTCCTCTTAGTCCTCCTCCTCCCCCTCATCCTTCTTCTTCTTCTTCTTCTGCTCCTCCTCCTCTTAGTCCTCCTCCTCCTCCTCCTCCTCCTCCCCCTCATCCTTCTTCTTCTTCCGCTCCTCCTCCTCTTAGTCCTCCTCCTCCTCCTCCTTCTTCTTCTTCTTCTTCTGCTCCTCCTCCTCTTAGTCCTCCTCCTCCTCCTCCTCCTCCTCCCCCTCATCCTTCTTCTTCTTCTGCTCCTCCTTCTCTTAGTCCTCCTCCCCCTCATCCTTCTTCTTCTTCTTCTGCTCCTCATCCTCTTAGTTCTCCTCCTCCTCCCCCTCCCCCTCCCCCTTCTTCTTCTTCTTTTGCTCCTCCTCCTCTTAGTCCTACTCCCCCTCATCCTTCTTCTTCTGCTCCTCCTCCTCTTCCTTCTTTCTCCCCCCTCCCCTCCACCACCACCTCCATCTCCTCCTCATCCTCAGTTCTTCTACTTTTTCTTCTTCTTCTTCTTCTTCTTCTTCTTCTTCTTCTTCTTCTTCTTCTGTCTTCACCTCCTATTTCTTTTCCCCTCCCCTTCCCCTCAA
>JAUCMX010000008.1:25287060-25317060 GCA_033459395.1 Hemibagrus guttatus
TGGATGGGTGGATGGGTGGGTGGGTGGATGGGTGGATGGGTGGATGGATGGGTGGATGGATGGGTGGGTGGTCTGGGTGGGTGGTCTAGGTGGATGGATAGGTGGATGGATAGGTGGATGGATGGATGTATGGATGGATGTATGGATGGATGTATGGATGAACGAATGAATATGATGGATGAATGGATAGGTGGATGGATGGATAGGCGGATGAAAGGATAAAAACCTGGATGGATGGATGGATGAATGAATGAATGAATGAATGAATGAATGAACGAATGGATAGGCAGATGGAAGGATAAAAATCTGAATGGATGGATGGATGGAAGGGTGAATGGATGGATGGATGGATGGATGGATGGATGGATGGATGAATGAATGAATGAATGAATGAATGAATGAATGAATGAATGAACAAACAAATACGATGGATGGATGGATGGATGGATGGGCGGGCGGATGGAAGGATAAAAATGTGGATGGATGGATGGATGGATGGATGGATATCTGGATGGATGGATGGATATCTGGAAGGATGGATGGATGGATGGATATCTGGAAGGATGGATGGATGGATGGATATCTGGATGGGTGAATAAAATGTTGAACTGATTTGTGATTGGTGTTTTCTGCAGTGGAGGCTCTGCACCTGGGCACTCTGATGGCAGCACACGGTTATTTCTTCCCCATCTCAGACCATGTGCTTACGCTCAAAGACGACGGAACCTTCTACAGATTCCAGGTGTGTGACTCTGAGTGTGCGTTTTTTTACAGAAATAACTCAAATCAGAAAAAACACAGGCTGATGTTCATCCAATTACTCTGCATTCATGAAACTAGATGGCAAACGTCTAGTGGAAGACTGGAGGACTTTTCTACCGTAGTCAGGATCGCTGTGTGTGTGTTAAAAGCATGTGTGTCACAGCATTTAATAAATAACAACCAGTGGCATGTGAATAGTTCAAAAATGGCGGGCCGGGTGGGGGGGGGATGTCACAGGGGCAGTTTAACAACATATAAAACCAATTACTAATGAGAGATGAACAGTGTGACCTGAGGAACAATCATAATCACTGAATACATTGATATTTACCGAGTATTACCCAATAGAAATATTTATAAATAGTAAGAGTAATAACATTTTACAGACTTCTGGGTAATGTTGTTTCTAACGCTACATTAACACTGTCCATGTCTCTCTTCTCAGACGCCATATTTCTGGCCTTCAAACTGCTGGGAGCCAGAGAACACAGACTACGGTGAGTGTAACAAACACTAATTTATTATTTATTATATGTTTAGTAAAATTAATATTTGAATAAAGCAAACCCAACTAAAATTTCCCCTCTTTCTAAAAGTTATGAGGAAACTCTATTATCTTTGTACTCCCATGCATGTGTATGGGAGTACAATGATACAATGATCATCCGTACAGCATATTGTTGACATGGCTCATTTGCATTTAGTGACGCCTACAAAATTCTCTATATGGACAAGATCACTGCAAGCTGGAGAACAAAATGAACAATGAGCGTTAAGATTGGAAAGTTATTTTAGAAGTTAGTATGGATGAATATAGGGCTAGATGGATGGATGGATGGATGGATGGATGGACGGTCAGATGGATGGATGGATGGATGGATGGATGGATGGATGGACAGAGATTTATGGATGGATGGATGGATGGATGGACAGACAGATGGACGGGTGGACAGATGAATGAATGGACAGATTTATGTATGAATGGATGGATGGATGGACGGCCGGTCGGATGGATGTATGGATGGAAGGATGGATGGATGGGTGAATGGAGGGATGGATGGACAGATTTATGGATAGATGGATGGATGGACAGATGAGTGGATGGATTGATGGACGGATGTATGGACGGATGGATGGATGGATGGATGGACAGAATGATAAATGGCTAGACATATGGATGGATGGGTGGATGGATGGATGGATGGAAGGATAAAAACCTGGATGGATGGATGGATGGATGGATGGATGGATGGAAGACTGGCTGGCTGGCTGGCTGGCTAGCTGGATGGATGGATGGATGGAAGGCTGGCTGGCTGGCTAGCTGGATGGATGGATGTATAGACATATGGATGGACAGATGAATGGACAGACAGATGGATGGATGGGTGGATGGATGGATGGATAAGTGGATGGAAGGATAAAAATCTGGATGGATGGATGGATGGATGAATGGATGGATGAATATCTGAATGAAAGGCTGGCTGGCTGGCTGGCTGGCTGGATGGATGGATGGATGGATGGATAGATGGGTGGATGCATAGGTGGATGCATAGGTGGATGCATAGGTGGATGCATAGGTGGATGCATAGGTGGATGCATAGGTGGATGGAAGGATAAAGATCTGGATGGACGAATGGACAGAGGGACGGATAGATAGATGGATGAATGGACAGATTAATGGATGTATGGATGGAAGGATGGATGGACGGTTGGATGGACGGTTGGATGGACGGACGGACGGACGGATGGATGTATGAATGGACAGATGGATGGATGGGTGGATGGATTTATGGACAGACAGATGGACGCACAGACGGGCGGACGGATTTAAACCACAGCTCTGATGAATTCATGAATCGGATTGGTCAGATGGTGCTGAATCATTTTCTATAAGAGCGCCTCTCACGACTCTCCAAATCCCAGCTTTACACAAACTTATTTTTTGTCTTGAAGATAAAAGCAGGGCGTGACTCGTTACACTTACAATAATGCTAACAGCTTGTCGATGTTCCGCAACACTATGGATAATGCTACGAAAAAAAAATGCAATTGTCACCAGGTTGCTGCGGATAAGAATAAGAGGAATAAAAGTCTTTATGCTGCTACAGGAAAAGAATGGATTTTGGGGAACTCCTCTTGATATCATCAGCACATTGTTAATTATTTTCCTGGAACAGCATGCTGCTAAGTGTTTTATTATGTAATTATACTTATATTGTGGAAGTGTTTTATTATTGCCATGTCATACTCCTAATCGGAACTGAGCTGTGTGTCTAAAATGTGTGTGTGTGTGTGTGTGTGTGTGTGTGTCAGAGATAGAGAGAGATAGAGAGAGACTTAGCCTTCTATATATGCTAATACAAGATTAATCAAATTTTTCCAGATGGTCACAGATCAGCTGTATATGGAAGTGTGTATGAAAGCATGTGTGTGTGTGTGTGTGTGTGTGTGTGTGTGTGTGTGTGTGTTTGCACCGTCTGTGTGTTCTTAGCTCCCAGCACAGACATGCTCAGGTCACTTTAAATTTACGCACCCTGTCAGAGACGAGTGTGTATCCTACGACGTGTTCGAGGAAATGTGTGAAAAGTCTGAATGCTACTGAAACCCTTCAAGTGTGTAAAACATCAATGCCACCTTTGAGGTGTGTGTGTGTGTGTGTGTGTGTGTTTACTGTAATTCTCACCTCTCTGTATCTCATCGTGCAGCTGTGTACCTCTGCAAACGAACGATGCAAAACAAAGCTCGCCTGGAGCTGGCCGACTACGAGGCAGTAAGAAATCATCGCATTCACACTGACGTTTTCTGAATGAATGAATCTCCGTCGTTCTAAAAGCATCAGCAATGCATGAAGTCGGAAACGTTTAGCTAAAATTACAACCAAAAAGCTGCACCCAAAAACCCCTGGGTTACACTCAAATCTAGAAAATCTTCAGTATTAATATGTTTGATGTAAACATGGAGCTGGTCGCCATAGTAACAGTATAGAATCACATTATCACAGATATTTCAGCTGCTCATTCTACTTCAAGACAGCGAACATTACGTACTTTAGTCTTTACTAATCTAACCATTTTGTTGCACAAGTTGAAAAATGGAAAAAATTAAAGTAAACTTTGTATATTATTTATTTATGAAAGTTATTTATGATGTCACATCGTGTCTTCTCTCTCTTTTTATTTAACATACAGTTTTTAAAGCCAATTGTATACTTTTAGACAATCTCACCTGTCAATCTCTCTCTCTCTCCCTCTCTCTCTCTCTCTCTCTCTCTCTCTCTCTTTCCCTCTCTCGGTCTCTCTCACTCCCCCCCCCCTTTCCCTCTGTCTCTCTCTCATTCTGTCTCTCTCCCTTTCCCTCTGTCTCTCTGTCTCTCTCTCTCCCTCTCTCTCTCTCTCTCTCTCTCTCTCTCTCTCTCTCTCTCTCTCTCTCTTTCTGTAATGCAGGAGAGTTTAGCACGGCTCCAGCGTGCCTTCGCCAGGAAATGGGAGTTCATCTTTATGCAAGCAGAAGCACAAGCTAAGTGGGTGTCAACCTATTAACCTAATGTAGAGGTCAGAGGTCAGACTTGTTTGCATGATAAATGACAGTCACACTTTCAGGTCAATCAGGTCCAAAAATCAGCTTCAGTCTTCTTTTATTTTCCCAGCTCCAGAACATATTCTCTTAGAGCTTCCAAGTGTCATTAACTCCTTATAAAACAAAAAGGATTATTACACAATAATTAACAACTAATATTCAGTAAAGCAAGCTGTACTCTATGTTTAAATTATTGTGATTAATGATTAAATCAGATTAAAACTTTCATTAATTTTTTTTTCAGCAACAAATCAATAAAGTTCAATATATAGTTTTTAAATTGCTTCATTAACACACTTATTAATATTTAATACTAATTTAACATTTAATACTAATTGAAACCATGTTTAATTAGTAAACTTTGTAATACTTGCTTAGAAATATTTGACTCCAAACCCTTAAATTAAACTTTTTTAGTGTAGTCAGCATTAGTTTTAGATAAAAATGTAAAACATTTAGCTGAGAGAATATGTGTGTATGTTATATATCTAAATACACCAATCAGCCATGATATTCTGAGCAGTGAGAGGTGAAGTGAATAACACTGATGTCTAACCTCATCATGGCACCTGTTAGTGGGTGGGATATATTAGGCAGCAAGTGAACATTTTGTCCTCAAAGTTGATGTGTTAGAAGCAGGAAAAATGGACGGATTTGAGCGAGTTTGACAAGGGCCAAATTGTGATGGCTAGACCACTGGATCAGAACATCTCCAAACCTGCAGCTCTTGTGGGGTGTTCCCGGTCTGCAGTGGTCAGTATCTATCAAAAGTATTCTTTAAGTCTTGTAAGCATCCTTTAAGTCCTGTAAGTTGCCAGGTGGGGCCCATGGAGGCCCCTAACTGCTGCTAACATCTTGGTGCCAGATACCACAGCACACCATCTAGTGGATCTAGTCCATGCCTCAATGGGTAAGGGCTGTTGTGGCAGCAAAAGGGGGATCAAAACAATATTTTGCAGGTGGTCATAATGTTATGGCTGATCGGTATATATATATATATAGAGAGAGAATAAAAGAATATAATGTGTAACTCGTTTAAAGTAAATAAGTTCATATGTGAGGCCTTGTTGATCTGATGTCGATCTCTGAATGCTTTCCGATGCGATGTTTTCTCCGTCAGAAATTAAATTGTGAGGCTTATTGAGATGCAGTATTAGCAAACCGGAGTGATGTAGACATGATGATTAATTCAGCGCTGTCCTTCCTGTCCAGAGTCGATAAGAAGAGGGACAAAATCGAGAGGAAAATCCTTGACAGTCAGGAGAGAGCTTTCTGGGACGTGCACAGACCGGTGGTAAGGAGACAAGTGTGTGTGTGTGTGTGTGTGTGTGTGTGTGTGTGTGTGTGTGTGTGTGTGTGTAGTGTAATGTAGTGTATAAGTAGAAAGTACATTTAAAAAATATCATAGAATTTAGCATTGTATCATTTTTGTGTGTGTGTGTGTGTGTGTGTGTGTGTGTTTTGTGTAGTGTGGTGTAGTGTACAAGGTGAAAGAAAGTTGGTTTAAAAAATATTATAGAATTTAGCATTTGTTTGTGTGTGTGTGTGTGTGGGGGTGTGTGTGTGTATGTGTGTAGTGTAGTGTAGTGTATAAGAATACATGTTTGAGAAATATAATAAAACTTAGCATTGTGTGTGTGTGTGTGTGTGTGTGTGTGTCTAGTGTAGTGTAGTGTAGCGTACAAGGGGGAAAAAAAGTATGTTTAAGAATAATATAGAATTTAGCATTGGGTTATTTGTGTGTGTGTGTGTGTGTGTGTGTGTGTGTGTGTGTGTGTGTGTGTGTGTGTGTGTGTGTGCACATATAGAATTATGTTTTTTGCGTGTGTGTAGTGTACAAGAGGAAAGAAAATATGTTTAAGAATAATATAGAATTTAGCATTGGGTTATTGTGTGTGTGTGTGTGTGTGTGTGTTTGTGTGTGTAGGTGAGTGGTTTAAGGTGTTCAGGGTTTAAGATGTCAGATTGCTGATTGGACGGTTATAAGTACAAATCCCAGCACCACCACCACTGCTGGGCCCCTGAGCAAGGCCCTTAACTCTCAAATATTCAGTTGCGTAAATGAGATAATTGTCAGTTGTTCAGGGACATCTGCCAAATGCTGTGTATGTAAAATATAATTTCTATTTAAAAGTTCAGTATATTAGACTTCTCAAAATAAGATTAGACTTTATTTAAGTCAGTGGGAATATTCTTAAAATTAATGAAATAAAATTATGAATCTCAATACAGCAGAAGTGGAGCGAGCAAATGTTCCCAGAATGCACTGGAGCTCAAGTTATGGCAGAGATTTGACTTGGCTAGTCAGCGATCGTGTTCCTGGTGGAATTAACATTAAAGTTGCAACTTTGGATGAGGATGAGGAGGTAAGAGAGCTGGACAGACTAAAGGATTAAAGCGCCGCTGCATCGCTGTCACCAGCTAGAGATGAAACGAGAGCTAAATCTCACTGCACCAATATGAGCAGGTATTCGGACGGCATCGCGGGTAACGTTCACTGAAAATATAACATCAGTAAAATACATGTAAGCTGAGTGAGTGAACTTGTTTAAAATTTCATCACAAGATCAGAGTTTAAATAGAAAGAGGAAGGTGCAAGCCATTCGGGGTGAGTTCCAGGAGAGAGACAAGCGTGGCGTCGGCCATGATTTCCTCGCTCTCCTCTGCACACGGGCTGCTGAGGGATGGGATTTGGCATCTAATGATTTTCTCTGCACAACACACAATGAGGTGTAATTTCCCCTCGGAATGTGCTGATCAGAGCAGAACCAGATGGCAGTAGAGGAAAAGCTTGTCGTTGAGCTGAAATTGCACATTTGCAGCTATTTGAAAAGCTGCACGGCTGCTCGCTTGCCACGTCTCTGTCCTACATCAGGTTAAAGCTCTCTTCATTTCATTCACATTTACGTTAAATGACAGGATGTTTGACCTTGACATTAAAACATATCCGTACTTCTAGGTATATTGAAGCTCTGCCTCTAATTCATATCTCCTCAATGTGCTTACTAGAAATGCTAATGCACTCGAGACTGACTAAATGTATCGATCAGTTTTGTGGGCGTGGCTTACTGTCAATATCTTGAGTTCTTAAGCTAACGATGCTACAGCCATAAGACAGGTGAACCCACTGATTTGGACAGGAGTCTAGTCCGTATGGATGACAGGGATGGATACTTTCTCTGACCTGTCAATCACATCGAGATTAGCCAATCGTGGGCTTCCCTGAGCTCATGTATGCGGAAGAGGGCAGAAAGTGCTTTCCTTTACTGTGATAAAGCATGGTGTCTGGAAGAAAGCACATGTTAGCTTTCAGTCTTGCTGGATGGTAGCTGTTGTGTGATTGGTCGAGCAGGCTGGTGGGTGGGGCTTATCCAAGACCTGGAGAAAATGGGGAAAGACAAAAACGATCATGAAATACAACAAATGCTAAAAACAAATAGAAGACTAGTGGGGGCGGTTTTTAAGTGTTCTGGTGCTGTTATACTTTGGAAGCTGAAGGATTTATGATATTAAAGATTAATCCATTTAAGATCTTGTTGATGTAATCAATAATATTTGATACCGTTAATAAAAATATCTAAAAAAAAAATTATATATAACATATTTTATTATTTACATTTTCCATTGATTTTAATTCCTGATTTCTTATTTTCAACGCAAAAGGCTTTAGTTCTGATATTAATTTTGAAGACGGTTTATTACAATTACCTTAATGTGTACATTAGCGCGATTTTTTTCAGCCGAGTGAGTAGGTGGATGTTAGAGCACTTTCTCCCTAATTAGCAAGCAGGCGATAATTTGGTTAATGAATAGACCACAACAGCTCAGGGTCATGAAGTTCTCTTCTCTCGCATCTTTTTTAACGCAGTATACATGCAGAATTTTGTCAAAATCCAGTCTAACACCAACTCAAACACCAGCTTATGGGATGGACCTTTAGACAGACATTTAGATTTAACTGACCACTGAACCGAGTCATGAAATATTTTTTCTCCATCAGCGATTTAAGATGTTAGCAAGAACGATTTACTCTCCTCATAATCACAGCTGATAGACTGCACAACCTGCTGTTGGATTTCTTTGTCCTGATTTGTTGACTCGTTTCTTATATCATATTGACTCGATGTCCCTGTCATGGGAAAAGAGTGATTTGTGCTTCAGTGGCTTTTCATCATTAGGCTAACTTCACTAATCTCAGCTAATCTTTTAAGCCGGAGCTGCCACGTTTGTCCGGCATGTGTTTAATGTCCCGGATTTGATAACAGTTTTCTTTCTTTTCTGTCACGTAGCCTGCTAAGAGATCAGCCTGCGCTGTTTGATTGATGATTGTTGATGTAAATGCTGTAATACACACACACACTCCTATGAGGCTCTCGAATTCAACAAGATGATTATTTTGTGATGTCACGAGACAATATAAACAGTACATTCTGCAAATTACATCTTAAATTTGAGCGTGTGTGTGTGTGTGTGTGTGTCACTGTTTCAGCCAGGGTGTGTCAACACAACAGAAGTGGACATCAAAAAGTCGTCCAGAATGAAGAATCCTCACAAAACAAGAAAGGTACTGGAGTCACCAAGAACAGTCCATACAACCGAAATGAGACAATATCAAAACTAGAGTCCTGAAACTGATACTTCTGATACTGACAAGTCTTCATGTGGATTTAAAACAAGGGCAATTTTGCAGTTTCAATGGTAATATTTTGCTCATTTTTGCAAAATACATAATCATGTGCTATATTAACAATTATGTGGAAAATAAATTAGTTGAGATGTATTTATTTGTTTGTTTGTTTGTTTGTTTGTTTGTTTGTTTGTTTTGAAAAAATTTTGCACAAGTAACAATGTTACCTTGTCACATTTTTGGCATGTGGATTTTTTTTCAAATTATATTTATTTTTTTCTTTTTATTTCTTTTTCTCTTTTTCAATTTCTTTTTCTTAACATTTTTAACTTACTGTGTCAATCTTTTCTACATGATAGTATATATTTCATGTAGAAAAGATTAACATAGTAAGTTAAAAATGTATATATATATATATATATATATATATATATATATATATATATATAAAAGAATGACATAGTAAGTGAAAAAAATGATATATATATATATATATATATATATATATATATATATATAATATTTTTTTAACTTACTATGTTATTCTTTTCCACGTTTTTTTTTTAACTTGCACGTTCTATTTTTTTTTTAACTTACATCTTTCACATGATGGCCAAGTTTTTTTTATCTCTCACACAAATTTATTTTCACATAATATTGTTTCTCATGCTCATTTTGAATTTTTATTTAATTTCTAATTTTAAATTACAAAAAAAAACCCCTCAAAATAGAATCTCCGTCTTTTGGACCCCACCCTCTGTATGTAGGGTGAGTCATATAAAAACCTTAAAAGGGCGATGTAAATTAGAGAAACCGAGTGTACACAGCTGTAATTTACGTGAGTCATCGGCAATCACTCACACAGCATCCTGCAGGCAGCCTGGACTTGTGTACTGGTGTCTTGCTGTAGCACGAACGTGGACGGCTACATACTGTGCATCACACTGTTGCCCCCCTCAGGAACCTGCAGTTTGTGTGCTTGCCACATCCGGCGTACTCACCAGCTCTCTCTCCGACTGATTTCGATGTTTTTGGACCACCAAAAGAGGCATCGGTAGGAAAGATCTTCCGGTCGGATTAAGAGATGCAACAGATGGTGCATCGGCAGCTGCAGAACACTTTGTTGAAATAATTGTTTAGCAAAATGATATAATTTTAAGAGAATGATTTGAAAAAAAGAAGGGTTTGTTTAACTTATTACTGAATATAGATGCTTTGTGTGGTTTAAATGTAGAACCAAGTGAAGTTGAATTGAAAATGTTTTTTTTTTCCTGTTTAGTCTGTATATGGCCTTCAGAATGATATCCGCAGTCACAGCCCCACCCACACGCCCGCCCCCGAGGCCAAGCAGCCAACTGTGGAGGAGCTTCAAGAACAGGTACAAGTTGTCAGCTATGTAGTTAGTAGGTTCTAGGTTTTAGTTTACAGTAGTTTACAGTAGGTTAGTGGTTGTAGGTTGTACGTTACCGTAAATTAGTGGTTGTAGGTAGTAAGGTACAGTAGGTTAGTGGTAGTAGGTTACAGTAGCTTAGTTGTTCTATGTTGTAGGTTACAGTAGTTTACAGTAGAGTAGTGGTTGTTTATTGTAGGTTACAGTAAACTCGTGGTTGTACGTTACAGTAGGTTAGTGGTAGTAGCAAGTAGGTCAGGGGTTGTAGGTTACTATAGGTTAGTGGTAGTAAGTTGTAGGTTACAGTAGGTTAGTGCTAGTATGTTGAAGGTTACAGTAAGTTAGTGGTAATAGGATGCAGGTTACAGTTGGTTAGTGGTTGTAGGTTACAGTAGGGTAGCAGTTATAGGTTACTGTAGGTTAGTGCTAGTATGTTGAAGGTTACAGTAAGTTAGTGGTTGTAGGTTACAGTAGGTTAGTGGTAATAGGATGTAGGTTATAGTTGGTTAGTGGTTGTAGGTTACAGTAGGGTATTGGTTATAGGTTACTGTAGGTTAGTGCTAGTATGTTGAAGGTTACAGTAAGTTAGTGGTTGTAGGTTACAGTAGGTTAGTGGTAATAGGATGCAGTTTATAATTGGTTAGTGGTTGTAGGTTACAATAGGGTAGTGGTAATAGGATGCAGTTTATAGTTGGTTAGTGGTTGTAGGTTACAGTAGGTTAGTGGTAATAGGATGCAGTTTATAGTTGGTTAGTGGTTGTAGGTTACAGTAGGTTAGTGGTAATAGGATGCAGTTTATAGTTGGTTAGTGGTTGTAGGTTACAATAGGGTAGTGGTAATAGGATGCAGGTTATAGTTGGCTAGTGGTTGTAGGTTACAGTAGGTTAGTGGTAATAGGATGCAGTTTATAGTCGGTTAGTGGTTGTAGGTTACAGTAGGGTAGTGGTAATAGGATGCAGGTTATAGTTGGTTAGTGGTTGTAGGTTACTGTAGGGTGGTGGTTGTAGGTTACTGTAGGTTAGTGCTAGTATGTTGAAGGTTACAGTAAGTTAGTGGTTGTAGGTTACAGCAGGTTAGTGGTAATAGGATGCAGTTTATAGTTGGTTAGTGGTTGTAGGTTACAGTAGGGTAGTGGTAATAGGATGCAGGTTATAGTTGGTTAGTGGTTGTAGGTTACAGTAGGGTAGTGGTAATAGGATGCAGGTTATAGTTGGTTAGTGGTTGTAAGTTACAGTAGGTTAGTGGTAATAGGATGCAGTTTATAGTTGGTTAGTGGTTGTAGGTTACAGCAGGTTAGTGGTAATAGGATGCAGTTTATAGTTGGTTAGTGGTTGTAGGTTACAGTAGGGTAGTGGTAATAGGATGCAGGTTATAGTTGGTTAGTGGTTGTAGGTTACAGTAGGGTAGTGGTAATAGGATGCAGGTTATAGTTGGTTAGTGGTTGTAAGTTACAGTAGGTTAGTGGTAATGGGATGCAGGTTATAGTTGGTTAGTGGTTGTAGGTAGTAGGTTACAGTTAGTTAGTGGCTGTAGGTTACAGTAGGTCAGTTGTAGTAGGTAGTAGGTTACAGTTGCTCTGTTGCAAGTAGGTCAGGGGTTGTAGGTTACTATAGGTTAGTGGTAGTAAGTTGTAGGTTACAGTAGGTTAGTGCTAGTATGTTGAAGGTTACAGTAAGTTAGTGGTAATAGGATGCAGGTTACAGTTGGTTAGTGGTTGTAGGTTACAGTAGGGTAGCAGTTATAGGTTACTGTAGGTTAGTGCTAGTATGTTGAAGGTTACAGTAAGTTAGTGGTTGTAGGTTACAGTAGGTTAGTGGTAATAGGATGTAGGTTATAGTTGGTTAGTGGTTGTAGGTTACAGTAGGGTATTGGTTATAGGTTACTGTAGGTTAGTGCTAGTATGTTGAAGGTTACAGTAAGTTAGTGGTTGTAGGTTACAGTAGGTTAGTGGTAATAGGATGCAGTTTATAATTGGTTAGTGGTTGTAGGTTACAATAGGGTAGTGGTAATAGGATGCAGTTTATAGTTGGTTAGTGGTTGTAGGTTACAGTAGGTTAGTGGTAATAGGATGCAGTTTATAGTTGGTTAGTGGTTGTAGGTTACAGTAGGTTAGTGGTAATAGGATGCAGTTTATAGTTGGTTAGTGGTTGTAGGTTACAATAGGGTAGTGGTAATAGGATGCAGGTTATAGTTGGCTAGTGGTTGTAGGTTACAGTAGGTTAGTGGTAATAGGATGCAGTTTATAGTCGGTTAGTGGTTGTAGGTTACAGTAGGGTAGTGGTAATAGGATGCAGGTTATAGTTGGTTAGTGGTTGTAGGTTACTGTAGGGTGGTGGTTGTAGGTTACTGTAGGTTAGTGCTAGTATGTTGAAGGTTACAGTAAGTTAGTGGTTGTAGGTTACAGCAGGTTAGTGGTAATAGGATGCAGTTTATAGTTGGTTAGTGGTTGTAGGTTACAGTAGGGTAGTGGTAATAGGATGCAGGTTATAGTTGGTTAGTGGTTGTAGGTTACAGTAGGGTAGTGGTAATAGGATGCAGGTTATAGTTGGTTAGTGGTTGTAAGTTACAGTAGGTTAGTGGTAATAGGATGCAGTTTATAGTTGGTTAGTGGTTGTAGGTTACAGCAGGTTAGTGGTAATAGGATGCAGTTTATAGTTGGTTAGTGGTTGTAGGTTACAGTAGGGTAGTGGTAATAGGATGCAGGTTATAGTTGGTTAGTGGTTGTAGGTTACAGTAGGGTAGTGGTAATAGGATGCAGGTTATAGTTGGTTAGTGGTTGTAAGTTACAGTAGGTTAGTGGTAATGGGATGCAGGTTATAGTTGGTTAGTGGTTGTAGGTAGTAGGTTACAGTTAGTTAGTGGCTGTAGGTTACAGTAGGTCAGTTGTAGTAGGTAGTAGGTTACAGTTGCTCTGTTGTTATGATTCTTGATCATTCCTTTTTTACATTGATGAACTCTTGGATGCTAAACTGAGCTTGTTTGGTTGATGTATAAGCGTACAGTCACTGGCTGGATGCCAAAATAAAACACTTTCTAGGTTTGTAAGTTGCGCTTTCTAAATAAAAATGTAATATAATACATATTCAGTTTTGTGGAGCTACATTTCACTGACTTTTACAAACACACACACACACACACACACACAGAGTAAACTTCATGATGAACTTCTTGCACCTTACTTTTCAGATCAAATTCTGGCAGGCACAGTTAGACAGACATCGATTGAAGATGTCCAAAGTTGCAGAGAGGTAAGTGCATGTGTGTGTGGTGTTGTGTGTGTGTGTGTGTGTGTGTGTGTGTGTGTGTATTCACTTTAATGTGTGTGTGTCTATTCTGATCGACCCTTTGATCCTCATTACTGTACAGTGCTTAAACCTCCTTGTGTTTTTCCTATTGATCTCCTTAATGAGCCGTGTGTTCACGAGCGCCACTGTAAGACAAGCATTATCTCTCCGGATTTATGATGACGTGCTTTTAACAGGTCTGTGCTAGATCTTTATACTGTCATATCGACCTGTGGAGAGCAGACTGCGATACCTAAAGCATACAGCTGTGGCTTATTTATAGCTTTCATATTTCATAATGGATAAATTGCAGGTTTTATTGCCAGCACAGCATCTTTGTGGTGCTGCCTTCCTGTTCCTCTGATAACAAATTGCTTTATTGCAAACCCACTAATGAGGGACTTCCCCAAATGATTCCAGCAATGCATTACCTTGGTTATTGGCAAAGTGGTTTTGTGCTTATACTTCACTTCCTGTTCCAAGTTTTTTTCCTCCATCGCAAATCCAGAAGTCCTTGAAGTGCTCCTTTAAAGAGACTGGAAACTTTAAAATATCAAAACAAAACAAAAAACAAACAAAATAAAACTGATTAATCAGTGAAACTGATACCTAACTAATTAAACAATGTCAATAATTCATGTTTTTTTCTTAAGATGTTATAAAATTTATAAATAAAATAATACTATCATATATTCATTGTCTATCGCTTATCCGATCTACTCTCGGGTCACGGGGGAGTCTGTGGGCGTCATTGGGCATCAAGGCAGGATACACCCTGGATGGAGTGCCAACCCATCGCAGAGCACGCACACACACACACAATTACAATTACAATTTAGAGATGCCAATCAACCTACAGTGCATGTCTTTGGACCGTGGGAGGAAACCCCCGAGGCACGGGGAGAACATGCAAACTCCACACACGGCGGAGGCGGGAATCGAACCCCCAACCCTGGAGGTGTGAGGCAAATGTGCTAACCACCAAGCCACCGTGCCCCCCTAATACTATCATATATAATAAATATTATCTGTACAAATTAATATTAATACTAATACTACTAACAATACTGATATTTTTGTATTAGAGTTTTCATTGCTTATTTATTTATTTATTTATTTATTTATTTATTTATTTATTTATTTATTTATTTATTTATTTATTTATTTGAATGTATTATTATTCTTTTTTTATTTATTTATTTCTTGTGACATCAAAATTGTTTTTGTGGTTGTTGTAGCTTATTAGGCTACACTGAACAGTATGCAGATTACGATCCTTTCCTCTCAACTCCTGACCCCTCAAACCCGTGGATATCGGACGACACGACCATCTGGGAGCTGGAGGCGAGGTGGGCATCGAGCACACACACACCCACACACACCCACACACACCCACACACACCCACACATACATATACGCACATGCATACACACAGTCATGAGGTTTAGTATATAAATACATGGAGCATGAGGTGTGTGTGTGTGTGTGTGTGTGCGCGTGTGCGTGTGTGTGCGTTGCAGTAAGGAGCCGACGCAGAGCAGAGTGAAGCGCTGGGGTTTCAGGATTGACGAGGTGCTGAAAGATCCTGCAGGGAGAGAGCAGTTCCTCAAATTCCTTGAGTCTGAGTTCAGCTCAGAAAACCTCAGGTAGTGCAGGCGCCCCCTGCTGGTGTGTGTGTGTGTGTGTGTGTGTGTGTGTGTGTGTGTGTCTGTGACTTTTGAAAGGCAGAATGTTGTAAAATATATAATATTTTGAGGGGAAAAACAACAACAAAAATGAATTAATGAATAAATGAATGCGCAAATAAATAATTCTCCCCATGTTAACTACAGAGCAAGAGCACCTTTGTTTAGAGACTGAAAAAAAATCATGTGCAAATTTGGCCTAAATTGAAGGAAGGAAGGAAGGAAGACTAAGAAAATGCACTAGCTCTTTTCCATCGTTCCTCGTCTCATATCTTTTCTCTCCCGCTCTCTTTCAGGTTCTGGTTAGCTGTGCAGGAGCTGAAAAAGAGGCCCATTAGGGAGGTGCCGTCTCGCGTGCAGGAAATTTGGCAAGAGTTTCTGGCTTCCGGGGCTCCCAGCGCCATCAATGTGGATTCCAAGAGCTACGACAAAACCACACAGAACGTCAAGGACCCCGGGCGCTACGCTTTCGAGGACGCACAGGTGCACAGAGCACTGCGTCTGACTGCGACTCTTAGAAGTCTAGAATATTTCAGTGATCCTGTTCCAAGATCATTTATCTGAAAAGACTCATTCAACTTTAAAACAAATCTAAAAACTGAAGAAAAAAATCTTTTTAATTGCATTTCATTACAATAATCAGTTTGTATCATTACAACAAACTTTTATCTATTTGCCAATAAAAGCAACAAAAATATTGCATGTGAAAATACAAATATATTACAATAAAATAGAAATAAGATGATGAATAAAATGATTTGGTTAAAGTTACACTGATATAATGTGTTTAAATGTGTGTGTGTGTGTGTGTTTCAGGAGCACATTTATAAGCTAATGAAGAGTGACTCATACAGCCGTTTCATCAGATCCAGTGCCTACCAGGAGCTCCTGCAGGCCAAAAAGAAGGTAAGACACAACTAATCCACAACTGCTTATACACTTTACTAATGATAACTCACAACAGTTCTACAACTAATCCATAAATTAACTAAACCATAGGAAAATAGATAGATAGATAGATAGATAGATAGATAGATACTTTATTGATCCCAGTAGAAATTCAAGCATCCAACATATAGCAACATACAAAAAGGTTGTGTTATCATAACACAGTACCTCTCCCACAGACCTAAACTAATACTTAGCACTTACGACCCATATAAGTAAAAAAAAAAAACCTGTCAAACTGTTAGTAGCATTGTATATAAGGCACAGCAATGACTGTGAGAAGGTAGTGCAGATATAAGCAAGACTATTGACTTGACTAAAACTGCTTATCAAATATACTATAGATCTGTTTATTGATTATACAACAATACTAAAACCTTCCATTGACGATACTACTTCACTGAAACTACAACAAAACTGTCAGGATCACGGAGTGCCAGGCAGGGGAAATCAGACCCAAGGTGAAGGGATAGCCATGAAACAGGGTTTTATTAACAAAAATGAATGAACACTCACACAGGAACATTGGGGAGAAATCTCAAAACTAAAACCTCAAGAACAAACAGGCAAACCACACCGACAGGGAAAAAATAAACTCAAAACCAAAACCTCGAGAACAACAAAAAAAGCCACACCATTACGATGAGGACTCAGCAAATAACACAAGGAAGAATCCAATATAAGCAGTTGAGATAATCAGGGCGACACAGGTGTACAGAGGCGGGACAAACATGCGGGAAAAAACAAAAACACAAAACCAAAACAAAAGCACATGGCACAGACAAACAAACCCCCACTGGAAGCCCCCTAGTGGTCCCACAGGGCATAGCCATGCACATCCATGACACAAAACTATTGATTTTACTACATCTACATCAAAACTAGACCAAAACTTTGTATTTTAATATAACTACAACAAAACAATTTATTTATTTTACTACAACTATAACAAAACTACACCAAAACTGTTTACTGATTTTCTTACAACTACAACAAAACTACTGTCATGTCCGGCTCAGCCCCCGCCCTATGTGGGGCTCGAGCCCGGACCTCCGTGGTGCCGCGTGCTCCAGCACGCCGTGAAAGCGCAGACCCAAACGCAGGATTCAGTGAAGCACTGTTTTATTTACATAAACACAATACAGGGGAAAGACGAACATAACACTCGCCTCGTGGTTACAACATACCATAAACCCCAAAACCCGACATAACACCCACGGGACAGCTATACACAGAACATTGTAATCAGGGACAGGTGACATAATCAGGGTGGAGAACAATGGGCAGGAAACCACACAGACATAAACAGGCTTCCAGGATTCTCCTGCCAGCGCCCTCCCCGGGCCTGGCAGGGAACTGTCCAGCTACTCCTGACAACTACACCAGAACTGTTTATTTATCCATAACTACAACAAAACTATATCAACATTTTTTATTTATTTTACTACAACTGCAACAAAACTACACCAAAACATTTTATAGATTTTACTACAACTACAACAAAACTACACCAAAACTGTTTGTTTTACTACAACTACAACAAAACTACACCAAAAGTATTTCTTTTGCTAAAACTACACCAAAACTACAACAAAACTATTGATTTTACTAAAACTACAACAAAACACCAAAACTGTTTATTTTACTACAACTACAACAAAACTACACCAAAACATTTTATAGATTTTACTACAACTACAACAAAACTGTTTATTTTACTAAAACTGCAACAAAACTACACCAAAACATTTTATAGATTTTACTACAACTACAACAGAACTGTTTATTTAGCCATAACTACAACAAAACTATATCAACATTGTTTATTTATTTTACAACAACTACAACAAAACTACACCAAAACATTGTATTGATTTTACTACAACTAAACTGTTTATTTTACTAAAACTGCAACAAAACATTTTATAGATTTTAATACAACAAAACTACACCAAAACTGTTTGCTTTACTACAACTAAAACAAAACCACACCAACACTGTTTGTTTTACTACAACTACAACAAAACTACACCAAAACTGTTTATTTTACTAAAACTGCAATAAAACTACACCAAAACATTTTATAGATTTTACTACAACAAAACTACACCAGAACTGTTTGTTTTACTACAACTACAACAAAACTACACCAAAACATTTTATAGATTTTACTTCAACTACAACAAGATTACACCAGAACTGTTTGTTATACTACAACTAACTGCAACAAAACTACAACAAAACTGTTTATTTTACTAAAACTGCAACAAAACTACACTAAAACATTTTATTGATTTTACTTCAACTACAACAAAACTACACCAAACTGTTTGTTTTACTAAAACTGCAAAAAAACTACACCAAAAAAAAAAAAAAAAAAAAAAAAAAAACTAAACCAAAACTGTTTGTTTTGCAACAAACTACACCAAAACTTTTTGTTTTACTTCAACTACAACAAAACTACACCAAAACTGTTTGTTTTACTACAACTACAACAAAACTGCACCAAAACATTGTATTGATTTTACTACAACTACAACAAAACTGTTCATTTCACTAAAACTGCAACAAAAGTACACCAAAACATTTATAGATTTTGCTACAAGAAAACTACACAAAACTGTTTGTTTTACTACAACTACAATAAAACTACACCAAAACATTTTATTGATTTTACTACAACTGCAACAAAACTACAGCAAAACTGTTAATTTTACTACAACTGCAACGAAACTACCAAAACATTTTATAGATTTTACTTCAACTGCAACGAAACTACACCAAAACTGTTTGTTTTACTACAATTATAATAACATTACACCAAAATTGTTTGTTTTACTACAACAACAAAACTACACCAAAACTGTTTGTTTTACTACAACTACAAGAAAACTACACCAAAACTGTTTGGTTTACTACAACTACAACAAAACTACACAAAAACTGTTTGTTTTACTACAACTACAACAAACTACACCAAAACATTTTATTGATTTTACTTCAACTACAACAAAACTACAACAAAACTGTTTATTTTACTAAAACTGCAACAAAACTACACCAAAACATTTTATAGATTTTACTACAACAAAACTACACCAAAACTGTTTGTTTTACTACAAATACAACAAAACTACACCAAAATTGTTTGTTTTACTACAACCACAACAAAACTACACCAAAACATTGTATTGATTTTACTACAATTACAACTAAACTGTTTATTTTACTAAAACTGCAACAAAACATTTTATAGATTTTAATACAACAAAGCACACCAAAACTGTTTATTTTACTAAAACAGCAATAAAACTACACCAAAACATTTTATAGATTTTACTACAACAACAAAACTACACCAGAACTGTTTGTTTTACTACAACTACAACAAAACTACACCAAAACATTTTATTGATTTTACTTCAACTACAACAAAACTACACCAGAGCTGTTTGTTTTACTACAACTACAACAAAACTACACCAAAACATTTTATTGATTTTATTACAACTACAACAAAACTACACCAAAACATTTGATTGATTTTACTTCAACTACAACAAAACTACACAAAACTGTTTGTTTTACTACAACTACAACAAAACTACACCAAAACATTGTATTGATTTTACTACAACTACAACAAAACTGTTTATTTTACTAAAACTGCAACAAAACTACACCAAAACATTTTATAGATTTTACTACAACTACAACAAAACCACACCAAAACTGTTTGTTTTACTACAACTGTAACAAAACTACACAAAACATTTTATTGATTTTACTACAACTGCAACAAAACTACACCAAAACTGTTAATTTTACTACAACTGCAACAAAACTACACCAAAACTGTTTGTTTTACTACAACTAAAATAACATTACACCAAAATTGTTTGTTTTACTACAACAACAAAACTACACCAAAACATTTTATTGATTTTACTACAACTACAACAAAACTGTTTATTTTACTAAAACTGCAACAAAACTACACCAAAACATTTTATAGATTTTACTTCAACTACAACAAAACTACACCAAACTGTTTGTTTTACTAAAACTGCAACAAAACTACACCAAAACTGCTTGTTTTACTACAACTACAACAAAACTACACCAAAACTGTTTGTTTTACTACAACTACAACAAAACTACATCAAAACTGTTTTTTGTTTTTACTAAAACTGCAATAAAACTACACCAAATTTTTTTTATAGATTTTACTACAACAACAAAACTACACCAAAACATTGTATTGATTTTACTACAACTACAACAAAACTACAGCAAAACTGTTAATTTTACTTCAACTACAACAAAACTACACCAAAACTGTTTGTTTTACTAAAACTGCAATAAAACTACACCAAATTTTTTTTATAGATTTTACTACAACAACAAAACTACACCAAAACTACACCAAAACATTGTATTGATTTTACTACAACTACAACAAAACTGTCATTTATTAATTCACAAAATACACCAAAACATTTTATAGATTTTCTACAACAAAACTACACCAAAACTGTTTGTTTTACTACAACTACAAAAAACTACACCAAAACATTTTATTGATTTTACTACAACTGCAACAAAACTACACAAAACTGTTATTTTTTACTACAACTGCAACAAAACTACACCAAAACATGTTATAGTTTTACTACAACTGCAACGAAACTACACCAAAACTGTTTGTTTTACTACAACTGAACAAACATTACACCAAAATTGTTTGTTTTACTACAATATAACAAAACTACACCAAAATTGTTTGTTTTACTACAACTACAAAAAACTACACCAAAACTTTTTGGGTTTTACTACAACTACAACAAAACTACACCAAAACTTTTTGGGTTTTACTACAACTACAACAAAACTACCCCAAAAATTTTATTGATTTTACTTCAACTACAACAAAACTAAAACCAAAACTTTTTATTTTACTTAAACTGCAACAAAACTAAAACCAAAACATTTTATATTTTAAAACAACAAAACTACACCAAAACTGTTTTTTATAGAACTACAACAAAACTACACCAAAATTGTTTGTTTTACTACAACCACAACAAAACTACACCAAAATTTGTATTGATTTTACTACAATTACAACTAAACTGTTTATTTTACTAAAACTGCAAAAAAACTTTTTAATTTTAATAAAAACTGAAACCAAAACTTTTATTTTACTAAAAAAAGCAAAAAGCACACCAAAACTTTTTAATTTTACTAAAAAGCAATAAAACTACCCCAAAGAACTTTTTGTTTTACTACAAACAACAAAACTACCCCAAAGAACATTTTATTGATTTTACTTCAACTACAAAAAACACCCAAAGAGCTTTTTGTTTTACTACAACTACAACAAAACTACACCAAAACATTTTATTATTTTATTACAACTACAACAAAACTACACCAAAACATTTTATTGATTTTATTCAACTACAACAAAACTACACCAAAACTTTTTGTTTTACTACAACTACAACAAAACTACACCAAAACATTGTATTGATTTTACTACAACTACAACAAAACTGTTTATTTTACAAAAACTGCAACAAAACTCCCCTTTAAAATTTTTACAAACAACTGCAAAAAAACCCTACACCAAAACTTTTTGTTTTACTACAACTGTAAAAAAACCCTACACCAAAACTTTTTGTTTTACTACAACTGTAACAAAACTACACCAAAACTTTTAATTTTACTACAACTGCAACAAAACTACACCAAAACTGTTAATTTTACTACAACTAAAAAACATTACACCAAAATTGTTTGTTTTACTACAACAACAAAACTACCCCAAAAAATTGTTTGTTTTACTACAACTACAACAAAACTGTTTATTTTACTAAAACTGCAACAAAACTACACCAAAACTTTTTGTTTTACTTCAACTTCAACAAAACTACACCAAACTGTTTGTTTTATTAAAAACTGAAACCCTAAAACCAAAACTGCTTGTTTTACAAACAACTGCAACAAAACTACACCAAAACTTTTTGTTTTACTACAACTACACCAAACTGTTTGTTTTACTAAAACTGCAACAAAACTACACCAAAACTGCTTGTTTTACTACAACTACAACAAAACTACACCAAAACTGTTTGTTTTACTACAACTACAACAAAACTACATCAAAACATTGTATAGATTTTACTTCAACTACAACAAAACTACACCAAAACTGTTTTTTCACAACTACAACAATACTACAATAAATAAAGAATCATTTATTCACTAAAGTACAATGAATTTTTATGACTATACTATCAGTAGTCTACAATTGTTTATCCACTATACTACCACTAATCCACAAGGAGATCTCAACTATACTACAACTAATTATTATACCACATTATTTATAATCACACTCTCTGTTGTCAGTCAAATGAGGATGAGGTTCCCTTTTGAGTTTGGCTCCTCTCCAGGTTCCTTCCCGATAACATCTCAGGGAGCTTTTCTTTGCCACCACCATCTCAGGCTAAAATGTGGAACAATTTACGTTTTTTCCCTGCATCACCTTTATTTGAATTTGATTTGTCCATTAAAAGCAAACGCCAGAAGTGGAATTTGTTGTCATGACGATAGATAGGGCATTCATCACTCACACTCAGTACACCAATTCTGTGAATTCTGGAAAAAAAACTTTCGGAAACCTATTCGTAAATATACTAACGAATGTAAACCTAGACCTGATCGACTTCAGCTCATGTCATCTGCATGGATTATGCATACTGCATATGATACAACTAGTCAGTAACCATGTGTCCACTATTTACAACCATTTATCCTCTATACCGCAACTAAACTACAAAATTACAATTAAACTACAAATCTTTACTGACTATACTAGAACTAGTCAGTAACTATGTGTCCACTATGTTCACAATGTTTATCCACAAATTTTATTGACTAATCTGTATACCATACTACAAGTACAATGGAACCTCAGCATATGAATGCCCTCCCTTATGAATTTTGGCCTTAAGAATTGAAATTTTTCAAGGAATTTGCATCGCCATAAAAAGCATTTTCGACGTACGAACGAACCGAACGCTGGCTAAGTTGCGCGTACGTCCGGGAGCCGTTCAAAACTTGTTTGCGTCAGTGGAAAGCCAACCGAAGTGAAATTACGAATTTTACAATTTTTTTCCAGTCAGTGAAAGCTGTTGTGAAAGAGTCAACCCACGATACCAACGTTGCCTTCGGCATGCGTTCAAAAGCTAGGTGATTTTTCGGGTGTTTTTTTTGTTGACAGATCGGTGGCGTGGGCGGCCTGTTCTATTTTTAGCCCAAGCTTGGTGACACGACTTCCTGTGAGGAACCTTGACATGGAATGCTTGGCTTGGGTCAGTTCTTTGTAAGCAGCCATACAGTTTATATACGCTTCGTATTGGTCATATTGGTCATATTTTTGGGCGGCTGGAACGGATTATCTGCATTTACATTATTTCTTATGGGAAAAATCATTTCCCAGTACAAATTTCTTCCTTAAGATCTCGCCTCCAGAACCAATTAAATTCCTCTGCCGAGGTTCCACTGTAATTTATCTTATACACACTACTACCACTAATCTACAACCGTTAATCTGCTATATTACGTCTGAACTACAACTGTTTACTAGGACTATTCGACAACAATTTATCCACTATACTACACTATATAGTCACCACTGTTTATCCACAATACTATCACTCATCTACAGCCACCTGTCAATCCACCTAGCTATAGTACAACAACTTCACTACGTATGTAACAACAATATCACACCTAATCTACAATAATTTAACAACCTCACCAGTTTATGTAGCTTTTTTTTAACAAAAGCTGCACTAGCCAAATGTCCTGGTAAAGTCCAAATTATAATTTATTTCTATTATTATGTGGATATTTGATCCTTATAAAAACACACACACACACACACACACACGTCTGTTTCTTGTCTTTACTCTGTCTATTTTTTGATTTATGCTAATTGAAGTCTGGGAACATTCAAGACCGCAGAACCTTATTTGAAAAATTTGCTCGTAATGTGGTAAGTCAGCGTGCTCCTTCAAACAACCGCTCAGCTAACCAATAATGTTAAATCTGCTCCCGGATAGGTGACCCGTATCTGCTGACCTTGCCCCTAAACATCTCTGATGTCACATTCATCTTGTGATGAGACAGTTTTTGTCATTTCTCTTGTCTTCCTGCCCTCTCCTGTAAAATGTGTGTCTTATTTCTCTGCATGTTGGACGTTTTCCCTGCTGAAGAAACCACAGAGACCAAAATGAGTTCTTAATTACTCTCTCTCTCTCTCTCTGTCTCTCTCCCTGGCTCTCTGTCCTTCTTTCTGTCTCTCGCTCTCTCTATCTCTGTCTCTCTCTCTGTCTTTCTTTTTTTCTGTCTCTCTCTCTCTCTCTCTCTGTCTCCGTCTCTGGCTCTCTGTCT
Source organism: Hemibagrus guttatus (assembly GCA_033459395.1). Lineage (NCBI taxonomy): Eukaryota > Metazoa > Chordata > Actinopteri > Siluriformes > Bagridae > Hemibagrus > Hemibagrus guttatus. Next base: position 25,311,797 of record JAUCMX010000008.1, read on the forward strand.
TTCTTTTCTTCTGTCTCTCTCCCTGTCTGTCTCTCTCTATCTCTCTGTCTCTCTGTCTTTCTTTCTGTCTTCCTCTCTCTCTCGTGCTTTCTCTCTCTCTCTCTCTCTCTCTCTCTTTCTGTCTCTCTGTCTCTCTCTATCTCTCTCCATCTCTCTCTCTCTGTCTCTCTATCTCTCTCTCTATCTCTCTCTGTCTCAATCTCTGTCTCAATCTCTCTCTCTCTCTCTCTCTCTCTCTCTCTCCACAGAAAAGTAAGAATTTGTTTTGAAGGACAGCAATGCTTCCAGGTAAAGTAAATCATTTCCCATCATCCCCTAAAGAAGGAATAACACACTTGAGGCTGTAGTGGTGGTGTGATGTGGCCTATCATGAAGCAGGAACACTGTTACCACCACAGAGTTGATGATTTTCCAACAGCACGTCCAACAGTGTTTCATTCCTCATCAAAAAATGCCAAAATAGCACATGATCCATTCATCCGACTCAACTCTCACTTTCTGGATTTCACTGCCTTGTGTTTTCTTTTTCTCTCACATTTCCCTTTCCCATCGTGTTTCTCTCCAGGGGAAATCTCTGGCGTCTAAGAGACTGCCTGCCGTCTGAGCCTCCGAGAACCAACCTGGGACGAGGACTCTGCCCCTTCATCCCTGCCGTTTGATTGGTGCGGACACTGAGTTGTTGGCCGATCACGTGCATGTTCAATGGACTGAGTTTTTACATCACTCTTAACTTGCTTTGTGACTCTTAACTGCCTCGTACGAGAGGCAAACAAAACAGGCATGGCCTTTCAGGAAGGAAGAATGCCTTGAATGACTTTGAAGAGAAACAAAGTCCAAGTTGTCTTCATTTCTTTGTCCACATGTAAAGTATAAGAATGATGTCAGATGCAAAAATAAACAAGTAAATAAATAAATATGATGACCTATATGACAAAAAAATGTAAAGCCAAACCTTTAAATAAAAAACACGAGAACACTTTGTACACTTGTTCAGCTGCTTCTAGTCCAAGCGTTTCGGAAACGCAGAGTCGATGTCATCGTGATCACCTTCCATCTTATAGGCATTGATTTTATTGCACTATTAAACAAATATGTAGAAATTTTGCCTGTCACAATTAAATGGCCGTGCAGCAGACGTTTGCTGGCCGTGTCTATCGTCTGGTCGCTTCCTTTCGTCCACATCCCTCCTGTGTTTATTTTTATACCATATTTAATGACACTTTGACTTGAGAAATGTATTAAAGCCAGTCGTTTATCTGAAAGTGCTGTAGTGATTGATTTCGATTGCCAAGCGTCCGGAACTTACAGTGCACTAATGAAAACTTTATACATACATGCAAAATACATGCTTACATTCATATACACTTATCTATACACGCATACATACTCACATACAAACACCGGCCAGGCATAACATTATGACCACCTGCCTAATATTGTGTTGGTCTGCCTTTGTGCTGTCAAAACAGCTCTGACCCATCATGAACCGTGTATTCTGACACCTTTCTATCAGAACCAGCATTGACGTCTTCAGCAATTTGAGCAACAGTAGCTCGTCTGTTGGATCGGATCACACGGGCCTGTCTTCGCTCCCCACGTGCATCAATGAGCCTTGACCACCCATGACCCTGTCGCCGGTTCACCACTGTTCCTTTTTGGACTACTTTTAATACATACTGACCACTGCAGACCGGGATCACCCCACAAGAGCTGCAGTTTTGGAGATGCTCTGATCCAGTGGTCTAGCCATCACAATTCAGCCCTTGTCAAACTCGCTCAAATCCTTACGCTTGCCCATTTTTCCTGCTTCTAACAAACACAACAACTTTGAGGACAAAATGTTCACTTGCTGCCTAATATATCCCACCCACTAACAGGTGCCATGATGAGGAGATCATCAGTGTTATTCACTTCACCTCTCACTGCTCAGAATGTTATTCCTGGTTGGTATATATACAGTCACTGTCTGTCACTTTATTATCCATTACCCTAGTACATTCATGCAGTTATCTAATCAACAGTGCAAAGCAGATACAGGGCAAGAGCTTCAGTTATTGTTAACACCAAACATCAGAATGTGATCTCTGACTTGTGCCTGCATGTTTTTATGCATTGTAATGTTTCCACATAACTGGCTGATTAGATCACTGCATGAAAGCACAGGTGTTCCTAATAAAGTGGATTGTTATGGTACTTTTATACATTTGTAGTTACATACAAACAAGCATGCAAAAAAAAGGCACATATGTACATTCATACATAAATACATATGCATATACACCTACACACACACACACACACACACACACACATACATACATACATGCACACATGCACACACATACATGCACACACACATACATACATACACACACACATGCACACACACATACATGCACACACACATACATGCACACATATGCACACATGCACACATATGCACACATGCACACACATGCACACACATACATGCACACACACATACATACATACACACACACATGCACACACACATACATGCACACACACATACATGCACACACACATACATGCACACATATGCACACATATGCACACACACACACACACACACACACACACATATACATACATACATACACATACAGTGGTGTGAAAAAGTGTTGGCCCCCTTCCTGATTTCTTATTTTTTTGCATGTTTGTCACACTTTAATGTTTCAGATAATCAAACACATTTAAATATTAGTCAAAGATAACACAAGTAAACACATCATGCAGTTTTTAAATGAAGGTTTTTATTATTAAGGGAAAACAAAATCCAAAACTACATGGCCCTGTGTGAAAAAGTGTTTGCCCCCTAAGCCTAATAACTGGTTGGGCCACCCTTAGCAGCAACAACTGCAATCAAGCGTTTTCCATAACTTGCAATGAGTCTGTTACAGCGCTGTGGAGGAATTTTGGCCCACTCATCTTTGCAGAATTGTTGAAATTCAGCCACATTGGAGGGTTTTCGAGCATGAACCACCTTTTTAAGGTCATGCCACAGCATCTCAATGGGATTGAGGTCAGGACTTTGACTAGGCCACTCCAAAGTATTCATTTTGTTTTCTTCAGCCATTTGCTGGTGCGACTTGGATCATTGTCCTGCTGCAGAACCCAAGTTTGCTTCAGCTTGAGGTCACAAACAGATGGCCGGACATTCTCCTTCAGGATTTTTTGGTAGACGGCAGAATTCATGGTTCCATTTATCACAGCAAGTCTTCCAGGTCCTGAGGCTGCAAAACAGCCCCAGACCATCACACTACCACCACCATATTTTACTGTTGGTATGATGTTCTTTTTCTGAAATGCGGTGTTACTTTTACGCCAGACGTAATGGGACACAGACCTTCCAAAAAGTTCAATTTTTGTCTCGTCAGTCCACAGAGTATTTTCCCAAAAGTCTTGGGGATCATCAAGATGTTTTCTGGCAAAACTGAGACGAGCCTTTATGTTCTTTTTGCTCAGCAGCGGTTTTCATCTTGGAACTCTGCCATGAAAACCATTTTTGCCCAGTCTCTTTCTTATGGTGGAGTCATGAACACTCACCTTAACTGAGGTAAGTGAGGCCTGCAGTTCTTTGGATGTTGTTGTGGGGTCTTTTGTGACCTCCTGGATGAGTTGCCACTGCTCTCTTGGGGTAATTTTAGTCGGCCGGCCACTCCTGGGAAGGTTCTCCACTGTTCCATGTTTTCGCCATTTGTAGATAATGGCTCTCACTGTGGTTCACGGCAGTCCCAAAGCTTTAGAAATGGTTTTATAACCTTTTCCAGACTGATAGATCTCAATTACTTTTTTTCTCATTTGATTTTGAATTTCTTTGGATCTTGACATGATGTCGATCTTTTAAGGATCTTTTGGTCTACTTCACTTTGTCAGGCAGGTCCTATTTAAGCAAGTTCCTGATTGTGAACAGGTGTGGCAGTAATCAGGCCTGGGTGTGGCTAGAGAAATTGAACTCAGGTGTGATAAACCACAGTTAAGTTACAGTATGTTTTAACAGGGGAGACAAACACTTTTTCACACAGGGCCATGTAGTTTTGGATTTTGTTTTCCCTTAATAATAAAAACCTTCATTTAAAAACTGCATGATGTGTTTACTTGTGTTATCTGAATAATATTTAAATGTGTTTGATTATCTGAAACATTAAAGTGTGACAAACATGCAAAAAAAATAAGAAATCAGGAAGGATACATACATACATACACATACATACATACACACATACATACATTCACACATACATACACACATACATACATACACATACATACACACATACATACATACACATACATACACACATACATACACACATACATACATACAACATACATACATACATACATACACACATACATACATACATACATACACAACATACATACACAACATACATACAACATCACACATACATACATACATTCACACATACATACATACATTCACACATACATACATACATACATACATACACATACACACACATACATACATTCACACATACATACACAATACATACATACACATACATACACTACATACATACATACACATACATTCACACATACATACATTCACACATACATACACACATACATTACATACACATACATACACACATACATACATACACACATACACACATTATACATACATACATACATACACATACATACATACATACATTCACACATACATACATACACATACATACACACATACACACATACACACATATATACATACATACATACATACACATACATACATTACATACATACACACATACATACATACACATACATACACACATACACACACATACATACACACATCACACATACATACATACATACATACATACATACATATCACACATTCACACATACATATCATACATACATACACATACATACATACATACATACACACATACACACATACATACATACACACATACATACATACATACACACATACATACACACATACATACATACATACATATCACACATACATACACATACATACATACATACATTCACACATACATACATCACATACATACATCACACATACATACACACATAACATACATTCACACATACATACATACATACATACATACATACATACATACATACATACACACATCACACATACATACATACATCACACATACATACATACACACATACATACATACACACTACATACACACATACATACATACACACATACA
>JAUCMX010000008.1:25322060-25332060 GCA_033459395.1 Hemibagrus guttatus
GATTTCTTCACACCAAGCTGCTTACCTATTGCAGATTCAGTCTTCCCAGCCTGGTGCAGGTCTACAATTTTGTTTCTGGTGTCCTTTGACAGCTCTTTGGTCTTGGCCATAGTGGAGTTTGGAGTCTGACTGTTTGAGGTTGTGGACAGGTGTCTTTTATACTGATAATGAGTTCAAACAGGTGCCATTAATACAGGTAACGAGTGGAGGACAGAGGAGCCTCTTAAAGAAGAAGTTACAGGTCTGTGAGAGCCAGAAATCTTGATTTTTTGTAGGTGACCAAATACTTATTTTCCACCATAATTTGCAAATAAATTCTTTAAAAATCAGACAATGTGATTTTCTGGATTTTTTTTTTCTCATTCTGTCTCTCATAGTTGAAGTGTACCTATGATGAAAATTACAGACCTCTCTCATCTTTTTAAGTGGGAGAACTTGCACAATTGGTGGCTGACTAAATACTTTTTTGCCCCACTGTACATACACATGCATACATTCACACATACATACATACACATACATAAACAAAAATACATAAAATACAATTCACACATACATACATACATACACACATACATACACATATACATACATACATTCACATATACATACACATACATGTTATGCCCTACGCCCCCATACATTGAAAAACATACATTCCCTACATAAAACATGCCCCCTGCCCCCCCCCCCACAAAAATAAAATACGTACAACCCCAAAAGAAAAAAAATTGCCCCCAAAAATAAAAAACACATAAAAATACATAAAACACACTCATCAACCACTTTATTTCCAGCTCCTGTATAGCAGCACATTCATAAAGTTTTCTACTCAGCAAATCATGAGGCAGTAACACATTCTATGTAAACTCTAGATACTGTGTGAAAATCCCTGTGTGAAGATCAGCAGTTTCGGAAATCCCCAAACCAGCCCATGTTGAGCATTAAGTGAATGAAGCCCTTGCCCTGAATCTGCATGTCATGTCTGTAGTGTACTGAAGGCCCATAACTGGCTGATAAGATAACTGCATGAACAACTAGCTGTTCCTAATAAAGTGGACATACATACATACAGTACATGTTGAATTGCAGTCTGCAGTCTGTCTAGCTTAAACTATTGGTGTGATTATATTTCGAAGTTATATTTAATTAAAACATTTTGCTATTCATTAAAGGCTGAATATAATCTGGAGGATACATGAATGTTGGTGGAAATTTGGTCTCCTTTATAATTTGATATTTTATTTATTATAAGAAGAAAAAAAAAATCATCTACACCTCCTTCATCACTAGATGGAGACAGTTCTGTTCAAATGACTCTTCAGGTCACACAAGCACTAGATGGCCTGCGAAAGATTTTAGCAACTTGGGTAATAGTTAAATATTTATATTTAGACATTTTACTGAACATATTACACTGATATATTGTTTCTTGGCAAAGCAGCAAAGTGTGTATTGTACAGGAAACAGCATGAGGCATATTTTATACCAGAGAATTAAAATTAAATTAAATTAAATTAATAAACTGACGTGGGGGGGTTGCACGGTGGCTAGCACGTTTGCCTCACACCTCCAGGGTTGGCGGGTTCGATTCCCGCCTCCGCCACGTGTGTGTGTGGAGTTTGCATGTTCTCCCCGTGCCTCGGAGGTTTCCTCCGGGTACTCCGGTTTCCTCCCCCAGTCCAAAGACATGCATGATTGGCATCTCTAAATTGTCCGGGGGGGGGAAGGGGGTGTGTGCCCTGCGATGGGTTGGCACTCCGTCCAGGGTGTATCCTGCCTTGATGCCCAATGACGCCTGAGATAGGCACAGGCTCCCCGTGACCCGAGTATAGATCGGATAAGCGGTAGACAATGAATGAATAATAAACTGACTTGAATATTTTCTTAAATAAAAATGTTGTGTGTTTCATGTGTAAACCATATGGCCCTATTTTCTACTCCTGTTAGTGCAGAAGTGACTATTTAAGTGGGTGCAAGAAAAAGCAAAAACAGAGAGTGTGAAAGAAATATGAAGAAAGCGTGAGAGCAAACAATGGCAAGGCCGTGATGGAAAATTGAGAAAAAGCATAAATCATCCAGAGCAGATTTCTTAACTGAGTGATTCATGAGAACTTTAAGCTCTAAACAACAACAGGCATGCTCCGAACAGAAAAAGTAAAAGAAAAAAAGAAAGAAAAAAAGAAAGTGTTTCATGTTTAAACTTGTTTGTTATTGTGCAGGATATCACGGATGTGCAGAAAACCGCAACGCGTATTTCATATTGTACAAGTAGCAACTGAATGTTTAACTCAGAGCTGGCACACCACATGCATCCTCATGCAAAAATGAGGATATTGAAGAAAGAAAAAAAACAGTATGTGTATGGAATGAAAGAAAGAGAAAATATGGATAAAGTTACTGCAATCAAAAGAGAGAAAAGAATTACTTCATTCACTGAGAGAAAGAAAAGTGATAGGGAGGGACAAGTGAGAGAAAGAAAAGAGATAGGGAGGGACAGTGAGAGAAAGAAAAGAGATAGGGAGGGGACAGTGAGAGAAAGAAAAGAGATAGAGAGGGATACTGAGAGAAAGAAAAGAGATAGAGAGGGACAGTGAGAGAAAGAAAAGAGATAGGGAGGGACAGTGAGAGAAAGAAAAGAGATAGAGAGGGATACTGAGAGAAAGAAAAGAGATAGAGAGGGATACTGAGAGAAAGAAAAGAGAGAGAGGGACAGTGAGAGAAAGAAAAGAGATAGAGAGGGATACTGAGAGACAGAAAAGAGATAGAGAGGGATACTGAGATAAAGAAAAGAGATAACGAGGGATACTGAAAGAAAGAAAAGAGATAGAGAGGGACAGTGAGAGAAAGAAAAGAGATAGAGAGGGATACTGAGAGAAAGAAAAGAAATAGAGAGGGATACTGAGAGAAAGAAAAGAAATAGAGAGGGATACTGAGAGAAAGAAAAGAGAGAGAGGGACAGTGAGAGAAAGAAAAGAGATAGAGAGGGATACTGAGAGAAAGAAAAGAGATAGAGAGGGATACTGAGATAAAGAAAAGAGATAACGAGGAATACTGAAAGAAAGAAAAGAGATAGAGAGGGACAGTGAGAGAAAGAAAAGAGATAGAGAGGGATACTGAGATAAAGAAAAAAGATCACGAGGGATACTGAGAGAAAGAAAAGAGATAGAGAGGGATACTGAGAGAAAGAAAAGAGATAGAGAGGGACAGTGAGAGAAAGAAAGAGATAGAGAGGGATACTGAGATAAAGAAAAAAGATCACGAGGGATACTGAGAGAAAGAAAAGAGATAGAGAGGGATACTGAGAGAAAGAAAAGAAATAGAGAGGGATACTGAGAGAAAGAAAAGAGAGAGAGGGACAGTGAGAGAAAGAAAAGAGATAGAGAGGGATACTGAGAGAAAGAAAAGAGATAGAGAGGGATATTGAGATAAAGAAAAGAGATAACGAGGGATACTGAAAGAAAGAAAAGAGATAGAGAGGGACAGTGAGAGAAAGAAAAGAGATAGAGAGGGATACTGAGATAAAGAAAAAAGATCACGAGGGATACTGAGAGAAAGAAAAGAGATAGAGAGGGATACTGAGAGAAAGAAAAGAAATAGAGAGGGATACTGAGAGAAAGAAAAGAGAGAGAGGGACAGTGAGAGAAAGAAAAGAGATAGAGAGGGATACTGAGAGAAAGAAAAGAGATAGAGAGGGATATTGAGATAAAGAAAAGAGATAACGAGGGATACTGAAAGAAAGAAAAGAGATAGAGAGGGACAGTGAGAGAAAGAAAAGAGATAGAGAGGGATACTGAGATAAAGAAAAAAGATCACGAGGGATACTGAGAGAAAGAAAAGAGATAGAGGGATACTGAGAGAAAGAAAAGAAATAGAGAGGGATACTGAGAGAAAGAAAAGAGAGAGAGGGACAGTGAGAGAAAGAAAAGAGATAGAGAGGGATACTGAGAGAAAGAAAAGAGATAGAGAGGGATACTGAGAGAAAGAAAAGAGATAGAGAGGGATACTGAGAGAAAGAAAAGAGATAGAGAGGGACAGTGAGAGAAAGAAAGAGATAGAGAGGGATACTGAGAGAAAGAAAAGAGATAGAGAGGGACAGTGAGAGAAAGAAAAGAGATAGAGAGGGATACTGAGAGAAAGAAAAGAGATAGAGAGGGATACTGAGAGAAAGAAAAGAGATAGAGAAGGACAGTGAGAGAAAGAAAAGAGATAGAGAGGGAAAGGTGAAGAACATAGAGAGGGAAACACAGAAAGTGAAGAGGTAGAGAGAGAGTGACAATGAGAGAAATAAAAGAGAAAGTGGGAGACATTTAGTGAGAGCAAAGAAAAAGAGAAGAAGATTGTGAATGAAATGAGAGAGAGAGAGAGAGAGACTGAGAGAAAGAAAATAGATAGAGAGGCACACTGTGAGAAAGAAGAGATAGAGAGGGACAATATGAAAAAGAAAGAAGATCGAGAGTGAAAGAGAAAGAACAGATAATGAGGGACACTGAGAGAAAGAGAAGCGATAGAGAGGGACACTGAAAAAGAAGAGATAAAGCTGGACAGTGAGAGAATGAAAAAAGACAGAGGGGGACACAGAGAAAGAAGAGAAAGAGAGGGACACTGAGATAAGTAAAGGAGATAGAGAGCGATACTATGAAAAAGAAAAAAGATAGCAGGAAACAAAGAAAGAAGAGATAATGAGGGACACTGAGAGATAGAGAAAAGAGAGAGAGAGACAGTGAGAGGAAGAAGAGATAGAGAGGGACACTAAGAGGGGGAAAGACATAGAGAGGGATACTAAAAGATGGAAAAGAGACAGAGAGGGACACTAAGAGATGGAGAAGAGATAGAGAGGGACACTAAGAGATGGAGAAGAGATAGAGAGGGACAATGAAAGAAAGAAAAGAGATAGAGAGGGACACTGTGAGAAAGAAATGAGATAGAGAAGAAAACAGAGAAAGTGAAGACGTAGAGAGACAGTAACACTGGGAGAAAGAGAAGAGAAAGTGAGAGGCATTAGGTGAGAGCAAAGAAAAGAAAATGGAGAATGAAATGAGAGAGAGACATGGACACTGAGAGAAAGAGAACAGATAGAGAGGGATGCTGAGAGAAAGAAAAGTTATAGAGATGGACATTGAGATAAAGAGATATATATAGGGTGAAGAAATGGAAATAAGAGTAAAAGAGATATAATTTGAGAAGGACACTGACAAAAAGAGAAGAGATAAAGAGAGACACAAAGAGAAAGAGAGGAGATACACAGGGGCAGTGAGTGACTGAGAAGAGAGAGTGAGAGACAGTGACACAGAAAGAGAAGAGGAAAAGATAGAGAGGGACACAAAGAGAAAGAAATGAGATAAAAGGGGACACTGAATGAAATATAAGAGATAGAGAGAGGGGGAAAGAGAAAAAGAAGATAAACTTAGAGAAATAAAGAGAGATGAACAGTGATAGAGACACAGAGGGAAAGAGAAATATGAGAGAGGGACACAGAAAGATGAGACAGAGAAAGGAGATAAAGCTGGACCCTGAAAAAGAAAGATGAGAGAAAAGAGATACATTCGGTATCTGAGTGAGAGAGAGAGGAAATAGAGAGAGACAGTGAGGGAAAGAAGAAAGATGGAGTAAAAGAAAGAAAGAAAGAAAGAGGAGATAGATGGAGACAGATGCAGACACTGTGGAAAAGAAAATATATAAAGAAGTATAGAAGGATGGTTAGAAAGAGAAAGAGACACTGAGGAAAGATAGAGGAGATATATAGGGACATCAAGAGATGAGACAACAAAATGAGGTTGAGAAAGAGACAAGAGATAGGAGGATAAAAAAAGAGAGATGAAAAGTGACAGAGTAAAACAGAATTAGATAAGGAGGTGGAGAAAGAGAAATAAACAGAAAGAGACAAAGAGAGGTAAATAGAGACCAGATACTCCAGAACTGGGTGTGGGGTTCTGGGGGCGGGAAGAGGGGGGTATGTAGGGAGGAGCATCATATGTTCAGAGAAAAGAAGGGGGGAAAAATAGAGAGAGAGAGAGAGAGAAAGAGAGAGAGAGAGAGAGAGAGAGAGAGAGAGAGAGAGAGAGAGAGAGAGAGAGGAAGAAAGAAATCAAAAGAGGGAGACAGCAAGACACTGCATTCAATTGAGACACTTCTGCTCTGTGCCTGATGTCCATCAGATACTGTGGTTTTAGAAGGATTCAACACAACGTGCCAGTGATTGTGAGAGGAGATTCACTCAGAGTGATGGAGGACAGATGGAGTCAGATGGAGGAACATCATCTGATGAGTGGGAGAGAAGAAGGAACCGTTTAATATGAAGCATAAACAATTTAAGAGCCAAGAGGGAATTGATCATCAACAAACATCAAGCAACAGGATCCAGGACAACTCTGGAGGAAAAGGTCTGTCTCTGCAGTGTGTTTGAGGGCATGGGGTTTGTTTCCGAGGGGGTAGATGGGAGGATGTCCTTGGATGGTATTTAGAAGAAGGGTTCAATCAACAGGTAAGATTTAGAGAGAGCTTTCTCTCTAAATTAGATAAAAAGATGAAAATTAGGTATTTAGATGAAAAGGTCTTTCTCAGGTGGGATATTGAGATGGAAGATATCTTTCTCAGGGGGTATATAGGTAATTAGGAGATATTTAGAGGAAGATGCCTTCCTCTTTTGGTTGTGGCTGGGGTAATAAAGAAGACAGTCTTTCTTGGGGGGTATTTCAAGGAAGAGGTCTTTCCCTCTGGGTATTTAGATGAAGAGGTCTTTCTCAGGTGATATCTAGACGAAGGCATCTTTGTCATGAGGGTATGTAGAGTAAGAGCTTTCTCATAGTAGGCATTTAGATACAACTGTCTTTTTTGGGGTATTTAGATGAAAAAGTTATTTTTAGGGATGTATTAGGTGAAGAGGTGGGGAACTTCAGATGGGGATGTCTTTTTTGGGGGTTATGTAGAGGAAGATGTCTTTCTATTGGGGTATTTATGGGAATTTATGGGAAAGTATAGAAATATAGATGAAAAGGTCTTTCACAAAGGAGGGTATTTAGAGGAAAAAGGTTTCCTCAGGTAGGGGTACTTAGATGAGGAGATCTTTATTTGCGGGGTTATGTAGAACAATTGGGGGGTATTTAGAAAAAGATGTCTTTCTTGGGCGGTACCTTGAAGAATGGCTTTCTAAGGTGTTATTTAGAAAAAATAAGTTTTTGCCAAAGGGGTCTTTAGATTAAGTGCCCTTTGTCAAGGGGGGTATTTATATGAAAAGGTCTCCCTCTAATGGGGTATTTAGTTTAAGTCCTCTTCCTCAGTGAGTATTTAACAGAAGTGGTCTTTCTTAGATGAGGTATGTTTCTCTGTAAGGTTTCAGGTGCATGGTGTCCATTTAGAAGATCTCTGTCTGAAGCAGGCATTAAAGGGGAGAGGTCTTTCTCTGCTAGGCATTTTGGAGAGAAATCTGTCACCAGGGACAACAAAACTTATCCTCGAGAAAAAGGAATTCAGAACAAGGAATCTGTCTCTGGGGATTAGGTATAAGTAGCTAGAGCTCTTGTCTTTTGAGAAGTATTTTTATAGGAAGTGATGTTTCTACTGGACATTTCTGCACATTGCAGGTTCTGGAGATCTTATCTAAATTAGATCAATTTGAATTGAGGAGATTTTAGTGGGAAAATTTGAAGGAAGAGTTACTAGATGCAAGGTACCCATTTGCAGGAAAACCTCCGACTCTGGGAGGTATGTAGAGGAGAATCTGTGCTAATGGGGTATTTAATGTGTCTCTGGGGCACATTTGTGTTCCTCTGTAGGGAATTTAAAGCAAAACACTTGCTTATCTCTGAGGATTATACAGAATAAAGAGTAAGCAGAGTCTGAGCAATATTTGGCAATACTGTCTATCTCTGGGGTACATAGCGGAAGAGGTCTGCCCCAGTGCGATATGTGTGTCTTCGGGGTATGTGAGTGCAGAAAAGAGTCTCTTGGTAGGGTATTTCTTTGAATCTATTTGTATCTAGGGTATTTAGAGGACAGGATTGTATTTAGATGAAGACAGGAGGTATTTCCTTAGAGGGATTTTTATTGGTGGTATTTACAAGACTCTTCTTTATTGGGTATTTAGGTGAAGAAATCTCTAACTGGGAGGCATTTAGTGGAAAAGGTCTGCTATTATAGGTTATTTGAATGGAGCCCTAACTTGGATTGGATAAGGATTGGATAAAGGGTCTGTTTAGGGGCCACACTTGAGTCTTATAAGTGTTTATTGGACAAAGGTTGTGCTCTCTGTGATGAACTTTGAGGTCTTTTTATTAGGGAGTATTTTGGCAAAAGGTGTGCAGTTGTAGTGCTTTTAAAGGACGTGGTGTATTGTTCCAGGAAAAGGGGTTTCTGTAGGGTAGTTTGGAGATGGTGATAATGCGAAAAGCCTGATTGGGTAGGAGATATTAAGGCAAAGATCAGTTGTTGATGGAATTTAGACAGCAGGAATGGTAGAGTATTTTCTACTTCCCTTGTGTCAGCATGTGGGTCATTTTGGAACAGTTGAAACCTTAATGAAAAGATTATTGACGAAAGCGTATGGATGTTGTGGTCTAGCCACAAAGTATTTTTTTAAGGATGACGTATATCTCTAGGAACTCAGAAGATGAAGCTTGTCTCTCAGGAATATTTATCTCTAGGAGTATTCGGAGAAAGAGATCTATCATTAGGGGAATTTTGAGAGACGTGGTCCTGTGTGTAATATGTAATATTTTGTCTTAAGATCTTTAGTAGGATTTACAAGTGCAGACTTGTTCTCAGGAGTTATGGAGTGGAACAAAACTCATTCTAAGGGGTAAGTGTGTTTAGGGTTAGGGTATTTGTGTCTGTCTCTCGGGGTTAATTCTTGTCTTCTCATCTCAGAGCAGATCATATTCTCCTGCTTAGAGATCTATATTGGGGCAAATTTCTCTCTGGTAGTATTTTGAAATGTAGATTTGCTTCTGGGGGGCATTTAGCAAAAGTAGTGTGACACTAGGTGTATTTAGAGGAATAGTGTCTCTCTCTGGGGTAATTATTGTCTGCTCATCTCTCGAGCAGATCTTCTCTTGCCAATATGTGTTGAGGGGCAATTGTGTTCCTGGAAGTATTTCAAAATACAGATTATTTTCTTTGCGGTATTTAGTGGAAGAGGTTTGAATATTAGTTGTGTTTCATAGGAACTTGTGTCTCTTTGTGGAGTAATTGTTATCTTCTCATCTATGGAGCAGATCTGCTTCACCTGCCTGGACAGGTTTCTCTTTCTGAATGAACCAAATTTGTGTTGGGGCAAAGCTACCAAATCTTTGGTAGCATTGTGAAGTACAGATCGTTTCTGGGGGGTACTTAGTGCAATATGTCTTACTCTTGGAGGATGTTGTGTCTCCATGTGGGGTAATACTTATCTTCTCATCTCTATAGCAGATCTGCTTCTCCTGTTTGGATTGGCTCCTCTTCCTGCATGGATGACCTTTGACCTCTGAGTGACTTTTTTTTCCGGGGGAATTGGTGCAACCGAATCCTGGATTCTTGTTGAGCACAGAGACTCTCTACTCACAGGTACTGGATGAGAGGGTTGTCAAGGAATTTATGCAAAGAAAGAAAACATTTGTCCAGATTTTTTGGAATGAAAAATGTGCAAGACAATTGAATTTTATTTAAGTTAAAGGTTAATAACGTCAAATGCGCAAGCTAGATGGTTATATAGAAATGAACACTTTTCATTGTTAATACAAACAAGAATCTTTAGATATGACAAAAATACAAATATATATCTTCATATATAAAAACAAACAGGTATTATAACTAGCATGATCTAATAGATAATAGATAATATAGATAAGAGGTAATAAATGAATTTAAGCTCTGAATCCTCAGGGTATTGTATCATTTATGTATCTTAAAATAATTCTTTAAATTGCATTAATTAGGCTCTTTTGTTAAGGAAATGGTAAATTATAAATTATGTAACTTAATGTCTGTTATTTATTTATTCTTAGGTCAAATCTGGTAGTATTTA
>JAUCMX010000008.1:25334560-25417060 GCA_033459395.1 Hemibagrus guttatus
CACAGAGTATTTTCCCAAAAGTCTTGGGGATCATCAAGATGTTTTCTGGCAAAACTGAGACGAGCCTTTATGTTCTTTTTGCTCAGCAGCGGTTTTCATCTTGGAACTCTGCCATGCAAACCATTTTTGCCCAGTCTCTTTCTTATGGTGGAGTCATGAACACTCACCTTAACTGAGGCAAGTGAGGCCTGCAGTTCTTTGGATGTTGTTGTGGGGTCTTTTGTGACCTCCTGGATGAGTTGTCGCTACACTCTTGGGGTAATTTTGGTCGGCCGGCCACTCCTGGGAAGGTTCTCCACTGTTCCATGTTTTCACCATTTGTAGATAATGGCTCTCACTGTGGTTCACGGCAGTCCCAAAGCTTTAGAAATGGCTTTATAACCTTTTCCAGACTGATGGATCGTAGGTTTGTGAACTCAAGCTGACGTGAACTTGGGTTCTGCAGCAGGACAATGATCCAAACACACCAGCAAATCCACCTCTGAATGGCTGAAGAAAACAAAATGAAGACTTTGGAGTGGCCTAGTCAAAGTCCTGACCTCAATCCCATTGAGATGCTGTGGCATGACCTTAAAAAGGTGGTTCTTGCTTGAAAACCCTCCAATGTGGCTGAATTACAACAATTCTGCAAAGATGAGTGGGCCAAAATTCCTCCACAGCGCTGTAACAGACTCATTGCAAGTTATCGAAAACACTTGATTGCAGTTGTTGCTGCTAAGGGTGGACCAACCAGTTATTAGGCTTAGGGGGCAAACACTTTTTCACACAGGGCCATGTAGTTTTGGATTTTGTTTTCCCTTAACAATAAAAACCTTCATTTATATATATATATATAAAATGTTTGGTTATGAAAGGCAGAATAGACTAAAAAAAGACTGTGGATAAATTGTATATATATATATATATAAAATGACACAGCAAAACAAAAACAAAGACGCGTGACTTTTCTAGAAACTTCTTCTCCCTTCTTCCCTTTTAGAGAAGGGCGTAAGGTGCGTGTCCTCAGCAAACCTTACACTTTTAGTCATAAGCATGAGATTAAGTCGTGAGCATCGGCACTAGTCAGAGCAGCATCCCTAAGAGGCGGTAATTACATGGTGGAAGGATTAACTCTAACCCTTGTTGATGTTTTTTTCCATTCATTGCTAATTCAGTTTGTTATTTTCCTGCATGTGTGTACGCATACTTGTTGAAGAGCACTCAAGTGCTCATACCACTTATTTGCGGTTTTGCTTCAAAGTGTTTTTAACGTTCGCCCTGCATGTGTTACGCCAGTAATAGGAGCTGGGAAGTGCTAACTCGCATGCTGGTATCAGCTCTCGGACATGTGGGTTGTGCGCACGTGTGGAGGACATGCTGGTATTTGCGGCTTGTGGTTTCCGAGCTGTAAAAAGTCAAACGGTTCCTGGTAATGAATTTCCGTTGGTTTGTGCTTAGTGCTGCATGTGTTTATTATCATGGCTGGCTTAAATAGCGGAGATTGCTTAGGTCACTTTGATTTTTCTACAACTTTCCTGAGTCATTCTCAATTTTCCAGAACTCCTGTCCACAAACACGACAAACAAGAGCCCACAACCTCCATTATATCTTTCTTTCTTTCTTTCTTTCTTTCTTTCTTTCTTTCTTTCTTTCTTTCTTTCTTTCCCATCTTTCTTTCTTTCTTTCTTTCTTTCTTTCTTTCTTTCTTTCTTTCTTTCTTTCTTTCTTTCTTCAGCTCTTTTCTTTAATCTGTTCATTTAATTTTTTTTGCTTCCTTATCTTTCCCATCTTTCTTTCATTCTTTTCTGAAGTTTTTTCTTTCATCTCTTCTTTTTATTTTTTCCTTCTTCCTTATCTTCTTTCTTTCTTTCTTTCTTTCTTTCTTTCTTTCTTTCTTTCTTTCTTTCTTTCTTTCTTTCTTTCTTTCTTTCTTTCTTTCTTTCATTTAACCCATTAATTAACACAAACAAAACCATCACTTTCAACAATAATATCATAAATAAATCCATGTATTAATTAATTAATATATTTGAATAATAATAAAATCTCAAATAATTTTTAATAAATTAATAACACCTGCATAAATTATTATTATTATTATTATTATTATTATTATTATTATTATTATTATTATTATTATTATTATTATTACTATTTTTATTATTATTATTATTATTATTACACACATTAATAAACATTTGTTTGTTTACTGCAAAAACTCAACCAAATTTATTTTTGCTCAATTTATTTTTTATTTTTACTCAGTTTCTCAGTGTTACTCTCATTTTAAACATCGTTTAATTAATAGTGTTCATTGTTCCTTTGCTAATATTACTGATGGTCTTTTCATGCTGAAGTTCATGGTCTGTTAAGTAGGAAATAAATGAGAAGAGGGTCCCTTCTTCTCTATTGTAGTATTTTTTGTTTTGTTTTTGTTTCCTTCTTCAGTTTTGTTTGAATTGGTGAAATCACAAACTTTTTAAACACCTTTTCTTCTTTTAAACTCCTACCATTGAAGACACATATATAATGACGGTTGACTCTTCGACTCCACACATGTGAGTGAAAGAGGGATTTGGAAGAATGCGTGTTGTGATGATGTCACATGACGCATCACGGCCCGAACCTGCAATAAAATCTGTGGGTGGGATATATTAGGCAGCAAGTGAACATTTTGTCCTCAAAGTTGATGTGTTAGAAGCAGGAAAAATGGACAAGCGTAAGGATTTGAGCGAGTTTGATGAAGGGCCAAATTGTGATGGCTAGACAACTGGATCAGAGCATCTCCAAAACTGCAGCTCTTGTGGGGTGTTCCCGGTCTGCAGTGGTCAATATCTGTCAAAAGTAGTCCAAGGAAGGAACAGTGGTGAACAGGTGACAGGGTCATGGGCGGCCAAGGCTCATTGATGCATGTGGGGAGCGAAGGCTGGCCCGTGTGATCCGATCCAACAGACGAGCTACTGTTGCTCAAATTGCTGAAGATGTTAATGCTGGTTCTGATAGAAAGTTGTCAGAATACACAGTACATCACAGTTTGTTGTGTTTTGTCAGCAAAAGGGGGACCAACACAATATTATGCCTGGTCAGTATAAGATAAGATAAGATAAGATAAGATAAGATCTTTATTAATCCTGAAGGAAATCCCTTTGCCAGAGACTGCTTCAGATTACAAGAGAAATAAATATAAATGAAATATACATGAAAAACAAATGAAATATTCTATATATACAAAATGTATTCAAAATATACTATATACTATGTGAGGATAGATAGATAGATAGATTAACATGATGAGGTTAATAAAATGAGTTAATCATAATGTAATAAATTCCTGAGATATTAAAAGATCAGAGGAAGAACCAAGCTGAGCAGAGAGTTGGCATTCTTTGGAACTGTTTCTAAATCTACGCCAGATTTTTATTATTTTGTTCTGTGACTGTACATAATATCTTTGATCATTTCCAGTCCTTAGTCTGAGAGTTTCTGTGTGCTGGATTGCTCGACTTGAACCTGAATGACTTTCTGTGAAGGAGTTTCCTTGCAGTTATTAAATGACTTGATAAAACCTTGCACAAGAGCTAATTAACCTATAAAAAGTCTATAAAAGACCCCCAGTGTCTCACTGTGGTTAGTGTGTGTAAGAAGTCACTGCTACACTTCCCACGTTCGGCTCTAATACCCTTCATATGTCTCTCTCTCTCTTTCTCTCTCTCTCTCTCTCTCTCTCTCTCTCTCTCTCTCTCTCTCAGACTGTTTATGTGTCCGTGGCATATTTCAGAGCTGGTGTAAGCAAAGCTCTAATTATTTTTCCCTTTCACGCCACAGACAGAAAAGCCCACTTCCTGCTGATCTCACGGTTCCAAGGCTGCTTGGCTTTGATGGGTGCTCATGTTTATTGGCACAGGGAACTCTGGGACTTCTGAGGGAGTAAACAGCAGTAATGCTGACTGAGCCGTGCAATGTTGGGTTAGAGACGCAGCTGATTAATCTGCCACCGGCTCAGTCATCAGACTTGAACTATTGGTTGCTGATGTGGTTCAGGACAGGAAGATTTCACCCAGAAACTTTTTCTGATGGATCAAAGCAAGCTTAAATTTTCCTCACAGGGATTATTAATGGGATTACACCTTGTTTGCTTTCGAATGAAGTTCCAAGATACCAAGCTAGAACCACTAAACCTTACAAATCTCTTACTATTTCTATTTCATACATGCTGACTTGTAATAAAATTAAGGAGTTGTGCTGAAAGAATGTTGTGGAATATTGAAAATAATTCATATTTATGGGCAGGTACATCAAAGAAACTGCTAATGAAAGAACAGAAATAAAAGTTAGTCAAAAGTTTGAAAAAAAAAGTGAAAGAATAGAAAAAAAATTTGTCAAAATAAAAAAAATAGAAACAAAATTTAGTCAAAAGTAAAAAAAAAACCAAACAAACAAAAAGCCTGTGAAAAAATATAAATAAAAGTTAGTCAAACATAAATAAATAAATAAATAAATAAATAAATAAATAAATAAATAAATAAATAAACAAACAATGTGTGGTATGTGATAAAGTTGCTGTAACTTATACTACAGCAATTTTCAACACTGACATTTTTTTTATTTCATTTTATTTGTCTAGTAATTTTAACAATGGAGATTTTCTCAAAGCAGCTTTAAAGGAATATTAAAATTCAGAGTAAAATGAGCAAGCTAGAGGCAACTGTAGAGAGGAAGCACACCCTTCCTGTTAAACAATGACATCACACTTTCTATTCATAGTTATCCATTTATAGTTACATATGGAAGATATACAAAACAAGCACTGAAACTATACTTTGGAGACTTAAAGAAAAAAAGTTAAAGAAGGTTAAATGTTTAACAATCATTTTTATATATTATTTATTATACATGTGATTTTTCCTTGCAGCCAAAACTAATGTCAGAGCTGCTGCTATAGCAAATGAATGAACACCTTTGGACCAATCAGAATAGAGAATTCAACAGTGATCTGGTTTACAAGTTAAATGCTGAAGTAAAAAAAAGGTTTTGTGAAACAGCAGTCCTTTTTTTTACTTGCTGATAAATGAAGTCTGATGAATACTAATTGGCGATGTGTTCCAGATGTTTGGTGCATCAAAGAAAAAAGCCACTTATATGTGGGATATGGAGAAGATTAGCACTGAAAGAGTAGGATTTTTTTTTTTTTTTTTTTTTTGTTATGCAGTTGATCAGACATTCGGAGCAGTATAAGTATGTTATTCCATTAAGAGATTTAAAAATAAAATAAGTAATAAAAACTTTTATTGAATTCTAAAAGATGATCTCAGTGCCTGTTTCATGCTTTGAAAGTATTAAAAGAAGTTCTATGAGGTTCTTATGGATTCTTTCTTTCTTTCCCAGTAGAATGTTCTGGAAACTGGCCTTACCTGCCATTCTGGCCTGCACCCTCTGTGCATCCATGGAAACGAAGAAGCCCCGGCCAAGAGGCTCCATCCCATCCCCTTACAAGCTCAAAGGCAATGAGCTGATGTCTTCATCTTCCATCATGCTCTCATCCCTGCCTCAGCAACCTTCCTCCAAACGGCACAAAGGCAAACAGGAAGTGCTGCTGTCGAGTCGGGAGGCACTGGTGGTGACTGAGAGGAAGTACCTGAAGAGTGACTGGTGTAAAACCCAACCACTTAGGCAGACTGTTAGCCTGGAGGGATGTGTGAGCCAAACCATCATCAACCACTTCTGTTATGGCCAGTGTAATTCCTTTTACATCCCGCGCCATCTGGCCCCCGGAAACGGACGCCAAGGACGCAAACGGGTGGCGAAATCCAACCACGGTGCTTCCTTCCAGTCCTGTGCTTTCTGCAAACCTCACCGGATCTCCACGCTAACCATACGGCTTCACTGTCCCAGGTTACAGCCACCATACCGGCATCGGAAGGTCCAGCGCATTAAGGAGTGCAGATGCATGTCGGTTAGCGTCAATGACACCCACTGACTAAGAGGTGGATCGTCTCAAATGGTTCTCAACACAACAAACAACCTGAGCCTGTTCTTAGTGTAGTGAATGGACATGCTATAGATTAATAACAAAGCCAGAGAGATGTCCAAAGATACCTTGAACTGATATCTAGACGGATAGAATTCAGTCAGGACATGGATTTGAAGAAGGGATGTGAAGAAGCGATATGTACACTCAATAAGAAATAACTGACTAAATGATTATGTAAAAAGACATTAATGTGCACTTATTTGTCAAATGTTTTGATCTAAAGTGACTTACATCTGAGCTGAGAAGATTAAGAGTCTTGCTCAAAGATCCAACAGCTGGACAAGGGTACAACATTCCAACCAGTAGCCTAACTCCTGAGCTTCAGTCTTCACATCCTGGACAATGGAGCACTGATTATTTTACTGGTCTCATGGTAAATCCTGTAGTATGATGAAGTACGTAATCAAACATTGGGATTTCAAGATTTCAAGTTTCTCAATTCCTTACGGATACGTCCAAGAAACCCCCCAAAAATTATGAGATTTGCCAGTTGTACCACTTCCTGGTCACGTGAACTCACCTTGCTCAGACTGAACATTGCTATAAAGTCCATGAGCATATGGACTGTCCAGGGTGATGGTCAAAATCTCAAACAATCACAAGAGATATGTACACTTTATATTAACGTTAACTTTTTGCCGATCAGTTCAAGCCAACATAAGACTGCTCAAGGCTCTTAGCAAACTGATGTCATAGCATAGATGTTAATCTGTACTTTGTTGACATAAATAAAAGTTATAGACGTATGGATTTCACAATACAGGATCCCGACGGACACGCTGTAGCTGTGAAACTGAAAACATCTGGACAAGACCCTGTCCATTATACCACTACCTGGAACTTTGAACTGATTCTGGGGCCTGACTGTCAATGTGAATATTGTGCACCAATATGATCTATCAGACATTTTAATAAAAAAGAAATGACAGTTGCTGAAAGCAATAGCAATACTGGTACACATATATCTTGGAGTTTATTATAGTTATTATTTAGTACAAAGTACAAATATATACATAAAACTTTATATAATACATCTGTCATTGTATATTGTACAGAAAGCCGTATGTTTCAGTAAAAACAAACCTGAACTTTTTGACACAGTCTTCTAGTCAGTTTGTTGATTGTGTACATACGCTATACAGCCATTAGACACTATAGCACAGAAAACAGAAAACATCTTATGACAGTACCTACAGCATTCGATTCAGTACATAAAGCATTTGATTTGGTTGCTATTGGTTCAATTCATTTCCTACTGCATTTGATTCAGTACCTACAGCATTTGAGTCAGTATCTACTAAATGTAATAGAAAAACCTATAGCATTTGATTAGTTCTTACTGCATACGATTCAGTGGCTACTGCATCCAATTCAGTTCCTATTGATTCGATTCAGATCCTAAAGCATTCAATTCAGTACATACTGCATTTGATTCACTACTTACTAAATTAATTTCAATACCTTCAACATTCAATTCAGCACCTACTAAATTCTATTCAATACTGTACCTACAGCATTTGATTCATTTTCTACTGTATTCTATTCAATTCCTCTTGCATTTGATTCAGTACCTACTAAACTGATTATTTCAAACTGATAGAAATAAACCAAAACAATCCCAGATTCTTATTTAGTACAGTGGCTAGACTAATAAAACATCAGATATCTGAAGAGAGTACTCCATCTCAGTTTAGTAGTGAGGACTTTATGAACTTCTTCCTGATACTATCGAAAAAATTGATAGTATCAGGAACAAAATAATGGATGTTCAACCTTTGACAGCATCCGGTGATCTAGTCCAGCCTAAAGCTCCACATTTAAAGCTACAATGCTTTACAGGTATAGGGCCGGAAGAGCTATATAAGCTTATCACCACAGCTAACTCAACAACATGTTTGTTAGATCCAATTCCAACTAGATTGCTGAAAGAAGTGATACACACAGCTGGAGAGCCTCTCCTCAACATTATTAATTCCTCATTATATTTAGGTCACGTCCCTAAACCTCTCAAGTTATCAGTTATCAAGCCTCTTCTTAAGAAACCTAAACTAGACCCTAATGACTTATCAAATTACAGACCGATTTCAAACCTTCTGTTTATATCTAAAATATTAGAAAAGGTTGTGTCTGCTCAATTGTGCTCCTTCTTACAGGAAAACAATATCCTTGAAGAATTTCAGTCAGGTTTCAGGCCCCATCATAGCACAGAAACTGCACTAGTTAAGATCACAAATGACTTGTTTTTAGCTTCGGACCAAGGCTGCATCTCAATATTAGTCTTACTTGATCTTAGTGCTGCATGCGACACTGTAGATCATAACATTCTCGTAGATTGCTTACAAAATCACATAGGTATTCAGGGACAGGCATTAAAATGGTTTAGATCCTACCTGTCCCACAAGGATCAGTTTTAGGACCTCTGCTTTTCTCAATATACATGCTTTCCTTGGGCAACATCATTAGAAGGCATGGGATCAGTTTCCATTGTTACGCTGATGATACCCAGTTATATATCTCATCAAAACCAGATGAAATATCTAAACTGTCTAGATTAACAGAGTGTGTTAAAGATATTAAAGATTGGATGACCTTTCTATTACTAAATCCTGATAAGATGGAGATATTACTGATTGGTCCAAAATCCAGTACACAAAAGCTCTCACAATTCAACTTGCATTTAGAAGGATGTTCTATTACTACTAGCTCTACAGTGAAAGACCTGGGCGTAATATTAGACAGCAACTTGTCCTTTGACAATCATATTTCTGACATTACAAAAACAGCCTTCTTCCACCTCAGAAATATTGCCAAGCTTAGGAACATTTTTATCTGTATCTGATGCAGAAAAGCTAGTTCACGCATTCATGACCTCCAGACTGGACTATTGTAATGCATTACTAGGTGGTTGTCCTGCAGCTTCAATAAACAAACTACAGTTAGTCCAGAATGCAGCCGCCAGTGTCCTTACCAGGTCAAGAAAATATGATCATATAACCCCAATATTATCATCCCTGCACTGGCTACCTGTTAAGTTTAGAATTGATTATAAACTAGCACTACTTACGTACAAGACTCTAAATGGTTTAGCTCCCACGTATCTAGCCAGTCTTCTAACACATTACAATCCATCACGCTCCTTAAAAATCTCAAAATTTTGGACTTCTGGTAGTTCCCAGAATAATCAAAGTATACAAAAGGGGGTAGAGTGTTTTCGTATTTAGCTCCGAAACTTTGGAACAGTCTTCCTGACAGTGTTCGGGGCTCAGACACAGTCTCCCAGTTCAAACGTAAACTAAAGACATATCTCTTTAGCCAGGCATACATTTAATACATCTGATAACCTTGTACTTCAATACATTTGATTAAATGCACATTATTATCCAGTAAGCCTGCTAATATTATGAATAGCAGATACGCTAATTTACTTTCCATTTGTTTTCCTTCTTCTACCCATCACGAGACATATAGAGATTGTGCCAGCACCTGTGGCGTCCAGATATGGACAAACTCCTGCCAGTTTCTGCTTTGTGAGGACTGGAGTATTCAAAGCAACACTGCCAACCCTATGTGGATGACAACAACCTCCTAATTAATTTACACATAACTTTCTACACATGCTGTATCTGCATCACACAACTAATGCAGAAAGGACATTGTTCATATCACACTCTCCGTGTGTCACCCAGATGAGGATGGGCTCCCTTTTGAGTCTGGTTCCTCTCAAGGTTTCTTCCTAATACCATCTAAGGGAGTTTTTCCTTGCCACAGTCACCTCAGTCACCTCAGGCGTGCTCAATGGGGATAATTTTGTCTAACATCTAGAACTGTCTGTTTGTATATTTGTTGTTTCTTATGTTCTGTAAAGCAGCTTTGAGACAATGCTTTTTGTTAAAAGCACTATACAAATAAAACTGAATTGAAAAAAAACTGAATTGAATTACCTACAGCATTTTAATTCTGCGCCTACTGCATTCGTTTAATTTCCTACTACATTCAATTTATTTCCCAATGAGTTTGATTCATAAATTATTAAATTTGATTCAATACCTACAGCGTTTGATTCAGTGCCTACTGCATTCAATTCAATTCCTACTACATTTGATTCAATTCCTACTGCGATCGATTCAATACCTACTAAAATCGATTCAATACCTACAAGATTTAATTCAGTGCCTACTGCACTTGATTAATTTTCTACAGCATTCGATTCAGTGCCTACAGCATTCGATTGAATTCCTACTGCATTCGATTCAAGACCTACTGCATTCAATTCAGTTCCTACTGCGTTCGATTCAGTTCCTACTGAGTTCGATTCAGTTCCTACAGCATTCGATTCAATTCCTACTGCATTCGATTCAAGACCTACTACATTCAATTCAGTTCCTACTGCATTTGATTCAGTTCCTACTGAGTTCGATTCAGTTCCTACAGCATTAAATTCAGTTCCTACTGAGTTCGATTCAGTTCCTACTGAGTTCGATTCAGTTCCTACTGCGTTCGATTCAGTTCCTACAGCATTAAATTCAGGTACTGCATCTGAATCTAAAACAAAATAATCAATATCCAAAATACACAATCAACATTGAATCTAAAAACAAACAGACAATTATCCAATAACTAAATCAATCTGGCAAAACCAAATGGGGAGACAAATCCAAACAAAATAGACAAATGCCTATAAACAAAATAACAGTTTTTAGGGCAAAAAAAAATCAACAATCTAAGACAGATGAGACAATCAACAAAATAACAAATCAAAAGAGCAAAATATTTAAATCCAAAACAAAATCCAATAATCCAAAAACAAGAGATAATAAAGTCCAAAAACACATAAAACAAAATAAGCAAATCCATAAAACTAATGAATACATAAATCAGCAAAAACAAAAAAAAATATAAGAATCCATAATACAAAATAAGCATTCTTCAAAAACAAGATAGCAACAAATCCTAAAACAAAATAAAAATCATAAACAAAAAACAACATCCTTTAAATAATCAAAAAACAAAGCAAATCTAAAACTAAAATATACAAATGCAAAACAAAATAAAAATCTAAAAACAAAACAACAAATCTAAAACAAAATAACAAATCCAAAAAATAAATCAAAACAAATCAAACCCTAAAACAAAATAACAAATCCAAAACAAATAACAAATCCAAAACAAAATAACAGATCCAAAAACAAAATAACAAATCAAACAAAATAACAGATCCAAAAACAAAATACAATCTAAAACAAAATAACAAATCCAAAAATCAAAAAAAAATAACAAATCCAAAACAAACAATAATAAATCCAAAACAAAATAACAAATCCAAAACAAAATCAATCCAAAAAAAATCAAATCTAAAAACAAAATCAAATCCAAGACAAAATAACAAATCCAAAACAAAATATAAATCAAAAACAAAATAACAAATCCAAAAAAAATAAAAATCCAAAAACAAAATAACAAATCCAAAACAAAATAACAAATCCAAAACAAAATAACAAATCTAAAACAAAACAACAAATCCAAGACAAAATAACAAATCTAAAAACAAAATAACAAATCCAAAACAAAATAACAAATCCAAAAACAAAACAACAAATCTAAAAACAAAACAACAAATCCAAAACAAAATAACAGATCAAAAACAAAACAACAAATCTAAAACAAAATAACAAATCCAAAACAAAATAACAAATCCAAAGACAAAATAACAAATCTAAAACAAAATAACAAATCCAAAAAACAAAATAACAAATCTAAAACAAAAAACAATCCAGAACAAAATAACAGATCAAAAACAAAATAACAAATCTAAAACAAAATAACAATCAAAAACAAAACAACAAATCTAAAACAAAATAACAAATCCAAAAACAAAATAACAAATCCAAAAACAAAATAACAAATCCAAAAACAAAATAATAAATCCAAAAACAAAATAATAAATCCAAAAACAAAATAACAAATCCAAAAACAAAATAACAAATCCAAAAACAAAATAACAAATCCAAAACAAAATAACAAATCCAAAAACAAAATAACAAATCCAAAAACAAAATAACAAATCCAAAACAAAATAACAAATCCAAAAACAAAATAACAAACCCAAAAAACAAAAAAACAACAAAACAAAACGCAAAAACAAAATAACAAACCCTAAAACAAAATAACAAATCCAAAAACAAAATAACAAATCTAAAAACAAAACAGCAAATCAAAACAAAATAACAAATCCAAAACAAAATAACAAATCCAAAAACAAAATAACAAATCCAAAAACAAAATAACAAATCCAAAAACAAAATAACAAATCCAAAACAAAATAATAAATCCAAAAACAAAATAACAAATCCAAAACAAAATAACAAATCTAAAAACAAAATAACAAATCCAAAACAAAATAACAAATCCAAAAACAAAATAACAAACCCAAAAAACAAAATAACAAATCCAAAACAAAATAACAAATCAAAAACAAAATAACAAATCCAAAACAAAATAACAAATCCAAAACAAAATAACAAATCAAAAACAAAATAACAAATCTAAAACAAAATAACAGATACAAAAACAAAACAACAAATCTAAAACAAAATAACAAATCCAAAAACAAAATAACAAATCCAAAAACAAAATAACAAATCCAAAAACAAAATAACAAATCCAAAAACAAAATAACAAATCCAAAAACAAAATAACAAATCCAAAAACAAAATAACAAACCCTAAAACAAAATAACAAATCCAAAACAAAATAATAAATCCAAAAACAAAATAACAAATCCAAAAACAAAATAACAAATCCAAAAACAAAATAACAAACCCTAAAAACAAAATAACAAATCCAAAAACAAAATAACAAATCCAAAAACAAAATAACAAACCCTAAAACAAAATAACAAATCCAAAAACAAAATAACAAATCCAAAAACAAAATAACAAATCCAAAAACAAAACAACAAACCCTAAAAACAAAATAACAAATCCAAAACAAAATAACAATCAAAAACAAAACAACAAATCTAAAACAAAATAACAAATCCAAAAACAAAATAACAAATCCAAAAACAAAATAACAAATCCAAAAACAAAATAACAAATCCAAAAACAAAACAACAAATCCTAAAAACAAAACTAACAAATCCAGAACAAAATAACAGATCCAAAAACAAAATAACAAATCTAAAACAAAATAAAAAGATCCAAAAACAAAATAACAAATCTAAAACAAAATAACAAATCCAAAAACAAAATAACAAATCCAAGACAAAATAACAAATCCAAAAACAAAATAATAAATCCAAAAACAAAATAACAAATCCAAAAACAAAATAACAAATCCAAAAACAAAATAACAAATCCAAAACAAAATAACAAATCCAAAACAAAATAATAAATCCAAAACAAAATAACAAATCCAAAAACAAAATAACAAATCCAAACAAAATAACAAATCCAAAAACAAAATAACAAATCCAAAACAAAATAACAAATCCTAAAACAAAATAACAATCCAAAACAAAATAACAAACCCTAAAACAAAATAACAAATCCAAAAACAAAATAACAAATCTAAAACAAAATAACAAATCCAAAACAAAATAACAAATCTAAAAACAAAATAACAAATCCAAAACAAAATAACAAATCCAAAACAAAATAACAAATCCAAAAACAAAATAACAAATCCAAAACAAAATAACAAATCCAAAAACAAAATAACAAATCCAAAAACAA
Source organism: Hemibagrus guttatus (assembly GCA_033459395.1). NCBI lineage: Eukaryota > Metazoa > Chordata > Actinopteri > Siluriformes > Bagridae > Hemibagrus > Hemibagrus guttatus. Next base: position 25,348,304 of record JAUCMX010000008.1, read on the forward strand.
AACAACAAATCCAAAACAAAATAACAAATCCAAAACAAAATAACAAATCCAAAAACAAAACAACAAATCTAAAACAAAACAACAAATCCAAAACAAAATAACAAATCTAAAAACAAAAAACAAATCCAAAACAAAATAACAAATCCAAAAACAAAAAACAAATCCAAAACAAAATAACAAATCCTAAAACAAAATAACAATCAAAAACAAAACAACAAATCTAAAACAAAATAACAAATCCAAAAACAAAATAACAAATCCAAAACAAAATAACAAATCCAAAAACAAAAACAAATCCAAAACAAAATAACAAATCCAAAAACAAAATAACAAATCCAAAAACAAAATAACAAATCCAAAAACAAAATAACAAATCTAAAAACAAAATAACAAATCCAAAAACAAAATAACAAATCCAAAAACAAAATAACAAATCCAAAAACAAAATAACAAATCCAAAAACAAAATAACAAATCCAAAAACAAAATAACAAATCCAAAACAAAATAACAAATCCAAGACAAAATAACAAATCCAAAAACAAAATAACAAATCCAAAAACAAAATAACAAATCCAAAAACAAAATAACAAATCCAAAAACAAAACAACAAATCCAAAACAAAATAACAAATCAAAAACAAAATAACAAATCCAAAACAAAAAACAAATCCAAAACAAAATAACAAATCCAAAACAAAATAACAAACCCAAAAAACAAAATAACAAATCCAAAACAAAACAACAAATCTAAAAACAAAACAACAAATCCAAAACAAAATAACAAATCCAAAAACAAAATAACAAATCTAAAACAAAACAACAAATCCAAAACAAAATAACAAATCCAAAACAAAATAACAAATCCAAAACAAAATAACAAATCCAAAAACAAAATAACAAATCTAAAAACAAAACAACAAATCCAAAACAAAATAACAAATCCAAAAACAAAATAACAAATCCAAAAACAAAACAACAAATCCAAAAACAAAACTAACAAATCCAAAAACAAAATAACAAATCCAAAAACAAAATAACAAATCCAAAACAAAATAACAAATCCAAAATCAAAATAACAAATCCAAAAACAAACAACTCAAAACAAAACAATCTAAACAAAATAACAAATCCAAACAAAATAACAAATTAAAACAAAACTACAATCAAAACAAAATAACAATCCAAAACAATACAATCCAAAAACAACAACAATCTAAAAACAAAAGAACAAATCCAAACAAATTAACAATCAAAACAAAAAACAATCAAAACAAAAAACAATCCAAAACAAAAAACAAATCCAAACAAAACAACAAATTAAACAAAATAAAATTCAAAAACAAAAAAAAATCTAAAACAAAAAAAATCCAAAAAAAAAAAATAAACAAAATAACAAACAAAAACAAAACAACAAATCAAAACAAAATAACATCTAAAACCAAATCCAAAACTAAAATCTAAAAACAAATAACAAATCTAAAACAAAATAAAAATCAAAACAAAAAACAAATTAAAAACAAAAAACAAATCAAAAAAAACATCAAATCTAAAACAAAATAAAAATCCAAAACAAAAACAATCAAACAAATAACTAAACAAATACAATACAAAAACAAAAAAATTAAACAAATAACAAATAAACAAATAAAAACACAAAACAAAATCTAAAACAAAAAAATCCAAACAAAATTAAAAACAAAACAAATAAAAAAAATCAAAAACAAAAAACAAATCCAAAACAAAATAACATCAAACATAATCCAAAATCATAAATCCAAAAACAAATCAAATCAAAACAAAACAAATCAAAAACAAAAAAAATCAAACAAAATAACAAATCCAAAACAAAATAACAAATCCAAAAACAAAATAACAAATCCAAAAACAAAAAACAAATCAACAAAATAACTAAAACAAAATAACAAATCCAAAAACAAAATAACAAATCCAAACAAAATAACAAATCCAAAAACAAAATAACAAATCCAAAAACAAAATAACAAATCAAAAACAAAAAACAAATCCAAAACAAAATAACAAATCAAAACAAAATAACAAATCCAAACAAAATAACAAATCCAAAAACAAAATAAAAATCCAAAAACAAAATAACAAATCCAAAAACAAAATAACAAATCCAAAAACAAAATAACAAATCAAAACAAAATAACAATCCAAAAATAACAAATCCAAAACAAAATAAAAATCCAAAACAAAAAACAAATCAAAACAAAATAAAAATCCAAACAAAATAACAAATCCAAAACAAAATAACAAATCCAAAAACAAAATAACAAATCCAAAACAAAATAACAAATCCAAAACAAAATAACAAATCCAAAAACAAAATAACAAATCCAAACAAAATAACAAATCCAAAACAAAAACAATCAAAAACAAAACAACAAATCCAAAACAAAATAACAAATCCAAAAACAAAATAACAAATCCAAAAACAAAATAACAAATCCAAAACAAAATAACAAATCCAAAAACAAAATAACAAATCCAAAAACAAAATAACAAATCCAAAAACAAAACAACAAATCTAAAAACAAAAAACAAATCCAAACAAAATAACAAACAAAAACAAAATAACAAATCAAAACAAAATAACAAATCAAAAACAAAACAACAAATCTAAAACAAAATAACAAATCCAAAAACAAAATAACAAATCCAAACAAAATAACAAATCCAAAAACAAAATAAAAATCCAAAAACAAAATAACAAATCCAAAAACAAAATAACAAATCCAAAAACAAAATAACAAATCCAAAAACAAAATAACAAATCCAAAAACAAAATAATAAATCCAAAAACAAAATAACAAATCCAAAAACAAAATAACAAATCCAAGACAAAATAACAAATCCAAAACAAAATAATAAATCCAAAACAAAATAACAAATCTAAAACAAAATAACAAACAAAAACAAAACAACAAATCAAAACAAAATAACAAATCCAAAAACAAAATAACAAATCTAAAAACAAAACAACAAATCTAAAACAAAATAACAAATCCAAAACAAAATAAAAATCCAAAAACAAAATAACAAATCCAAAAACAAAATAACAAATCCAAAACAAAAAACAAATCCAAAACAAAATAACAAATCCAAAAACAAAATAACAAATCCAAAAACAAAACAACAAATCTAAAACAAAATAACAAATCCAAAACAAAATAACAAATCTAAAAACAAAACAACAAATCCAAAACAAAATAACAAATCCAAAAACAAAACAACAAATCTAAAAACAAAACAACAAATCCAAAACAAAATAACAAATCCAAAACAAAACAACAAATCAAAAACAAAACAACAAATCCAAAACAAAATAACAAACAAAAACAAAACAACAAATCTAAAACAAAATAACAAATCCAAAACAAAATAACAAATCCAAAAACAAAATAAAAATCCAAAAACAAAATAACAAATCCAAAAACAAAAAACAAATCAAAAACAAAATAACAAATCCAAAACAAAATAACAAATCCAAAAACAAAATAACAAATCCAAAACAAAATAACAAATCCAAAAACAAAATAACAAATCCAAAAACAAAATAAAAATCCAAAAACAAAATAACAAATCCAAAACAAAATAACAAATCCAAAAACAAAAAACAAATCCAAAAACAAAATAACAAATCCAAGACAAAATAACAAATCCAAAAACAAAATAACAAATCCAAAAACAAAATAACAAATCCAAAAACAAAACAACAAATCTAAAACAAAAAACAAATCCAAAACAAAATAACAAACAAAAACAAAATAACAAATCAAAACAAAATAACAAATCCAAAAACAAAATAACAAATCCAAAACAAAATAACAAATCTAAAAACAAAATAACAAATCCAAAAACAAAACAACAAATCTAAAACAAAACAACAAATCCAAACAAAATAACAAACAAAAACAAAATAACAAATCTAAAACAAAATAACAATCAAAAACAAAACAACAAATCTAAAACAAAAAACAAATCCAAAAACAAAATAACAAATCCAAACAAAATAACAAATCCAAAAACAAAAAAAAATCCAAAAACAAAATAATAAATCCAAAAACAAAATAACAAATCCAAAAACAAAATAACAAATCCAAACAAAATAACAAATCCAAAACAAAATAAAAATCCAAAAACAAAATAACAAATCCAAAAACAAAATAACAAATCCAAACAAAATAACAAATCCAAAAACAAAATAAAAATCCAAAAACAAAATAACAAATCTAAAACAAAATAACAGATACAAAAACAAAAAACAAATTAAAACAAAAAACAAATCCAAAAACAAAATAACAAATCTAAAAACAAAAACAAATCAAACAAAATAACAAATCCAAAACAAATAATAAACCAAAAACAAAATAATAAATCCAAAAACAAAATAACAAATCCAAAAACAAAACAACAAATCCAAAACAAAATAATAAATCCAAAAACAAAATAACAAATCCAAAAACAAAACAACAAATCTAAAACAAAACAACAAATACAAAACAAAATAACAAATCTAAAAACAAAACAACAAATCCAAAACAAAATAACAAATCCAAAAACAAAACAACAAATCTAAAAACAAAACAACAAATCCAAAACAAAACAACAAATCCAAAAACAAAACAACAAATCTAAAAACAAAATAACAAATCCAAAACAAAACAACAAATCCAAAAACAAAACAACAAATCTAAAAACAAAACAACAAATCCAAAACAAAACAACAAATCTAAAAACAAAATAACAAATCCAAAACAAAATAACAAATCCAAAAACAAAACAACAAATCTAAAAACAAAACAACAAATCCAAAACAAAACAACAAATCCAAAAACAAAACAACAAATCTAAAAACAAAACAACAAATCCAAAACAAAACAACAAATCTAAAAACAAAAAAAGCAAACCCTAAAACAAAATAACAAACCCAAAAAACAAAATAACAAACCCTAAAACAAAATAACAAATCCAAAACAAAATAATAAATCCAAAAACAAAATAATAAACCCAAAAAACAAAATAACAAACCCAAAAAACAAAATAACAAACCCAAAAAAACAAAATAACAAATCTAAAAACAAAATAACAAATCCAAAACAAAATAACAAATCTAAAAACAAAACAACAAACCCAAAAAACAAAATAATAAATCCAAAACAAAATAACAAACCCAAAAAACAAAATAACAAACCCTAAAAACAAAACAACAAATCCAAAACAAAATAACAAATCTAAAAACAAAATAACAAATCCAAAACAAAATAACAAATCCAAAACAAAATAACAAATCCAAAAACAAAACAACAAACCCAAAAAACAAAATAACAAATCTAAAAAAAAAAAACAAATCCAAAACAAAATAACAAACCCTAAAAACAAAAAAAACCAAAATCTAAAAATCAAAAAAAAAACAAACCCTAAAACAAAATAACAAACCCAAAAAAACAAAATAACAAATCAAAAAACAAAACAGCAAACCCTAAAACAAAATAACAAATCCAAAACAAAATAACAAATCTAAAACAAAATAACTGTTATGGGTAGCGGGGGGTTGGACCACTAGGGGGCTCTCAGCAGGGGTTTGTCTTGTCATGTGTAGTTTTGTTTATGTTCGGCCATGTGTTGTAGTTAAGCCCCGCCCTGTCCTATTGTGTCATGATTAATGTTCACCTGTGCCTAATGTTTCCATGATTATGTTTCCTATTTATAGTCCTGTCTGTGTCTGCTTTGGTTGCTAGTCCTCGTTTGTTTGTAGGCCAAATGTAGTGTCGTGGTTCATGTTTATTTATGTGTTATGTTTAATAAAACCCCTGTCCGTATCAAGCTTCGCGTTTGGGTCTGTTATATCCTGCCGGACACTACCGGCCATAGCAGAAGGACTAGCCCAAACTGAACAGATCCAGCGCGAAGCTTCCGCAAGAAGGTTAATTTTTTGTTTCCGGGTTTTAATGTTTTGCTTGTTTTGCTTCGAGCTCCGGTTCGGAGTGTTTTTTCCCTTTTTTTTTTGATTCCGCCCCTCGCTCCGCCTGTGGTTAGGGAATGGAGGAGGGTTCCGGCAAAAGTTTTTGGATTTTGGATTCGCGTAGAACCGGCTCCCGCTTCGTTCATGTTCCTGTGGGGGGCATGGCCCCACGATGTAGCTTCCGTGGGGGGCGCCGCCCCATTGTTAGCCCACGGAGGGGAGTTCCGGCCAGGTTATGATTTTGGATAAGTTTTGTTTCCAGCTCTCGCTCCGCCTAGGTTCCGGTGGGGGGCGTCGCCCCATGATGTAGCTTCCGTGGGGGGCGCTGCCCCAATTTTCGCCAGCGGAGGAGAGTTCCGGTCAGGGCCCCGGATCTTGAATTTTTTTTCTACCTTTTTTTGTTTGCTCTGGCTCTCACTCCACCCATGTTCCGGTGGGGGGCGCCTCCCCACGATGTAGCTTCCGTGGGGGGCGCTGCCCCAATCTTCGCTAGAGGAGGAGAGTTCTGGCAGTACCTAGCTCCCACTCTCCCGCCCCTTGGGGAGTTTCTGGCCCCCAGCGAGTCGGAAATCATTGCCCTGGAGCTATCGTTCGTCGGTGGACGTCGCTCGGCGCGAGTGCTTGACGGTGGACGTCGCTCGGCCCTACTGCTCGGCGGTGGACGTCACTCGGCTCTGCTGCTCGACTGTGGATGTCACTCGGCGCCTCCGCTCGGTTGTGGACGTCGCGTGGGACCCTTTGGCCTTGCCGTCGGGTCCTGTGCTCCCCCCACTTGTTTTGCTCCTGCTTCTCACTCCCCCCACGTGCCTCGCCTTGATCCTCGTTCCCCCCACTTGCCTCACCTTGGTCCTCGCTTCCCCCCACTCACCTTGCTTTTGCTTCTCGCTCCCCCCCAAGTGCCTCGCCCTGCTTCTTGCTCCCCCCACCGGCCTCTCTATGCTCCTTGCTCCTCCTCAGGACCCATCGCTGGCCCGGACTTTCGGGGAGGGCTAAGGTTTGGCGCGTCGGGAGCCGCGCCGTTGAGAGGGGGGAGATGTTACGGGTAGCGGGGCTGAGGTTGGACCACTAGGGGGCTCTCAGCAGGGGTTTGTCTTGTCATGTGTGGTTTTGTTTATGTTCGGCCATGTGTTGTAGTTAAGCCCCGCCCTGTCCTATTGTGTCATGATTAATGTTCACCTGTGCCTAATGTTTCCATGATTATGTTTCCTAATTATAGTCCTGTCTGTGTCTGCTTTGGTTGCTAGTCCTCGTTTGTATGTAGGCTGAATGTAGTGTCGTGGTTCATGTTTGTTTATGTGTTATGTTTAATAAAACCCCTGTCCGTATCAAGCTTCGCGTTTGGGTCTGTTATATCCTGCCGGACACTACCGGCCGTAACAATAACAAATCTAAAACAAAATAACAAATCCAAAACAAAATAACAAATCCAAAACAAAATAACAAATCCAAAACAAAATAACAAATCCAAAACAAAATAACAAATCCAAAAACAAAATAACAAATCCAAAACAAAATAACAAATCAGAAATGGATGTGAATGGAATTCTTACTGCTGATTGGACAAGACATCTGTCACGGATATACAAGCAATAGGAAATTGTGTATCTAACTTTATTTCTTGCACATGTCTGGAGTTCTGAATTCACTTTAAACCATATTTTTTCGATAGTGCAACTTTACATCTAAGAAAATAACAAACATTTCCAGCGACAAGCAAGAAGAAAATAGAATTCATTCCAGGCTACTTTGAGGAAGGACATTCATATGGTGTGATTTTGGATATACTGATAGCGTATCCTGGCATAAAGATTAATTTGTGATCTCTAAAAACACACCTAAAGAATACAGGTATGTTTCGAAGACCAAACTATTCCAGATTAAAGGATGTAAGGAGCGCTATAAGAGCAGAGCTGTGTTCATACACACACCAATCCACTTTCTACTGCTGCAGCCTGCTGGACTTCCTGTATATCCTGAGTGACAGATGTCGCGTCCAATTAGAGATAAGAATTCCATTCACAAACTATATCTACCTTTTCCGGTTTGTCTGAATTGTTATTTTGTTCTCAGATTTGTTAATTTGTTTTTGGATTTGTTATTTTGCTATTTTATTTGTTATTTTGTTGGCCACTGTACCTCCAGGTAGAGGAGCATTTCACTCTTATAGAAGTGAGGCAATAAAGCAGGTCTTTTACCCTGGGGTTATGAACCCTGCTCTGAAGCAAAATCAGCACCGCTTTTACAGTGTTAACTTCACATCACGGTGACAAATGTCTACAGGGTGAAATGATGTGCTGTTAGAATCTTACAGCTAGTTAAGCTATATAAGTATCGTGTTTAGTGTCCAAAGTTTTTCCACAAACTGACTATAGGGATGCTAGTCTAAAACAAATCAAAGGTCTTCCAGGTGAGATTAGCAAGATGAATAAGAATTGGAGTAACAAAACACTTCATTGAGCAAGATGCTAGATATATTTATTGTCTACTATCATAAATAGCAAAGTTTCAGTTTACACTTTCAGAAAAAATAAAAGAGAAAGAGTTAAATACAGTTAAACATTGTTCATCGTTGCTACTTTAGTTAATATAAAATGGCTAGTCTCTGATTGTTGTTCACTTTCCCAGGTCAGTTTCTCATTTCTGTTTGGCTTGAGCGCTGATTCATTTCAACAGCTAATGATTTAGCTCAGCATGCCTTTAATCAAGCGCGTAAGAGGACAGAAAATGTTTAACAGCACCGCAAATCTTCAGATCTTCTGCCCCAGTTTGGCTTTCTGTCAAACAACAGAAACGACTCTGATGCATTATTTGTGTTTAGTAACAGAAGACAAGATGACCATCTGTGATTAATGATCATTAAAACTTATTTGGATAATTCATTGCAAGCTTCTACCAGAATTCTCAAACAGAGGTTGTGGAGAGTCACGGTGTTTACTTGCTCCCAACTGCACTGATGAATCTGAGTGCAAAAGTTTGCGTACCCTTACTCTGAAATGATAACAAGACATTGGCTTTGTAATGTTGAATAGTTTGGTTTCATAAATGGCTGGGTCAAAGAGTCAACAGTGAACAGTGGTGATGGATGTGGAATACTCTGAGTGGATATTGCCATGTTAGAACCCTACACACCAGGCAGAAAGAGGGATGAATGGACGGAAACCCAAAACCAACCCTAGAGTTGTGAATTAGCATAATCCAGCCATTGTGATAATTGGGAATTAGCATAATCCAGCCAATTTATCCTGCATAGTAGTGATAATATGAGGGAAAACCACTTTACTGCATTAGCAGCGCATAGTCACATAGTCACAGGCTGTTTAATATATACATGGATAATGTCAAGAGGGAACTGGACTCTATGTGGAGAATGAGAGGTGAGTACCAATGATAGGCAACAACATAGAACCCAGAGCTTCAAAGTTCTGAAAACAGCAAATATAATGATGCTGTTCTTTCAGGTCCTCCCAATTCAGGGTCACCACAGCGGCTCATCCAGTCCACATATTTGATGATGACACCAGATGCTTATCCTGATGCAACCCCTCTCTTTTTTTTTATCCCAGCTTGGGGCCGGCACTGAGAGTTAACCCCTCGGTAGCTGAGGGGGTGGTACTCCTGCCTGGGAATCAAACCCGGTCTGTGGCATTGAGGGTGCGAGAGCCTGTTACAAGACCACAGGGACTCCAAAGTTAATGTTGCTAACAAAGCTAGGGCAAAAGACAAGTGAATGTTACAACCTGTGAGGTTTGGGCATGGGTGTCCAATCGTATGCAGAAAGAGCTGGTGTAGGTACAGGTTTTCAAACTTCAAGCAGAAGCCACACCTGCACCCACACCAGCCCTTTGCAGATAAGATTGGACACCCATACCCAAACCTCACATGTTGTAACAGCCACCCCTTGGTTTGGGTATGTATTCTGTATTCATTTACATTTACATTTCTGGCATTTGGCAGACGCCCTTATCCAGAGCAACATTTTATCTTACTTTATACAAGTGAGCAATTGAGGGTTAAGGGCCTTGCTCAACCTTGCCCACAACCTTCTGATCAGTAGCCCAGTTTGGTCCACTCTGTACTACAGTCCGTGCCTCCCTGCTGTTCCGTCTCCAAGTTTTGTCAGTTCCAACCCAAGATGACCTCATCACTAGGCACAAGATGACCTCATCACTAGGCACAAGATGACCTCATCACTAGGCACCAATGTAAAGCAGGGACATTGGCCAGTGCCAGGAGCTTTGAATGCTGATGCTCACTTGGTTGCGTTAGTGCCCGTTCAATCTATTTTGTGTTTTTAGTCCAATCTTCACTTGTACTGAGTACAAGCTTGATCTGATCTGTGTTTTGTTTAGCCTGCTCCGACTGCACACAATCACCTTGCATTGATATATTGTATATATATTCACTGATAGTATGACTGTGAGTGCCATTTATGCTGGGAATAGGTTTTAGGGTCAAGTAGCCTTTATTTGTCGCATATACATTACTGCACAGTGAGATTCTTTCTTTGCATATCCCATCCTTGGGGGTTGGGATCAGCTCGCAGGGTCAGCCATGATACAGCACCTCTGGAGCAGGAGGGGTTGGGGGCCTTGCTCAAGGGTCCAACGGTAGCAGCTTGGCAGTGCTGGGGCTTAAACCCTGATCTTGCAGTCCTTAACCACTTGAGCGTCCACTGCAGATAACTTTTGTTTGTGACTTTTTTTCTGTGTAGGTCAGTTAGTCCCTAACCTCAGTGTGTTTCTGTTTGTTATTTTGGCCTTGGTCCACCATGAAGTTTATCCCCTTTCAATGTGCTGTACATTTCTCACTATATCGCAATATATCACCTTTAATTAACTCCTGTGTTGTGAAGTCCAAACCCAAGACTTGGTCATAACAGTGCCAGAATGTCACAGTAGTGTATAAAAAATACACTCACCATGCCAGAAGAGATGAGAAGATTACCTGTAGCTCTGAGTCTTACACAGATATACAGCGTATATGGTAAATAGTTGATCAACTTAATTCATTTATATATTTGTGATAGATGTACAGAAAAATAAAGCTAACTCTTAGCTATATTTCTGCCACAGCAATGTCTTCACACGTTGAAGTGTACTTCTTCTTTTTTTCCCCACTGAATAGTAGGCAAACTTTTGCATTCAGTTGTACAGATTTACTTCTTTTTGTAATGAAATATAAAAAAACTTTTCCACACAAAACAACTTAACTTGCTAGTACTAGCAAAAAATGTGCCTCAGCTAAATACTTCCATTACATCTGCATTGCTGACATCCCGTTCCCATGACAACCGTTCATTTTACAGATTGAAAAACTGTTAAAGGAGGCCAAGCGACATTGGATATAGACGGATATCATCAGCTATTTGTGTTTCATATGTATATTTGTGGTTAAAAACAGATTCCTATATAACAAAATATATATATAGTCACTCACCATCCCGGAGGCGTGTTTGGGTTTGACGCTGTAGACGGCCTTTTCTCTTGTGTGTCTGATCGTCTCTTCAGCTGCTTTTAACCTGAAAATGCAGCAAATTCAACATTTGATTTCTAAAGCTTTAATTCTTTTTATTTCACCTGGTTTCTTTTTTCATTGCCTATAAATTTTAAACTAGTTTTTTTTAAATTCTTCTTCTTCTTCTTCTTCTTTCGGCTTTTCCCTTCAGGGGTCGCCACAGCGAATCATCTCTCTCCACCTATCCCTATCTTCTGCATCCTCAAGTTTTTTTTTTAAATTATGCGTTAAAAATATATATATATATTAATTTAATTTTAAAATTTTTAATATTTATTCTAGATTTTTATATTTCTGTTAAAGATTTCCATTGTTAAAAGCGCTACACAAGCAAAATTTTATTGAATTAAATGAACTTGTATATTGTGATTTAACTTGTGTATTCTTGAACTGTAGTATTTGTAATTGTATGTTGCTTATTTAAACAAAGAAAAACACACTTTGGAATAACACAACACAATCTACACACATCCTCACATCTACACACTGTACTTCAATTCATAATAGAAATATTCATAATATCAGTCATACTGTATCTCTATTCATATACTATATATTTATTTTCATTACATTTTCCTCTCTGTAAAATCTTATTCTATTTTTATTGTAATTCACTCCTATGTTTATTCTATTTTATGGCTTGGACATGGACAGTCAGAAAAACACGACAAAACATTTTAAGAGTGTGTATATGACCAATAAATTTGGAAATGAAAGATTTTCAATTTTTTAATGAACATCACAATTTATAACATAAATATACTTATATTTATGTTCTATCTTTATTTTAATTGCATCATATTTTTATTCTTTCACCTTAATGTTAATTGTTTTTATATCAAGGACAGTCGTAAAAAGCATTTCACTACATGCATGTCATACTGTGTATGATAAAAATTAGAATTTAATTTTAATGACAAATAAATAAAAAAACAGTTAAACACCTTCACTTGTATTATTGCTGCTATGAACCAGTCTCTTTGTTCAATGAAAATAATTAATGTTAATGATTACTAATTAGGGGGGGCACGGTGGCTTGGTGGTTAGCATGTTTGCCTCACACCTCCAGGGTTGGGGGTTTGATTCCCGCCTCCCCCGTTTGTGTGTGTGGAGTTTGCATATTCTCCCCGTGCCTCGGGGGTTTCCTCCGGGTACTCCGGTTTCCTCCCCCGGCCCCCCCAAAGACATGCATTGTAGGTTGATTGGCATCTCTAAAATTGTCTGTAGTGTGTGATTGTGTGAGTGAATGAGAGTGTGTGTGTGTGTGTGCCCTGCGATGGGTTGGCACTCCGTCCAGGGTGTATCCTGCCTTGATGCCCAATGACGCCTGAGATAGGCACAGGCTCCCCGTGACCCGAGTATAGATCGGATAAGCGGTAGACAATGAATGAATGATTAATAATTATAATAAATTATCATTTATATTTATTACAATTATATTCATTATTATTAATCACAATATTTTTTATTTCAATTTTATCCATAAATGTTAAAACTGTACGGCAAAAAAAACAACACCACTTCAATGATTATCTGTTTTTCTTTGTTAATAATAGAATAAAAAAAAAAAAACATTTTATCATTAGATTTTGTGTCTTGTTCACTTGTGAATAAGCTGTTGCTATAGGAACCGTTATGATTAAGAAAGACCATATTATTAAAATCTAATAATATTTTAAACCAGAGTTTAATTTATTTTCTTTTATCTATGCTGAAGGTCCGAAACGGTGGGTTTAAACTGTTAGTGTTGGATTTTCTCCTCGGCTCAGTTCTCTTTCACACATTAACGTTTCAAAGCGAACCAATATGTGTTTATGTGAGTCACATGTGAGCAAACTGTCCTCTGATTGGTCAGAGTGTGATGGATATTGTATCTCTCGTTTTAGCTGAAGCTTGACTGAGAATGAAGGTTTCATCAGAACAACATTGTTTTAATTCACCTGTTTCTGGAAGAGCCATGACGTGCTCACCTACAGAATTCAACGCTAATCATGTTGTGGGTCATGCTATGTAACACAGTTCCCATCATGCACTTCAATACAGATCAGTTCAGATTGCTTTTTTACAAGTGAATCGCACCAGAGTTTGTTTGAAATTAGGGCCGAGGCCACCTGAACAAGGTGAGGTGAGGATCCGGGCATGATTTTCGTGCTCATGGATGCCTGAAAAGATTAAACGAAAATCAAATCGAAATCCCGAAACAAATGCTTTAAATCAGCCAGATGTGAAAATGACCTTAGTCGTTCATTCATATATTAGCTTGTATTGAGGGCTCAAGTCACTCCCTGTTGGGCCCCTGAGCAAGGCCCTTAACCCTCCCTGCTCCAGGGGCAGCACACAATGGTGGCCCCGAGCTCTGACCCCAACCTCCAAAGCTGGGATGTGCAAAGAAAAAAATTCTGCTGTAATGTGTGGCGATATTAAAGTCTTCTTCTTCTTAAACATATTAATTAACACATTAACTAACAAACATTACTAACTAACATAGTTAATGTGGTTATTATTCACTCATCAGACTCATGTTGTAGTTAAGGTTACTTAATTCATCATTAGTTTATATCAAAGTATATTGATTCATGTGAAATTATTCACGTACTCTTATGGTAAATTGACCTACACAATAGTTTGTTTTTGATATTTAAAACATTTGTATGTTTTTATCTGTTTACGTAACTCGACAGGCAGCGGGACCCACCGTTCCTTCAGCAGAAGTTGGGTCTCTTTTTTCCACAGGTCTTTAAAGTCAGAGGAGAACTCGAACCATACAGAGAAGAGCGTGCTCGGGGACACCTCCTTTTCCTCTCCTTTAGGTTTGACTGAGAAAAATGTACTCAGCTCCAGGAAGCTGCAAAATATCCAAAAACACTTCCTCATATTTCTTAAGCAAACTTTTAACATACTTTTAAAATTTTTAAAAAACCTTTTCTTAAGCAAACTTTTAACATAGGAACGTATTTGAAAAATCCAGTTGAAGTATGTACCTTGTCTGTGTTTCAGTGAGCTGTTTGTCCTGAACCTCAAGGTCAGTTCTGGCTGTAAGGGGGAGAGAGAGGGGAGAGAGAGAGAGAGAGAGAGAGAGAGAGAGAGAGAGAAAAAAAAAAAAAAGAAAAATAAAATAAATAAATAAATAAATAAATAAATAAATAAATAAATGTAACAAATTTACATATTTTTTAAAATAATACATTTTTATTTATTAATAATAATTAACAATCTTTTACAATTTTACAATAAATCAAATGTATTATTATTATTCATAAAAATAATTTAAAAATAATAATAATAATAAGAAGAAGAAGAAGAAGAAGAAGAAGAAGAAGAAAAAAAGAAGAAACGAAAAATATAACTATCCAATATTTTTAAGTATTCTAGCTTCAATTCCACTTTTTATTTTTTTATTATTTGTGTGCGTGTGTGTGTGTGTGTGTGTTCTCATGAAGGGCACCAATAACTCATAATTCAAGACCTGACTGTATATTAAACAGTAATGTCTAGTTTGGTCTTTTATTTGGTATTTATGATTTAAAAACATTATATTTAAGAATGTACGAATAATATAAAAAAAATGTAGACATAATATTTTTTTTTAAATAATTCACTTTATTTTGTTTCTTTTGGCTTGACCCTGTACTCTTCGCCCAAACTGTACCACATGTGCAATACTTACCACTGAAAGTTTCTTGTTTATTTGTTTTTGTTGTTTTTTTTGTTAAGATCTCGGTACTTCGTGTGATATGTTTCTGCGCAAGTTCAAAAGCACTCTGTTAGCGAGGAATTGCGGGATATTGTTTGAGAAATATAATTGGGCTAAAACTGCATATAAATGATGGAATCAAAACATCGGCGTCTCCTCTCGGATCATGGCTGCGGTTGTGTGAAACCCCTTCAAAGTGCTCACACACTGGAGAATTAGCCAACAAAGAGTTGAATGAGCACAGACCAAACAACACAGCACCATGGAGTCTCCCTCTCTCTCTTTATTCCCCTCCCTGTCTTTCTCTCTGTGGTTAGCTTCGAGCCAGCAGGACTCTACGTCTGCTCCTCCGCCTGGAATTTCACAGTCACACATGTAAGAAACTTTTTTTCCTCTTTCTATCCATGTGTTTTGTCCACGGCATCTAACTAAGCAGCAGGAAAACGGGTAAAGAGAATCCGGATGAAAGGAAGACAATGATGAGAGACGACGAGTCGCCCAGCTAGCACGACACGCCGAGCACACGTGGCTATGGTTATGGACAGATGGACAGAGATACAGAGAGGAAAAATGAATGAAGGAAAGAGAAGTGTAATGGTGTGTAATGACCAGGACAAACAAATTAAACAGCACACAACGTAAAGACTCTCAGACTTCACTTCCGAAAAAAAAACACGCACACGCAGTGGATGTCGGAGTCCCTGTGTATTAATGGTTGCTATGGAAACAATGTTTTCATGCCATGCTGTTACACTAAAATAAAATAATCTGACCAATCAGATTTAAGCATTCAATCCCTCTGTGGCTTAATTAATTAACTGATTTTATACCTTGACATGGTTGAATTCTCGAATCTGATTGGGCGCTCGTTCTAAATTGTTGTTGTTTCCATAGCAACTATTATTTCATTTCATTTCTGGCAGACACCCTTTTCCAGAGCAACTTACAATTTTATCTCATTTTATACAACTGAGCAATTGAGGGTTAAGGGCCCAGCAGTGGCAGCTTGGTGGACCTGGGATTCAAAATCACAACCATCTGATCAGTAGCCCAACATCTTAAGCACTAAGTTACCACCCTACTAATACACATGGACTCAAACTGGACTCTCTCTATGTGATCTAAGACTACTCATATACTACATGTACAAGTTTATTGTTAGAAAACGAATATTTAATATTTATGGAAGGAGTCTCCAGTGTTAGCACTTTGTAAGAGTCATGATGCTTTGCAAAGTTTCCAGAACAGGAAAGTCTTCAGGTTAGAGAAATGTATGCTTACTGGAGACAGACAGACAGACAGACAGACAGACAGACAGACAGACAGACAGATAAAAAAAAATAGATAGATAGGAGCATAACTTTTTAATGACTAACACCAGTGACAACCAAAACTCGTCTCTTATACACTACCCAACATTAAAAGTAACTATAAACTGTTAAAATGTGTGCCATCCATCCATCCATTCATCAATCCATCCATCAATCCATCCATCGATTCATCCATCTATCCATCTATCCATTCATCCATTGATTAATCCATTCATCCATTCATTCATCCATCCATGCATCCATCCATCGATTCATCCATCGATTTTAACCTTTTGTGTAGCACTTATCCTACACAAGGTGATGGATACAGATAATTAAGAGATGCCAATCATCCTACAACACTCATCTCTGGACTTGGAGAATGACGGAGATCCCAGAGGAAACCCCTGAAGCACAGGGAGAACATGCAAATCCTAACCACTTTACCACTGTACAACATTGTAATCACTGGCAAATTGCTGTGGTATTCTGTAAGTGGAATAACACACTCGATACCATATGTTGTATGAAAATAATCCATTTTTACTTGGATCCACAAAGGAAAGTTTCGTATAACTGTATGCTTCCATGGCAGATCTGACATTAGTTCCAGCTCAGGGCTTCGTTAAAAAAAAAAATTCCAAACACCTTTTGTCACATATACATTATACCAAAGTGAAATTCTGGAGTTTTGAAGTTGGAGTCAAAGCGCAAGGTCAGCCATGATACAGCATCCCTGGAGCAGGGAGGGTTAAGGGCCTTTGCTGTTGAACCCTGATCTTCCAATCAATCAAGAGCCTTAACCACTTGATCTACTAATGCCCAGTAGTACCACAGGGAGCTGTGTGCTGGATGTGCCACATAATCTAAAGTCTAATAATAAACAGTTTAAAGTTTAATATGTAGAGTTTTCTTGGAGATGTTTTTTAGAATGATTATCAATTTGGAAGGAGTCTCCAGTGTCAGATTCTGTAAGAGTCAGATGTGAAGTGGTAAAACTCTTAAATGGTTGAGGTTCGCCTCCACCCTGGGTGTGTGTTTATGTAGAGTTTCTCATGTTTCAGGGGGTTTCCTCAGGGTTCTCTGATTTCCTCAGAGTCCAAAGACATGCATCACGTAATATGTGTGATGTCCAGAGCACATATGTTGTGTTGATGTGTTGGCACCAGGTCCAGGCTGTCATAAATGTGTTGGCACCAAGTCCAGGGTGTTGTGGATGTGTTGGCACCAAATCCAGGGTGTTGTAGATGTGTTGGAACAGGGTTCTGGGTGTTGTGGATGTGTTGGCACCAGGTCCAGGGTGTTGTGGATGTGTTGGCACCAAGTCCAAGGTGTCTCCTGCCTTGTGTTTCGAGTCTCCAGAATAGACTCCAGGCACAAAGCAACTCAGTGAAGTGTAAGTGGTATAGAAATTAGATGGATGGATGGATGGATGGATGGATGGATGGATGGATGATGGACAGACGAACAAACATATCAATGTCTTGACTAAGTGAAGGAATAGGTATAATGTAAGTGAGAACATGCATTAAACTGGATGTGGTAGCTTACTGGTTAAGGCATTGGCTTATTGATCAGAAGGTTGTTAGATTGAATCCCAGGTCCACCAAGCTGCCACTGCTGGGCCCCTGGGCAGAGACCTTAACCCTCAATTGCTGAGTTGTATAAAATAAGATAAATGAGTGTCTCTTTGGATAAGGACATCTGCCAAATGCCATAAATGTAAACATGCTTCAAGGACGTTCCATGATATTAATTGTAACAATAAATGAATAAAAATTAATGCACAATGTGAGAACATTGACACATATGCAGGTTGCTCTAGCTATGAGAGGAGAAAAACACATCATCCATCCATCCATCCATCCATCCATTTTCTATACCTGCTTATCCTACTACTGGGTCACAGGGAACCTGGAACCTATCCCAGGAGACTACGGACACAAGGCAGGTTACACCCTGGACAGGATGCCAGTCTATTACTGGGCCCAATCACACACACATCACACGCTACGGACAATTTAGAAATGCCAATCAACCTGCAATGCATGTCTTTGGACTGGGGGAGGAAACCCACGAGCCATAGGGAGAACATGCAAACTCCACACAAATATAGTGGAGGCAGGAATCGAACCCCCAACCCTAGAAGTGTGAGGCAAACATGCTAACCTCCAAGCCTCCAAGCCACCATGACCCAAATTCTAAACTGAGCTGCAAACATCATCTGTGAGCCTCTGATTTATTTGATTGGCACAAGACAAGGAGGCCAATCTCTAAGGAAAGGAAATGAAGAAGTGGAAAATAAGAGATAAAACAAGTGCAGACTGTTCTTCAACTCAACATGGTGAAAGATGGGATGACAGGAGAGATCAAAGGAATGAAGGGATAGCACAAGTGATGAAAATGGAGATGATGAAGAGAGGGCAGATGAGGACAGGGCTACAGACGCTGCTGTCTTGGAAGAGCAGAGAGATGACAGATAAATAACTCAGGAGGAAACACACAAATTTATTAGTCAAGTCGCGTGGAAATAGTAGGCCGTCCCAAATCGCATACACTAGACCAGTCTGTTGCCTAGATAGTGTGAGTACACACTGAAATGCTCAAGAAGAAGAAGAAGTGTACAAGTATGCGGATGATGCACTTATTCAACTAAAAAAAAAAGTGTGGAATGTTGGACACTTCATATACTCGGCACTCGCAGATTTGCTTACGTAAAAGCATAAAAGTGGCGGGGCTACCAAGCACTGACATTGAATGAGAACAATTTTCCTCAGACTATTTAGGATCTCAGACTTTCTGGTAGACCTCTTCTATGGAATCTCAAACATCTCAAAACCTGAAGCTAAATTCCAGCAAGATTGACCACCTAGAAGATCCTTCCTTACATCAAGGTCTTGTGACCTTTCTGGAAATGTCTTAAATCCTGGTTTAGTTCAGCACAACCAGCTACTGTTCTCATGTTGCTTCCTTGACTTGGTCATGCAGGTTCCTTCTATTTTGTCATTACAGCACAGTGACGTTCTTTTTCTTCATGTATCCCGACTTGGAAGGTTGGGGCCAGGGCAGAGGACAGGTTATGATGCAATGCTCCTGGAACAGAGAGAGGAGGAGGCCTTATTCAGGGGCTTATTGGAGTCAACTTGGTGGTGGTGGGCTTGAACCCCAATCTTCTAATCAACAACCCAGAGCCTTAATCTTTTAAGCCACAACTGCCCCTTGCTTATAAGGTGTTTGTTTAGTTATTGTTTAGGACCTTGAGCTTAGACTAGAGGCAGTGGTGGCTCAAGTAGTTAAAGCTCTGGGCTGTTGATCGGGGTTCAAGCCCCAGCACAGCCAAACTGCCACCGCTGGGTCCCTGAGCAAGGACCTTAATCCTCCCTGCTCCAACAGTGCTATTTTTGTTATTTTTGGCCCTTGGTGACATTTTTTGACATAAAATGTTGCTGATGCGCTGATCACACAACTCGTTATCTCCTTTTCTTCCTCAGACTGTAGGATCTCAGACAATCTGGGAGACCTCTTCCATGGAATAGCATCTCAAAACCTCAAGATCTTGTGATCTCTCTCACACAAAGATCTTCCCCATATCATGGCTGACCCTGGGCTCTGACCCCAACTTCCAAAGCTGGGATATGTGAAGAAAGAAAGAATTTTACTGTGCTGCAATGTATTTGTGACAAAAAGAAGGCTTCTTCTTCAAAAGCACCTGAATAGTTCACATACATCCCACCTGACTCTTCCAGAATATCTACAAAGTTTTCCCTCACCACCACATTGCGAATGTGTACATTTGTGCTTATATTTTTAGCTGTCTGATAGCTTTTGTGTGTACAGTGCAGCTTTTGTGTGTGTGTGCTTCATGCCATTGTCCTACCCTGAGAAAGGAACTCCTCCATTTTATCCTTAAAGGGCTGTAGATGCGCCTCTGAAGACATAGCACACACTTTCTCAGTCTCGGAAGAACAAGCTGCAGGAACAGAGACATAACAACACAAACATCAAGGCGCCATTTTTTTCTTTCGTTTGCAATCATTGGCTCTACTTTGCTAGATGATTGTCGTGCTAGCCAGTGCTTAGAAACCTTTCCCTCTTTACTCTGGCCGACTTGCTGAGTAATGCATTGAGCAGGAACTTCGATATGAGTCCTGATGCGAGTCCTGTCCATCAGGTTCTGGACCCCGATGTGGCATATCATATGCTAATCTCTTCAGCAGGGATCTATTTCACTCTTCGAGTTATTGGTTTCTTAAAGAAAACTGATGCCTGGACTGACAAAACTTATAATTAACTAATAAGATATGTAATATTTATAATATACTAACAAACCTTCATTAATTGTCTTAAAAATATTTCTATTTTGATTTCATATTTGATTATATTTAATCTTTGATATCAATAGAAGTCTGATGGCAGTTGTTGCAGCATTCCTCTTTTTTCCCAGAAGCCAAAAACTGGACTTTGCTCCTGTTTTCTTGTGTCCATGCTGATGATTGAATGTCTTTGTGATGTCTCACTCCACAGTGGTGGTTAATATGAAGCTCACATGAAAGTAGACACTCAGGACCTTAAGAATTTGTAGTGTTTCATAAGTATATCTGTTTTTCCCTAGACTACTAGAGTCAATAAAAAGTTCAGAAAAAATAAAAACAGTTCGTTTTTCCACACAAATGTTCCTATCCTCAAAGTAAATGTTGATATTAAACCCATTTCTGCTCTCTGAGATGCTCCAAGTGCTTGTTCATCTAAAAAGCAGCTCAAAATTGATCTTCAACCAGTAAAATTCTGTGTAAGGTTATCCAACAGAGGGAAAAACACACGTCTAAAACACACTGAAAGTCAACAGACTCATTTTAGATCAGACTCACAGCCAGAAATTTATACATTTCTTTATACTGATTCAAAACCGTCTGCTAATGGAACAAATCACTGCAGCAAAAAAGTAGAACAATTATGTTCTACACCAATGTTCTTGCATCTATATTATATATCTTCTTAAGATATCGTCGTTTCTAGTATCCCTGAAACAAAAAAGGGTCTGAACCAAAACAGAAGGGTTAACTAAAACCACTTAGTGCCTGTCAAAACTGCAAACATCTGCTTTAGCATTTCAGCTTCGCTCATTCTGCTAACCCCTCAAGGCGATAATTCACTCTCTGTATGGAGCGCAATATGAGCAAAGCCATAAAGTCCTGCGGGGAATCCAGAAGCTTTCAGCAGCATGAATTGTGGGTTAGATTGAGAAATAAAGCACATAGCTGGTGAAGCTAACGCATGCTTACGCAAAGCGACCCGTGGCTTGATTGGTTTAGCAGGAAGCTACGACAGAGGTTGTGTAGGGTTGAGAGTTTAGTCACTTTGCCAGCTGGTCTTTCCTGACAGGATGTGATGATTCATGTGAAACCATGGAGAAGTTCAAATGGACTGAAGATTTGAAATCGGTATTCCGAACTCGTTGGAAAGATCTGGATTCCTCAATCCTGAATTATTTTTTTGCAAATCCCAAACTATATGCTCCATGCATCCTACACGCTCACTCCCTAAGCCCTTCGTGGAGTGTAAAATGTTTAAAGAATAAGGTCCTCTAGAGTACTTTTAAGGTTATAACATCTAAAAAGATTTTTTTTTTTTGGTTGGTTGAAATAATTAACCAACTTCTCTAAAAATTATATAAAAAAGCTCACTATGTGGTTTTAAATTCAGAATAAAACACTCTTGTTGGTCCTGATCCATTCATTCTATTTACGGTTTTTCACACTGAGCTTAACCCCGGGGTTCTGGACGTTCTAAAACATCTTTTACCCCTGGGGTAGAGGAAGGTTTCACATGTGCAATGTAGAAGCGGTGTTATGAAGCAGGGCTTTTCCCCCGGATTTATGAAACCCTGCCTGCAGCATGGCTTTTACAGCGTTAACTACATATCACGGTGCCGAACAAGCCAGATTACGTTAAAATTTACATTCATTAAAATAATTGAATTGATTTAATTGAAATTTAATAATCAAGCTAATATCTAAATTATTTAAAAATAAATTAATTAATTAAAGAAAGAAAGAAAGAAAGAAAGAAAGAAAGAAAGAAAGAAAGAAAGAAAGAAAGAAAGACAAGAAATAACATACTTGTCCATAGACTCTTTTATCATTATTATTATATTATTTTTCAAAAACGAAACCCAGCAGTAAACAAATCATTTTTTATTCTATTTCTTTTCATACAGGTGATGCACACCAACCCCAGTCTGCTGTTTGAGTGTGTGTATTTCTAAATAAATAAATTTATATAAATAAATAGAAAACACACTTGGCTGTAGACTCTTTAATTATCATCATTATTATTAAATTATTATATTCTAAAAACTAAACACAACAGAAAAAAAATCTTTTTTTATTCCATTTCCTTTCAGGTGATGTACGCCAATCCCTGTGTGTGTGTGTGTGTGTGTGTGTGTGTTGTGTGTATGTTGTGTGTTTGATTTTCTCACTGTTTAAATCTTTGCGTAGTTTACACAGGTCGCGGCGGAAGTCGTCAAACTTCATCTGCGACGCCTGGAAAAAGTCCTGCGGCTCCGGCAAAGGGTACACACACGTGTCTTGGCCTGTGTCCTGACACACACACACACACACACACACATTTTATATATATATATATATATATATATATATATATATATATATATATATATATATATATATATATATATATATATATATATATATATACACACACACATGCACACCTACACAAACAGAATCAGCTAAACAGGGCAATTATGCTGAGAGGCAGGGTGTTCGGAAACACGTGCCAGATCAGAACAAGCTCAACATTATTCCCCAAATCTCATTTCCTCTCGTGCCGTTTGAGTCAAACACTCCGACTGTGTTCGAATGAAATCTTCTGGATATAGGAAGAGGAGAAGTGAAGTGAGTGAATCAGAGTGAATCATCCTGTCTGATCTTTAATCTTTAATCTTTAATCCTGGTTCTCTTCTCTTCTGTTAAACTCGGTTTTTTAAATACTATACATGATCTCTTTACTGCAATTATAATCCCTTACACAACACCTAAAAACACACACACAGTCCGTGGGATTGGTATCTCCAGTGGAAGGTGTGTGTGTGTGTGTGTGCGTGTAAATATGAGAGTGAATGAATAAACAGTCACTAACATCACTTTTTCAAATAAACACACAGACAACCAAACAAAAAACAAAGAAACACATTGACAGATTGACAGACAACCATACAAACAAAAACAAACAAACATAGACAGAGTGACATATAACCAAAAAAAACAAAACAAACAAACACAGACAGACTGACAGATAACCAAACAAAAATCCAAACAAACACATAGACAGACTGACAGATAACCAAATTAAAAACAAAACAAACACATAGACAAACTGACAGATAACCAAACAAAAAACAAACAAACACATAGACAGACTGACAGATAACCAAATTAAAAACAAAACAAACACATAGACAGACTGACAGATAACCAAACAAAAACAAACAAACACATAGACAGACTGACAGATAACCAAACAAAAATCCAAACAAACACATAGACAGACTGACAGATAACCAAACAAAAATCCAAACAAACACATAGACAGACTGACAGATAACCAAATTAAAAACAAAACAAACACATAGACAAACTGACAGATAACCAAACAAAAAACAAACAAACACATAGACAGACTGACAGATAACCAAATTAAAAACAAAACAAACACATAGACAGACTGACAGATAACCAAACACAAAAAAACACAAACACAGACAGACTGACAGATAACCAAACAAAGTCTCAAGTATCCAACCAATCAATCAAACAACCAAATAAACAAACAAACCAAGCATTTTTGCCTGTTAGGGCTGCTGTTGCAAACAATTAATAGAAGCCTCCACTGCATCTTTGTAACACACACAAAATTCAGAAATCATTTTATTTCTAATTATTTATTTATTTATATATTTATCTATTTCTTAAAATCATCCAAATCACCTTTATTGTGACATCATTAGGCCACGCCTCCTACCTGAGTTTGATGCTGATGCAGAGTGACACGGAGGCATAGTGATGGGGATTTCAAGGCGTCTTTTTTTTTTTTTGGTCTGCTGTTTATTTTTATAGACACTGAACACACAGAGACGGTTGGTCGCGTGTGAGGATCGCACTGCACACTAAACGTGAAAGTGTGTAGATGTTATCGTGTTCCATCAGTTTAAAACACACAACCAGAGAGTGTGTGGGATAAAGCACAGAAACACACCATCTTTTCTCAATTAAACGCACCCGACGTCACACAGCCCACATCTGTCACAGCTGCTTATTTAGACTCTCGGCTCCTCCGAGTCGGCCGATGGTCAGTCAGGAAAAAAATAAGGATGAAATGATGAGAAAAATATCAGAGAGAAAAATAAACAGGGATGGAAAGCTTACCTCATTAAAGTGTCGCAGATAGTAAGAAACGATGAAGGACAGGAGACTCCGGGAGTTGTCCTGATACACAAGAGAGAGAGAGAGAGAGAGAGAGAGAGAGAGAGAGATAGAGAGAGACAGAGAGAGATAGATAGACAGAGAGAGAGGGACAGGCAGAGACAGAGAGAGAAAGAGAGAGAAAGAGAGAGAGAGACAGAGAGACAGAGAGAGAGAGAGAGAGAGAGAGAGAGAGAGAGAGAGAGAGAGAGAGAGAGAGAGGCAGAGAGAGAGGGACAGGCAGAGACAGAGAGAGAGAGAGAGAGAGAGAGAGAGAGAGATTGTAATGGATGGTTCAGTTTCAAGAAACTCTGCAAAGGACCAACACACACAATCGCACACACACACTTACATGCACATACACACACACACTCACACTCTCACGCACACACAGACTCACAAACACTCACACACACACACACACACACACACACACCATTTGTAGCTCTCTTGGCTCTCAGACGTTTTGCAGCATTAGCTGTATAAATGGATAGGAATCATTCTTTAATAAATAGAGTTAGTAATGTTTGTCTCATTGTGTGTAAGAGGATGTTCACTTTGAATATTTCAGCTTAGCTGTTTTGGTATTGTCGTTAATCTAGCCTTGTAAGGTAAAATGGGTGTGGTGATGATCATGCCCCGCCCACTCACACTGCTCTTAACGTCTTTGAGCTTGGGGAGGACGTCGAGGGTGAAGCCGTCCGCTTGTCCCCGACTCCTGTTCCCTCCGTTCATGAAGTTCCCCAACACCAGAACCAGCCCAAGAACCTGCAGCACACCTTCACTGCATCTCAGAGCCTGTGGAGAGAAAATCCAGATTCATCTCTCTCTCTGTCTCTCTGTCTCTCTCTCTCTCTCTCTCTCTCTCTCTCTCTCTCTCTCCCCCCACCGTGCACACACTCTGCAGCAGGCTGATCTTCCTCTGTACACAGCTGATGCTCTCAGTGAACGTTGACTGAACCAGGATGCAGAAAACTCGCTCAGAGAATTGAGGAACCTCTGACAGCTGCAGCAGGAACCTGTGTGTGTGTGTGTGTGTGTGTGTGTGTGTGTGTGTGTGTGTGTGTGTGTGTTACAAGAGTACAAGATTAGATTAGAAAATCAGAAAAAAGTGAAAACTAACAATTCATAATAAATGATTGATCAAAATCTACATCTATATAATAATAATAATAATAATAATAATAATAATAATAATAATAATAATAATAATAATAATAATAATAATAATATGAAGTATGCCAATGATGGTAATAATTTAAATCATGACAGTCAATGAGGACATTAATTAAAAAAAAAAATTATTATTAAAAACAGAAATGGAAATAATTTCATTGTAAAAAAAAAAGATAATAATTTTAAAATTAAGCAATTAATTAATAATCCGGATTCAACTGATGATGATAAACATGTAATTAATTATAATGATTTTTTTTACAACATTAATTTCAGAACGAATTGAATGCTGAATGAAAAACACTAAATAATATTTGAATAAAATGAGCAAAATTAATAATTAAATTAAATGACAAAGCGTGTACATTTCATCATGATGTGTGTGTGTGTGTGTGCGTGTGTGTGTGTGTGTGTGTGCGCCTCACTGTTCAGGCTTGTCTAGCGGTTTGGCCTTCTCCTTCCCCATGTTGGACTTGATGTGTTTCTCGAGCTGATCCATTTCCTCTCTCTGCGCTCGCTGTTTCCGCGGAAACGAAAAGGAGAAGGCAATTACAGGAAATCAGTCACATGAACGAAAAGTGTCAGAAATGACTGAAAGTGTGACAGTAATGTGGAGTCAATTAGGGTGAAAATTGTGTGTGTGTGTGTGTGTGTGTGTGTGTCTGTAGTGTTGTGTTGTGTGTGTTGTAATGTGTGGTTTGTGTTCAAGAGTCAGAGACAGTGTGGAGTCTCTCACACTCAAGAGGAACAACCTCAGCACTGCAATAACTGTCAGACTAGAGAGACAGAAAGACTCAGAGACACTGACAGAGTCTCAGTCTTGTCTCTCTTAGTCTTCTCTCTTTCATTCCCCCCTCTCTCTTTCTCTCTCAGTCTTCTCTCTCTGTTTTCTCTCTCTCTCTCTCTCTCTCTCTCTCTCTCCTCTCTCTCTCTCCCTCGCTCGCTCTCTCTCTCTCTCTCAGTCTTGTCTCCCAGTCTTCTCTCCTTCATCTCCCTCTCTCTCAGTCTGCTCTCTCTGTTTTCTCTCTTTCCTCTTTCTCTCTCTCTCTCTCTCTCTCTCTCTCTCTCTCTCTCTCTCTCTTCTCTCTCAGTCTTGTCTCTCTCAGTCTTTTCTCTCTCTCTCTCTCTCTCTCTCTCTCTCTCTCTCTCTCTCTGTCTTGTCTCTCTCTCAGTACTCTCTCTCTCTCTCTCTCTCTCTCTCTCTCAGTATTCTCTCTCTCTCTCTGGCTCCATAGTAAACTGGTTACATTCCCGTGGTGTTTGTGGGCCGTGTGTTTATTTTGCTCTGTAACACACACACATCCTCAGTGCCGTGTCCGTGCAAACCCAGCAGCGGAACGAACCAATAATGCTAAAGGGGTGGGGGGTTAGAGTGGCATAGGGGGGTAGGGGGTGGGGCGGGGTGAGTTGGTGGGTTGGTGGTGGTGGGGTGGGGTGGGGTGGGGTGGGGTGGCATGGTGGTGCTACTGAGACAGTCAGAAGCCGTGTCCTATGACAGACAGAAAGTGCTTACGTTTTCATACAGCGCCTGAAGAGTCTCCAGGTCCACCACCGTGTTGTCCATGTTCAAGATGGCTGCCGGGACAAAGAGACGGTTAAAGGCAGAGAGGAATTTTACTTTGAATTCTCAAAAGGTTTCTCAATATTACATTCAATTCAGAAAAACAACACAATCACAACCTGCAGGTTTACTAGTGATGCCTTTGAACAGGATATTTAACAGGATATAACAGGATATTTAGCAGAACACAGACACACATACACAATCACACACACACACACACACATACAAAATCACACAGACACACATACATGCGCAACCACACAAAGACACAACCACATGAACATACAGAATCACAAACATACACACACACAAACACACAACCACATGAACATACACAATCACAAACACACACAATCACACAGACACACACACAGCCACACAAACATACCAAATCTCACACACACAGCCACACAAACATACATACACAATCACACAGACGCGCATGCACTAACCTACACAATCACACACACACATACAAAATCACACAAACACACACACACACACTAACCTACACAATCACACACACACACACACACACACAAATATAATCAATCACACACAGCCACACAAACTAACACAATCACATGGACACACACACACAATCACACAGAAACAGACACATGCACAATCACAAGAACACACACACACACACACAACCACATCAACATACACAATCACACACGCACACACCTACCCACACACACACATATACACACACACACACCCACACACACACCCTAATATAAATGTGTGCTTCACAGCTGCACTACTGTCCGAGCTTCTGATCAATCAGTCTCCACATCACTGCAGCTCTGTGCTCTCTATCTGACTCTAATGCCTCTGTTTGCTGCATTTCAGACCTCAGCTCATGAAGTTTAGCGACTGCCAAAAGACCGCCAGGACTCGTACTTTCACTTCACACATCATCCGTTATATTGCGATATCTGTTCGATTGGTTGTTTTTGTTCTTCTTACATAACCATTTAATAAGGTATTAAACGATTCGGTTTGGGAGACGCAGGACCGTTTCCTCGACTATTTTCATAACAGGCTTGTTGAGCCCATCTGTCATAACCTTCCCGGAGAAACCACACAATTAGAACTGCTCGGGATTCACGTAGCACACCATCGTACCTTAACGAAGGCTCGTTTCCGAACAACCATGGACCAAAAACAACAGAACAAAACAAAACATGTAGGAAAGACATGAACATGCCGTGCTTATCATGCAAAATAATAATAAGTTCCAGAAAATATCATTCACGGCTGGTTTGATCCAACATCCCCTCAGGCCAGGATTACAGCAAAACATGCAGAAGGGAGCCAAAGCCACTCTTCAGCCCTGATGGGGGCAAGTTGTGCAATTTCACTTCCATTATTGTTTGTTCAGGCTGAAGACTCAGATTCCTGACTAGCCTGAACCCTATGAAGACATCTTAAGCGTTCAGGGACTCGGCTCTGGCTCCGGAGACATGGAGTAATTGATGTCTGGAATGGCGAAAAACTGGAATGCAATTTACTCTGACAACCACACACACACACACACACACACACACACACTCAAACGTGGAGCTGCAAAAACCATGTACAAACACGTCGATTTAAGTCAGTGACCTCGGGTTAGCGTATGAATTCCTTTCATAGCACGGGTCGCTCTGCTGAATTTGCTGCACTTGGACAGGAAACCTGTCAAATGTTGAGTCTCTTAGGAAGTAATTATTCTCATTAATCACAGGTGGTTAAAAAAAGACCCAGATTTGTCACGCAAGTCAAAGTTCTGGGATGAAACTTGAAGTACAACGTCAGATTTTTCACTCAAGGTGAAGTAGAATGAAATCGAAAGCCTTTATATTTGCTTAAAGTGCGAAAGAAGGAAGAGTAGAATCAGCTTAACACTGATACGGAGTCAGTGCTGTGTAACAGTCAGAGTCACACTTTTATTTTTGTTTTGTTTTACTTTCTTTGTATTTAGTTTTCTGTTTTATTTTCCTTTTTTGTGTGTGTCCGTGTTTTTTAATTTTGTTTTCCATTTAGGTTTCTGTTTTTCTGTTGTCGTTTAAGATGTTGATTTACATTTCGTTTTCATTTTCCTAAATTTTTTTTCCTTTACTTTTCCATTTAGCTTTCTGTTTTATTTTCCTGATTTTTTTTTTATATTTATTTTACATTTAGTTTTGTATTATTTTGTGGACCTTTTTTTTTTCATTTAGTTTTTTTGCTTTTTTTTCCCTTTTTTTTTTATTTTGTTTTCCATTTAGGTTTCTGTTTTTCGTTGTTGTTTTCATTTTGTTTTCCATTTCTTTTTTTTCTGTTTTCTGTTTTATTGTCCATTTCTTGTTTTCATTCTATTTTCATTTAGGTTTCTGTTATTTTGTTGTTGCTGTTTTCATACTGATTTATATTTTGTTTTAATTTTATTTTACATTTTACTAGTTCATTTAGTTTCCCTTTATATATATATATATATTTCATTTTAATTTAGATTGTTTTTATTTAGTTTTACTTTTTTTTTTTTTTTTTTCCATTTAGTTTTCTGTTTTATTTTCCATTTTTTTGTTCTGTTTTCATTTTGTTTTCCATTTAGGTTTCTACTTTTTTGTTGTTGTTTTACAATGTTGATTTACATTTTGTTTTCATTTTGTTTTAAATTATTAAAATTTACTTTTACTTTTTCCATTTAGTTTTCTGTTTTGTTTTGTTTTGTTTTTTTCATTTTGTTTTCCATTTAGGTTTCTATATTTCACTGTTGTTTACATGTTGAGTTACATTTTGTTTTCATTTTAATTTACATTTTGCTTTTATTCATTATGTTTTACTTTTCTCATTACTTTTCTGTTTTCTTTTCGATTTTGTTTGTTTGTTGTGTGTTTTCATTTTCTTTTCCATTTAGCTTACTTTTTTTCTATTGCTGTTTTCATTTTGCTTTACTTTCTTCATTTAGTTTTCTGTTTTATTTTCAGTTTTTAGTTTTCTTTCTCTTTTGTTTGTTTTCATTTTGTTTTCCATTTAGGTTTCTGTTTTTTTTGTAATTTTCATGTTGGTTTACATTTTTTTAAACTTTATTTTACATTTTTAAAATTTGTTTTACGTATTCTAATTTAGTTTTCTGTTTTATTTTCCTTTTTGTTATTTTATTTTCCATTTAGGTTTGCTGTTTTCATGTTGATTTACATTTTGTTTTCATTTTGTTTTACTTTTTGTTTGTTTTTTATTTTGTTTTACCTTTTCATTTAGTTTTCTGTTTTATTTTCCTTTTTGTTTTGTTTGTTTTCCATATAGGTTTCTGTTTATATTTTCATGTTGATTTACATTTTGTTTTCCTTTTTTGTTTCCTGTTTTGTTTTACACTTTGTTTTACGTTTTCTTAGCCCACATCGTTAGAACAGAACACTGAAGCTTGTAGGTTTCTCAGTAGCATTTTTTTGTTTTTGTCTAACGCTATAAGAGATAAGAGATCCTGGTACAGAGTAACAAGTTTATAGCTGCTTATATATGATGTTATAATTTGTTTTGTGGATGTTCCATACTATAAGTGTATAGGGATAACTACTATAACTATAAAGGGATAAAATGTGCAAGCTTTTATTGGAAAACAATCAACTTCTGGGGAACAAAAAATTCTAAAACAATCAACTTCTTTTACTGCACCTGCCTGCAATAAAATAAACCATTTCTGCATCTGAGACCATTAAGGGAAAATACTAATGATAAAGCGGTGAAGTGGCCTCAAGTAATCCCAGAAAAAAAAGAGAAAGCTGGAGAGAGATGGTGTTTATAACCAATGACACCTTTTTCCCTCCTCACACTCACTCATATTTCCTCTTCCTCTGCTCTCTCTTCTTATTTCTCCTCATCCTTTGCTCAGACTTTAAGTCCCTTTATTCCTTTGCTCTTCATGGAGTGTAAGGTAAAGGAAACTGATGTCATTGCTGTCACACTTTCTGTCTGTCAAACACCTACGCTTTAATTCTACACATACAGTTTATGTTCCTGACACATTTCTATGAAGTGTTTCATTTGCCACTGGCACTGAACTTCGTAGAAGTCTTACTACACGTTGGAACACACTTCCATGATGGTGCAATTAGGCTAATGCTAAACTCACAAAACCAGGTTATAGCTTTAGCTTTGGTGGAGAATAAAACTGCTGTGGTAGTTACTAGTACTAATAGTGCTAAACACAAAAGCCACGCCTCCTTTACTAATAGCGCTAAACACAAAAGCCACGCCTCCTTTACTAATAGCGCTAAACACAAAAGCTACGCCTCCTTTACTAGTAGCGCTAAACACAAAAGACACGACTCCTTTACTAATAGTGCTAAACACAAAAGCCACGCCTCCTTTACTAATAGCGCTAAACACAAAAGCACGCCTCCTTTACTAATAGTGCTAAACACAAAAGACACGACTCCTTTACTAATAGTGCTAAACACAAAAGCCACGCCTCCTTTACTAATAGTGCTAAACACAAAAGCCACGCCTCCTTTACTAATAGTGCTAAACACAAAAGCCACGCCTCCTTTACTAATAGTGCTAAAACAAAAGCCACGCCTCCTTTACTAATAGTGCTAAACACAAAAGCCACGCCTCCTTTACTAATATGGTAAACACAAAAGCCACGCCTCCTTTACTAATAGGCTAAACACAAAAGCCACGCCTCCTTTACTAATAGTGCTAAACACAAAAGCCACGCCTCCTTTACTAATAGTGCTAAACACAAAAGCCACGCCTCCTTTACTAATAGTGCTAAACACAAAAGACACGCCCTCCTTTACTAATAGTGCTAAACACAAAAGCCACGCCTCCTTTACTAATAGCGCTAAACACAAAAGCACGCCTCCTTTACTAATAGTGCTAAACACAAAAGACACGACTCCTTTACTAATAGTGCTAAACACAAAAGCCACGCCTCCTTTACTAATAGTGCTAAACACAAAAGCCACGCCTCCTTTACTAATAGTGCTAAACACAAAAGCCACGCCTCCTTTACTAATAGTGCTAAAACAAAAGCCACGACTCCTTTACTAATAGCGCTAAACACAAAAGCCACGCCTCCTTTACTAATAGTGCTAAAACAAAAGCACGCCTCCTTTACTAATAGTGCTAAACACAAAAGCATGCCTCCTTTACTAATAGTGCTAAACACAAAAGCCATGCCTCCTTTACTAATAGTGCTAAACACAAAAGCACGCCTCCTTTACTAATAGTGCTAAACACAAAAGCCACGCCTCCTTTACTAATAGTGCTAAACACAAAAGCACGCCTCCTTTACTAATAGTGCTAAACACAAAAGCCACGCCTCCTTTACTAATAGTGCTAAACACAAAAGCCACGACTCCTTTACTAATAGTGCTAAACACAAAAGCACGACTCCTTTACTAATAGCGCTAAACACAAAAGCCACGCCTCCTTTACTAATAGTGCTAAACACAAAAGCCACGCCTCCTTTACTAATAGTGCTAAACACAAAAGCCACGCCTCCTTTACTAATAGCGCTAAACACAAAAGCACGCCTCCTTTACTAATAGCGCTAAACACAAAAGCCACGCCTCCTTTACTAATAGTGCTAAACACAAAAGCACGCCTCCTTTACTAATAGCGCTAAACACAAAAGCCATGCCTCCTTTACTAATAGTGCTAAACACAAAAGCCACGCCTCCTTTACTAATAGCGCTAAACACAAAAGCACGCCTCCTTTACTAATAGTGCTAAACACAAAAGCCACGCCTCCTTTACTAATAGCGCTAAACACAAAAGCCACGACTCCTTTACTAATAGTGCTAAACACAAAAGCACGCCTCCTTTACTAATAGTGCTAAACACAAAAGACACGACTCCTTTACTAATAGTGCTAAACACAAAAGCCACGCCTCCTTTACTAATAGTGCTAAACACAAAAGCCACGCCTCCTTTACTAATAGTGCTAAACACAAAAGCCACGACTCCTTTACTAATAGCGCTAAACACAAAAGCCACGCCTCCTTTACTAATAGTGCTAAAACAAAAGCACGCCTCCTTTACTAATAGTGCTAAACACAAAAGCACGCCTCCTTTACTAATAGTGCTAAACACAAAAGCCACGCCTCCTTTACTAATAGTGCTAAAACAAAAGCCACGCCTCCTTTACTAATAGTGCTAAAAACAAAAGCCACGCCTCCTTTACTAATAGCGCTAAACACAAAAGCATGCCTCCTTTACTAATAGTGCTAAACACAAAAGCCATGCCTCCTTTACTAATAGTGCTAAAAACAAAAGCCACGACTCCTTTACTAATAGTGCTAAACACAAAAGACACGACTCCTTTACTAATAGCGCTAAACACAAAAGCATGCCTCCTTT
The DNA here is from genome assembly GCA_033459395.1 of Hemibagrus guttatus. Lineage (NCBI taxonomy): Eukaryota > Metazoa > Chordata > Actinopteri > Siluriformes > Bagridae > Hemibagrus > Hemibagrus guttatus. Next base: position 25,382,373 of record JAUCMX010000008.1, read on the forward strand.
ACTAATAGTGCTAAAAACAAAAGCCACGCCTCCTTTACTAATAGTGCTAAAAACAAAAGCCACGCCTCCTTTACTAATAGCGCTAAACACAAAAGCACGCCTCCTTTACTAATAGTGCTAAACACAAAAGCCACGCCTCCTTTACTAATAGTGCTAAAAACAAAAGCACGCCTCCTTTACTAATAGCGCTAAACACAAAAGCATGCCTCCTTTACTAATAGTGCTAAAACAAAAGCCACGCCTCCTTTACTAATAGCGCTAAACACAAAAGCACGCCTCCTTTACTAATAGTGCTAAACACAAAAGCATGCCTCCTTTACTAATAGTGCTAAAAACAAAAGCCACGCCTCCTTTACTAATAGCGCTAAACACAAAAGCACGCCTCCTTTACTAATAGTGCTAAAAACAAAAGCCACGCCTCCTTTACTAATAGTGCTAAACACAAAAGACACGACTCCTTTACTAATAGTGCTAAACACAAAAGTCACGCCTCCTTTACTAATAGTGCTAAACACAAAAGCCACGCCTCCTTTACTAATTGTGCTAAAAACAAAAGCCACGCCTCCTTTACTAATAGCGCTAAACACAAAAGCCATGCCTCCTTTACTAATAGTGCTAAAAACAAAAGCCACGCCTCCTTTACTAATAGCGCTAAACACAAAAGCACGCCTCCTTTACTAATAGTGCTAAACACAAAAAACACGACTCCTTTACTAATAGTGCTAAACACAAAAGCCATGCCTCCTTTACTAATAGTGCTAAAAACAAAAACCACGCCTCCTTTACTAATAGTGCTAAAAACAAAAGCCACGCCTCCTTTACTAATAGCGCTAAACACAAAAGCACGCCTCCTTTACTAATAGTGCTAAACACAAAAGCCATGCCTCCTTTACTAATAGTGCTAAAAACAAAAGCCACGCCTCCTTTACTAATAGCGCTAAACACAAAAGCCATGCCTCCTTTACTAATAGTGCTAAAAACAAAAGCCACGCCTCCTTTACTAATAGTGCTAAACACAAAAGCACGCCTCCTTTACTAATAGTGCTAAAAACAAAAGCCACGCCTCCTTTACTAATAGTGCTAAACACAAAAGCCACGCCTCCTTTACTAATAGTGCTAAACACAAAAGACACGACTCCTTTACTAATAGCGCTAAACACAAAAGCCACGACTCCTTTACTAATAGCGCTAAACACAAAAGCACGCCTCCTTTACTAATAGTGCTAAACACAAAAGACACGACTCCTTTACTAATAGCGCTAAACACAAAAGCACGCCTCCTTTACTAATAGTGCTAAACACAAAAGACACGACTCCTTTACTAATAGCGCTAAACACAAAAGACACGACTCCTTTACTAATAGCGCTAAACACAAAAGCCACGACTCCTTTACTAATAGTGCTAAACACAAAAGCACGCCTCCTTTACTAATAGTGCTAAACACAAAAGACACGACTCCTTTACTAATAGTGCTAAACACAAAAGCCACGCCTCCTTTACTAATAGTGCTAAACACAAAAGACACGCCTCCTTTACTAATAGTGCTAAACACAAAAGCCACGCCTCCTTTACTAATAGCGCTAAACACAAAAGCACGCCTCCTTTACTAATAGTGCTAAACACAAAAGACACGACTCCTTTACTAATAGTGCTAAACACAAAAGCCACGCCTCCTTTACTAATAGTGCTAAACACAAAAGCCACGCCTCCTTTACTAATAGCGCTAAACACAAAAGACACGCCTCCTTTACTAATAGCGCTAAACACAAAAGCATGCCTCCTTTACTAATAGCGCTAAACACAAAAGCATGCCTCCTTTACTAATAGCGCTAAACACAAAAGCACGCCTCCTTTACTAATAGTGCTAAATAAAAGACACGCCTCCTTTACTAATAGTGCTAAACACAAAAGCCACGCCCCCTTTACTAACAATGTTGGACACAAAGCCATGCCTCTATTATTAATACTAATAGAGGCAAAGGCCACAGCTCCTTTACTAACACTGTTGGACAAAAAGCCACACCTCATTTATTAATACTAAAAGAGGCAAAGGCCACGCCTCCTTTACTAATAGCGCTAAACACAAAAGCCACGACTCCTTTACTAATAGTGCTAAACACAAAAGCATGCCTCCTTTACTAATAGTGCTAAACACAAAAGACACGACTCCTTTACTAATAGTGCTAAACACAAAAGCCACGCCTCCTTTACTAATAGTGCTAAACACAAAAGACACGCCTCCTTTACTAATAGTGCTAAACACAAAAGCCACGACTCCTTTACTAATAGTGCTAAACACAAAAGCCACGCCTCCTTTGTTAACACTGCTAGACACAAAGGCCACACCTCCTTTACTAATACTGATAAAAACAAAGGCCACACCTCCTTTACTAATAGCGCTAAACACAAACGCCACGCCTCCATTACTAATAGTGCTAAACACAAAAGCCACGCCTCTTTTACTAATAGTGCTAAACACAAAAGCCACGCCTCCTTTACTAACAATGTTGGACACAAAGCCACGCCTCTATTATTAATACTAATAGAGGCAAAGGCCACGGCTCCTTTACTAACACTGTTGGACACAAAGCCACAACTCATTTATTAATACTAATAGAGCCAAAGGCCACGCCTTCTTTACTAACATGTTGGGCAGAAAGCTACGCCTCTTTTATTAATACTAATAGAGGCAAAGGCCATGCCTCCTTTACTAACAATGTTGGGCAGAAAGCTACGCCTCTTTTATTAATACTAATAGAGGCAAAGGCCACGCCTCCTTTACTAACAATTTTGGGCAGAAAGCTACGCCTCTTTTATTAATACTAATAGAGGCAAAGGCCTTTACTAACACTGTTAGTAAATCTGGACCTTTCACTGAATCAGATGTGTCAATGAGATAACAAGCATTGCATTTCACATAAAAGAGTGTGTTTTAAACATGCTTGTTTAAGCACATCAATACTTGTCATGATCTAGTTTTTATTTATTATGAATATCTCTGGTGATAGCCCACTCCCTCCACCTAACCTAAACCTTATGTACAAGTTGGAATTTCAAATCGTGAGAGCATGTTGTTAACACAGTCCCTAATAGGATACGGGTCTTCCCTCGCTGCTATTTGTAGCAGTGAAAAGGCCCATAAAGCGTTCGTTAAACACTCTGCGGCTTGGCATTTTTAATAACAGATCACACTTTATGTGGCAATGGCACATGAAACCACAAAACTGAGGACTTTGTACTCTGGAAGAACACCACCCTCTGTTTCAATCATAACAACAAATCCATGTGATTTAATTGCACGGAGCACTTCTTTATTGACGAGGTTCAGAATGATTACAGATAATTACAGATAGATGTATGTGTGGTATAACGAGCAGTTCCAAACTCTGGCTTGCTCGTGCATAATCCTTCATCCTGTTTGGCTTTTCTCAAACAATATTGTGTGGTTTGGCTGATGAGCGAGAGGACTACTGTAGGCAAACACGGGACCAGGAGAAGAGATGGAGCTGCACTCGTACGGGGTAGAAGAACGATCGCATGACTCAGATATTGCTGTTTGTGGGTAGACATACTGGTGAAAGATGTCTTTTTTAGTATGTCTGTATATATTAGGGATGGAACTGAATACCAGTATAGTAAGTAATTTGGGATGAACCGATAACGTCGTCGAAATAGAAACAAACACAGAGGCACATTATTTATAAAGCTAGCTAGATATTGTGTCTGGTTGGGATTAGAGGTGTACAATGAGACCAGAATCTCATGGAACATAACATAAAGGTTGTGCAAGGAGGATTTTACTTACATCTTAAGTAATCAGATACCACATCCCCACATACATTATGTGAGGCTTGCTGGATGAACTAGGGTTAGGGTTAGGGTTAGTCCTTTATATATATGGAGGAGGCATTGGTGGCTCAGTGGTAGGTTTCTCGCCTCTCATGCGAAAGGCCCCACTTCGATTCCCAGCCAATGCCTCAACCCCAGCCACTGGATGCAGAGCTCCTTTATATATATGGAGGAGGCATTGGTGGCTCAGTGGTAGGTTTCTCGCAAGGCCCGGGTTCGATTCCCAGCCAATGCCTCAACCCCAGCCACTGGATGCAGTGCCGGTCCCAAGCCCGGAAAAATGGGAGGGTTGCGTCAGGAAGGGCATCCGGCATAAAACCTCTGCCAAGTTGATGTGCGGACCAGTTGGTCTGCTGTGGTGACCCTGAACAGGGAGCAGCCGAAAGCAAGCAGTATATATATATATATATATATATAACCCTATCTCCTAAATGCTGATATTTCTGTAACATGCAGATATCACGGGCAGGTCCTGGCAACCCTGCCCAAGAAACAAATATCAAGTTCATTAACATAATACAAACCCAAGACAGACTTTAAAAATTTTTTCATTAGTAGTTTTCTCCAGAAGTAACCCTGCCTTTCTGAGCGCCGAAATAAAACCACATTTCTACCAAAATTTCTGCACAAACAACAGAAATGCTTTTATGTGAAAAGCAGATCCCACTATGACCGCATGCTGTACACAAAGCTGCACATCTCTCCTGGGTCCCCAAATCATTTTATTCATTAAAAAAACATTACATTGTACACTTATTCCTGATGTTTTTCATTCATTTTAAATTCTCCACCGATATTAAAAGAAAATCTTTCTGGAAAATCGTGCTGGTATTAGCATAAAATTCTGCTTAAAGGATGCCAGAAACACTCGGATTGCATCCAGCTTTACGGAAGAGATTTTGATAATCGGCGTCATTTGTGAATGAAAAACGGACAGCGGGCCTGTTTTTTTTTTCACTCTTTCACTCTTTTCCGGAGTTTCTGAAAAAAATATAAACAACTCGTTGCAGTAATTTAAACCACCACGGCCATGACCAAGCATTGTGTGGCGTTCCAGGGGGTGAATACTTTTGCACGGCACTGTACCAACTGCATAAAACTAAGTAGCATACATGCATGTGCAAAGACAGACTCCACACACACAAACACACACAAACACACACGGATTGAACTGAAATGATAGCAGGAATTTTGTTCATCATTCTCACCATGCTGAATGTCCTTCATGTCCAAATGCAGACTGGACATCAGGATTCCTACAGCCTGGGAACGCTTATTACTCAAAATCTTCACCACCTGAAAAAGAGAGAGAGAGAGAGAGAGAGAGAGAGAGCGAGCGAGAGAGAGGTCAGTCAGATCAGGGAGACTTCTTTAATACAATATTCCATCCTAAAATCTCTGTGATCTTGTGTTTTTAGCCTAATAAGGTTATTGTGCTGCTCTCTGGAGCATTTCTTCACATCTTTGTCCTCATATGGATATAGGAATCCATAAAAAAATCCATAAAATCCAGCCAAATATAATTATCCGAGCGACATAGCTATCCAGAAATATTATCCTGTTTTGGGCTCTGCAGCTCACTGACATGCTCCACACTTCACCATGGGGGTTCGGATGAGTTTAGAAAGCTGATTGATTCAGTTGTAAACATGAAGCTATTAAAAGAAGGCCGTTTGACACGAGGTCAGACACAGAGTCATATTACTTATTGGATTATTTTTTTTTTATTACTTCTTGAGGAGGTTTTTGTTGCATGTTTAGGTTTGTCAGAAGCCAAAATGTAGTATATGGTGTGAATGGAGTAGGATGAGGTAGAATATTCCAGGTATGGAGCATATTTTCTTTTAATTTTTAAAAATAAGATCACTACATCATACAGCTCAGGACTAAACATGACAACGTTAAAAGATTTCCGTTATTGCTTTTAATCCAGTGTTATTCTCATCTGGAGCCTGGTCTTTAAGTGTGTGCATGTGTGTGTGTGCATGTGAGCATGTGGTTGGGAGAATTCAGGACTCTGTGGGTTCTGGGTAAAAGAGGCCACGGAGGATACCATCAGAATCGATTCCTTTCTCCACACTTCTTTTTCTTTTCTTAATGCAGGATACAAAATAAACAGTGTAAGTAACAGAGATATAAAATACTGTATTAATACAAAAACAAAGGAATTTCTCATATATGCCACACACACACACACACACACACAGATATTTCAAATGTACATAAGTAGATAAAGTGTGATTCTTCTGCGTGTTTTACAAATGTTTTGAGAATGTCCTCCAAATAGTTTCTGCTTATAAACTACAAAGATTTTAGATCTGAACAGAAACAAAACCCATTAAACAGAAGAACGTTTGTTCCTAAACATGTTCCTGTGTGACCTATAAAGTCCCTGAAAAAAAAATGAAAATGTTCCTGAGTTTGTGAAAAATCTTATATGTAAAAAAATAAATAAATAAATCTAGGGATGCGTGAATGGATGGAGATGGAGAGATAGATGGATATATATTTAACCCAAAACAAGATGTTCCTGAGTTCCTCAAAATAATTTCAAGGCTCAAGAAAAAAGTCTTTCCTGAGTTTCTGAAAAGCTTCCAAGAACAGAACTAAGAATAGATGGATGGATGGAAGGATGGATGGATGGATGAAGGAAGGATGGATGGATGGATGGATGGATGGATGGATGGATGGATACATAGATGGAGGAAGGGTGGAAGGATGGATGGATGGATGGATGGATGGATGAATGAAATAATGGATGGATGGATGGATGGATGGATGGATGAATGAAATAATTAATTAATGGAGAAAAGATGGATGGATGGATGGATGGATGGAGGAATCACTGGTTGATCCTAACCAAGACAAAGCTTAAGAGCTTGAACTTAAAATTGAACTTCTGAAAAAAAAAACTTAAAATATATCCCAAACCAGGTTTGCTTTTTAATATCATCTTAAAGAAGCAGAAGAATAAACCTTGCTCCTCATGTCTCATTTGCTTTCCAGCCCCAGTGTGTATATATCCCACAGCCCCAGCGACAGCCCCTGTAGCGCTTTGGCCGCCAGAATCCTAATGACACTGGAGCAGTAACATCAGCTGGGATCAAACCCATAACTTCTTACGCCACATCCAAGATCTCCAACCACACTGAGTAAATGTGATTCCAGAGCTCAAATAACTAACAGAGAATAGATGCATTTCAACAGTAGGCTGCTTCAATACACACTCGCAGACATGCAGCCACAGTGCGGCGTAACCACAAAACCACTCCAGGCTGGCTGGAGTCTCTGGGTAAGCCTGTGGTTTGGGCTCTGTGGATCTTTAACTTAACCCAGACCCACACAGCGAGAGAGCGAGAGAGCGAGAAAGAAGGAGGAGGATTAAAACACAGTGGAGTCAAAACACCCACAAACTGCTCTGAACCGCTAGCTCTTACCAATAATAATCTATGTACAATCCCAATAACAGACATTCCTCTGACCCATGTTCCTATTTTCTTATTCATACTCCGGTCACTCCCTAATATCATTAGCATTCTTTTCCAGTTCGTTTCGAACATTTTCCACCACATAATGTGTTAAAACGCTTGTCAAAACACATCAGTAAAAAAACAAAAAGACTTTCTGTTCCTTCTTTCTGTCTCTAAATACAAGGACATGAAGGAACACACCGGTGCATGCTGACTCATCCGTCTTTACCCCCCTAACGAAGGAACAACCGCATCGTTAATCGCCGAGCAGCGGGGGTTCGGAAGTTAGCGTTCGGCGCATCGTGCTGCTGACTTGCACTATTTCTTCCTATTTGTGGCGACCGAATGGATGCTTTCCAAAGACCAAATAAAAGACATATCCCCTCTGGAAAACAGTGCGGTGAAGCCTGTTTCAATGAGAAGCTGCTGAAGGATTTACTACACTTACATAACTCCAGTGTAACTGTTGTTGTAAACTACTTCTAATTACAGCGTGCATGTCTTGCAGAAAACGCTCGCTTTCCACTGGCTGCTAGGTGTCCATTATTTTTACTGGGATACTTCGATTCATAGCATGTAACCACGCAGGAATGTAACATTGACAATAAGCATAAATATTGGTCTAGGCTAGGCGGATATTTACGCTGTCCTGTCACCTTAACGGCTGGGCGATAAACGATCGAATAAATGACAACACATGAATACGGTTCCATTAAAAGCAATGGTATAAAAGAAATATATTTATGAATGTTTTTTTATTGAAAAAAATAAGTACACTAAACACAATGCTGTTAAAATCTCAATTCTGATTGGTCAGAAGCTGTTGATTTATTTTCTAGTTTCTAACAGCAGATCAGACATTACCTCAGGTTGTAATTTAAATCCCACATGCTATGATAATATTTTCTGTACAAACGATTATTTAACATTCATGGAAGAAATCTCCAGTGTTGGAGGTAAAGTTGTAAAATGTTCTGACATGAGAAAGTCTTGAGGATGGAGGCTTTGTGTTTTCTCGTGAACGTGACAGGATGCAGTATTTTTTATCTTCTAAACTTCAGAAGCTAGAAGACAAAAGAGGCTGGCGACTAATTCAACTATAAGCAAAGGACTAGTGTTGGAAAATTGAGATGGAAAAAAATAGAACAAAACACTTCAGGAAGCACTGTTATAGGAAAATAACGGACTTCGGTGTGGTAACAATACCTCTGCTTAGTGTCAGGTCACATCACACTGAAAATCTTTCCTATATCAACACAACACCAAAGCTTTTATTCCCAACCTGATTTACTTTCCCAGAAAGTCCAGCTAGGAAATTTTGGAAATTTACAATTGCAGAAATGAACAGAAAATCAAGCAAACTCAAACGTCATCACAACACGTATTCAGCCCTCTTTCCCTCTTTCATTCACGTGTGTGTAACATGAGTTCAGCTCTCAAAGTCATTACATATGAGTCTTCATTGATAGGAGTTTAAAGGAAGAAATCTTGTGCTTGAAATTTCACCAATTCAAGTTGTTTTCAGCAAAAACAACTGCAACAACAACCACAAATCACAAACAACGTCCTGGAAGAACCCATTAGGAAACATTACTCCATTTTGGCTCATTGACATCTTTTTAAATTCATGCCATCCATTATTAAAAGAGGATATTTTATCTAAATCTTACATTCTATTTAGTAATTTGTTATCATTTGAATAGATATGAATGAGACAGATATTCATAAATATGTTTACTTTCATTTGTTTTCCATCTGACGGTCCTTGATTGTGAATTCTCACAGAGATAAACAGGACAAGTTCTAATCAGTACCGAATAAACAAACCTCCAAACTAAAGGCTGATTTGATTTGATTTGATTTGATTGCAGAGATTCTTTCTTACATTTTTACCCTCTCTGTCTCTGCTTACACATTTTATAGACACTCTTGTAGGTAAATTGCAGGAATTTTGACAGATTCCTGAAGGAATCTGCACTGAGGAAATGTTGGCATGCCTGTGGTATTCCCCAATATCCCTTCAAGGACTACTACAAATCCCAGTGACTAGGGCTGGAGTGGTACTGGTAAATGGGCAAAACTTTGCAACAGCTGAGTTCGCGATGAATCACTTTCGATAATATACTTACTGTATGTAATGATTGGTGACAAGATTGATTATTTTTGTGCATACAGTGGAACCTCGGCATTCGAATGCCCTCCCTTACAAATTTTTGTCTGAAGAATTTAAATTTTGCAAGCAATTTGCATCGGCATACGAAGCATTTTCAGCATACGAACGAACAACGAAGTAGCGTATACGTCCTGGAGCCATTCAAAACTTGTTTGCGTCAGTGGAAAGCCAAGCGAAGCCAAGTGAAGCTAACCAAAGTGTGTTTACAGATTTTTTTTCAGTGAAAGCTGTTCTTTGAAAGATTGAATCCACGATACCAACGTTGCCTTCGGCATGTGTTCAAAAGCAAGGTGATTTTTTGGGCATTTTTTTGTTGACAGATCGGTGGTGTGGGTGGTCTGTTCTATTTTTAGCCCAAGCTTGGTGGCATGACTTCCTGTGAGGAGCCTTGACATGGAATGCTTGGCTTGGGTCAGTTCTTTGTAAGCAGCCAAACAGTTTACATACACTTCGTATTGGTAATATTGCTCATATTTCTGGGTGGCTGGAACGGATTATCTGCATTTACATTATTTCTCATTGGGAAATATGTTTCTCAATACGAATTTTCACCTTAAGAACTTGCCTCCAGAACCAATTAAATTCGTATGCCGAGGTTCCCCTGTACGTATTTTTAGCTTGTGCTCAAATGTACATACACACTGACCAGATGAGGGTTTGATTCAACAGATCATATTTGATGAATAAACAGCAATAAGTTAAAGGCATAAATCTAGTGTGTGGTTTAAATAACCATATTTAAAACAGAGCTCTGTGGATCAAGTCTGTCAGTTGCAGACAGACTATAACTTTACAGAATCATCCAGGAAAAAACACTTTCTCTTGTCAGAACTCATTTCACTTCACTCTTTCCCTTTTACCAGAAGTGATCAAAAACAGCTGTGGGTTTCACACATCTAAAATAAGTCCCTCTGCTTGGCTGTAGCTCAACCTTCCAAAAGCAAATGGTCCGAAAAAGTATCTAAATTGTCATTGTCTACATAATAACAATACTCTATGTACACCAAACTGCAAATGAGCTCACTTCTTTGAAGAGAAGAAAGGCAGTGTTGCATTAAATTCAGTGGTGCTCTCAGCTCATCAGCAGGATGACAGCAGAAAGGTATTAAGGAAGAATTTAAGGTGTCCCTCAGGGTCCAATACTAGGCTCTGTTCCTAACTGTTTTAGTCTGCTAAATTAAATTATTTGCTTTAAGTACTCCCTTAGAATCTTTTCTTTTAATCGATCAACTTTTGTTGCTGTTTCTATTACCCATGGTTTCATATGTTCTTTTATATGTCTGTCTCCAGCGGTAGCTCAGTGGTTAAGGTGTTGGACTACTGATTGTGAATTCAAATCCCAGGACCGTGAAGCTGCCACTGCTGGGCCCTTGAGAAAGGCCTCAACAGCTCAGTTATATAAATGAGGCATGGACTGTAATCACTCTGGATAAGGGTGTCTATTAAATACTGTAAATGTAAGGTAAAAAAAATGTTAGAAAGCTGTTAAAAGTGAAAAATGTTAAAAGCATCCTTTTATAAGAAAGATGCTCCAAACACATCTTACATTTTTTCAATGATTCATTGTCAGCCTGTTCACTTAAATCGATATCTTCCATATTCCTTTACAAAATGCCTTCCATCTGAAACTTTGTTATTTTGGATGTCTTGATTTTCTGTCACATAACTGTTCATTTTAAGAGTTTTAAAGGAGCTGAAGACGTATCTAATCACAAAGGATTTAGCTAATTAATTCTGTAATTTACATTTATCTCTCAAGAAATAAAAACTAGCATTACATTCTTTACATGGTACAAATTAGGTTAGAATTATATCCATCCATCCATTTTCTGGACCAGTTGTCCTATGCAGGGTCACAGGGAGCCTAAAGCAAGAGAACCCAGAGGAAACCCCTGAAGCATGGGGAGAACATGCTAACTCCATGTGTATAGGACAGAGGTGGGAATCAAACCCCCAACCCCCGAGGTGCAAGGCACACAGGCTAACCACTAAGTCACAGTACCTCCAGTTGCAAACAGAAAAAATGGCTTCATTGACTCTTGACACTGTTATAACAGTGCAGATTTAATTTACCTGTTTAGTTTTTGATTTGGAGATGGTATCAGAGATTGGTTTCTTCTTCTCTTTCACTGCACTTCTGGCAAAAAGCTCAACAAACTCTTTAAAGTCAACATGTGGCTCCTCCACCTTCTCCCATACCAGGTGTGTGTTTGGATCTCTGTGGCAAAAGGAGAAGGAGAATCCCTTGAATTATGATAAAAACACTTAAGACCTAAGCAGGATTTTTAACAGATTCAGGTCTAGATTTATTCATGGTAATACTCCAGAAATAACTGTGCACATATTAGTCATATACTACATATGCTGAAGCAAAATACACACATCATTTACGCTCAATGAGGCAAATGATTACTTTTTGGCATGCAGCTGTATTCTGGTCCAGTATAAAGGCTTCATAGGTCGTGGAGGCTCTATGACTGCCTTCAAGGGGACAGAGTCCTGAGAGGAACCCACTGACATCAACCAAAGAGAGGGTGGAGGAACAGGTCCACACCCAGGAGGTGGAGGTCCACAGCCTGGAAGAGGTGGTGGAGGTAGGGGTCCACAGCCTGGAAGAGGTGGTGGAGGTGGGGGTCCACAGCCTGGAAGAGGTGGTGGAGGTAGAGGTCCAAAGCCTGGAAGAGGTGGTGGGGGTGGAGGTCCAAAGCCTGGAAGAGGTGGTGGAGGTGGAGGTCCAAAGCCTGGAGGAGGAGGTGGAGGTGGAGGTCTAAAACCTGGAAGAGGTTGAGGTGGTGGGGGAGGTGGAGGGGGTCCGAGGTTTGAAGAAGGTGGTTGTGGTGGGGATCCAATGCTTGAATAAGGTAGTAGAAGTGGTGGAGGAGGTGGAACCTTTACCACAAGTCGAACAGATGTTAGGAGTCCAGGAGCTGGTGGATGTGCAGGAGCTGGTACTACTGATTCAATTGGTCCCAAAGTTGAAGTCGCCAGAGGAGAAGCTGAGGATACAGCTCGACCAGTCAGAATAGGAGGTGGAGGAGGTGGAAGGCTTTGTGTTGTAGCCTTCTTTTGTACTCTTTGGCATTTGGGTAGCTGTACCACAGATGAGGTGGTGCTGTCGGTTAAATCACAAGCTACTGACTGGTCAGATGAAGGCACTGTAAACTTGAAGTCCTCCTCAATGGGAGAAGTTTGGACTGACCTTGCCTGGTAAGAAGTTATCCGCTCATTGATTTTTGTAAACGCATGATCAAGATTAACACCATCTGCCACTGCTCCTGTCAATATCCCAGCAGAAGCATACAGGGGTTTGTGGTCTTGCTCTAGATATCGTATCTTTTCTTTTAACTCACTGATTGTTCTTTCCAGCTCATCAATTTGTATAGAATTCCGATCCGAAACAGTGGACTTGTTCTACAGGGAATAAAGATGGAGGAATGAAGTGGAAGCCAAAGATAAACAAATGTTTAAATAATTCATTTGAACCTGTAGAACTTCTACACATACTTTTTTTAAAGACTTCTTTATAATAAATTATTTTCAGACAAATTAGAGTCATTCTTATCACCATGAAGTTTTCCAATTCCAACACATCACAAAGTCTCTTATTCCCCTTGTACCACAGCAATGTGCAAACACTTACAACTGCTTCATTATTAATGAACATCATGTCATATATTTTGTCCCTATATAATATATTATTATAGCTACATTTAATGTTTTCGCAATGTCCAAAAAAGACAAAATGAAAGTTTTTGAAAATTTAACTCTTTTTCCCAGAGGCCAAAAACTGGAATTTCCTCCTGTTGTTGTTGTGTCCATGTTCAGCATTGAATGTCTTTGTCATGTTCCACTACACAGTGGTGCTTAATATGAAGCTCATATGAAAGTTGACACTCAGGACTTTAAGAATTTGTATTGTTTCAGAAGTATTTCTGTTTTTCCCTAGACTTCTAGAGGCAATATATTCATAGAAAAGTAAAAGAAAAAAGCCCTCAACTGTTGAAAGTAAATGTTGATATCAAACCCATTTCTGTTCTCTGAGATGCTCCAAGTGCTTGTTCAACTAAAAGGCAGCTCACTTCTTTTAGTTTCAACCACTAAAATTCTGTGTAAGGTTATCCAACAGAGGTAAAAACACATGTCTAAAACACACTGAAAGCCAACAGACTCATTTTATATCAGACTCACAGCCTGAACATCATGCAGTTCTTTATACAGATTGAAAACGTCCACTAACCATATGAAACGCTAGTGTACTGGTAAAAAGCGTTAAGGGAATAAGACTCAGAAATGCAGCTTCTAGCTCTTTTACCTCAAACTGACAAGTTTTGACACTAGATACTCCTTCCAAACATAATAATAAGAAAAACTCTTCGCATTGGATGTTCTTCTTTGTTGTATAATAATTTTTCCCCAAACTGTCACTAGTCTTAAATGAAGCTTCTACCACACGAAGGCTCAATTTATTTATCTAAAATATAAAAATATTTATTTATATAAAAATGTATCAATTTATTATAAGTTGTATGTAAATACTTGCACAAGCCAAATCTAACAAAAACTTTTCACTTGAATTTTCATAAATGCTAATTTTACTTCATTCTCATTCGCACCACCGGAGGGAGCCATCTCATGAATACATTCCAGGTTATGGGATACTTCCGGGTGTTAGCATTTTTAAGCTAATCTTACGCCATCTGTTGGCATGAAGTATTGCATTCATTGCCTACCGAGCCATTTATTCCTTGCGTTTATGTTCCATTGCTATTGTATATCGAGCCTGTTTTGCTTTGTGATTCACGTTTTCTTTGCCTTGTGTTTATCGGATTCGTTTGCCTCGCTGACTGCCTTTGTTGTGTTTCGACCTTCTGCCTGTTTCCTGTTGACGATTTAGATTACGTTTTTGGATTTGTCTGCTTGTGTTTCCTTTAATAAAGTCAGCATACGGATCCCAACCAACCCGACGTGTCCTTACACTCACATACGGATGTTGATGCCGGTAATGGTAGCTTAGCGGTGAAGATATATCAACATTTAGGAGATATATATATATATATATATATATATATAAAAATAAGGGGGGCACGGTGGCTTAGTGGTTAGCACGTTTGCCTCACACCTCCAGGGTTGGGGGTTCGATTCCCGCCTCCGCCATGTGTGTGTGGAGTTTGCATGTTCTCCCCGTGCCTCGGGGGTTTCCTCCCCCAGTCCAAAGACATGCATGGTAGGTTGATTGGCATCTCTAAATTGTCCGTAGTGAGTGAATGAGTGTGTGATTGTGTGAGTGAATGAGTGTGTGTGTGTGCCCTGCGATGGGTTGGCACTCCGTCCAGGGTGTATCCTGCCTTGATGCCCAATGATGCCTGAGATAGGCACAGGCTCCCCGTGACCTGAGTGTAGTTCGGATAAGCGGCAGACAATGAATGAATATATATATAGACACTTAACCCTCAATTGCTCAGTTGTATAAAATGAGATAAAGTGTAAGTTGCTCTGGGTGGGAATGTAAATGTGATGAATTCCAATCACCTGTAAATCACCAGGCGAATACACACCACAGAGGATCTGCATATGTTGACTGCCACAAAACTTTAAAAATCTAGGCTTACACAGCTCAAATAGCAAGCAAAAGGGGAAACGTAGACTTTCTCAGATAAAGAAGTGAACGTTATTTTGGTTTACGTCTATAAAAAATCTATATTATATGTACTGCACATTTAACAATGAAAGCACATGTGTAAGGCCAAAATCTGGATCTAAATGAATCAGATTTGAAGAAAATGGTTTGACATGAAACTGAGAACATCACACATGGGAACTGCTATGTTTAATTGTTCTTTTTAATCCGAGGTGAAATCTTGGCTAGAAATCTGTTACCCCCTTCCCTGGTGGTGTGTTAGAAAAGCAGAAGCATGTGTTTTTCCTGTTTGTCAAGGGGAAGTGGAAGCTCAGTGGTTAGGACGTTGGACTACCAAGCTGCTATCCCGGGGTCCCTGGAGCAGGGCCCTTAACCTTCAAGTGCTTAGTTGTATCTCAAAAAAAAAAGATGTTTGTTCTGGATAAAGGTGTCTGCCAAATGCTGTAAATGAAATGTGTTCGAATGCGAAGTAAACAACTCACAACAGCTTGAGACATACCAGATCAGTCACTTACTGTTGTGCTGGTTCCAATGAAGTGTCATGCCACATTAAAAAGCAAATGCCGTGCCACGGTGAAGGGAACAGACTTGTTCACCGGCTGAACCTGTCCTCCTTTACCAGAGAGGAATTCTTTATTAAAGAAACCTGTCCTTATTTGTCTTATTTCATGGATATACCTTATGTTGGCTTGCTTACTATATTTTATTATTTATATGTTGAAATACT
The DNA here is from genome assembly GCA_033459395.1 of Hemibagrus guttatus. Lineage (NCBI taxonomy): Eukaryota > Metazoa > Chordata > Actinopteri > Siluriformes > Bagridae > Hemibagrus > Hemibagrus guttatus. Next base: position 25,398,231 of record JAUCMX010000008.1, read on the forward strand.
TAGGATACACAATTAGCAATTTGTCCACTACAAATGTCCACTACAAACATTTTAGGTTGATAAATAAAGCCCTAAACATTTTAGAATAAGTGTGTTAATATTAATCGCTGATCTTTAATCAACACCTTCACCTGAGCAATCAGGTTCCAAACATCAACAGCACTGTAGTGTAATAAGTATTAATTAATACTAATTAAAGTTAATTAATGCATTCGCTAACGACAACCGATGATGATCGGCTTATTGTGGAGTTTTATTTTGTAAAGTTGATAAGAATTTATAGAATAAAAGTAAAAGAATCTGAGGATCTTTGCATCCTTTTCCCCCAGTTTGGTAAGCTGAGGGTTACTTGAGTCATTGAAATGCATTTTAAGTAAAGCAAAACAATGCTTACAGTGTGTGTGTGTGTGTGTGTGAGAAGATAGGGCTTTTCCAATAACACAGGCCAGGCATGCATGCGGTGTACCACAAGGCATTAAAAGTGGTTTGGCTGATGGGGGAAAATCTACTCTTGCTTCCCGGATAATGGGGTGAGGGCGAACACGGAGGAATAAAGGAATCGCCCCATTCAGCATGTAAAACTAAATGCACGCACACATGTATACACACACACAGACCAGTAGTGTGGGTCACAGGAGTCTAGAGAGTCTAGACGCCAGGAGTGGTGTCTCTGTGGGCTCCTTGTAGGCGAGCCGCGGATTCTGGGGAAATCAGGCGAAAGAGCCAATGCTACACCATGATCCAGCCTCAAACAGCTTCACAAACTTCAAACGCCCTTGTGTGTGTGTGTGTGTGTGTGTGTGTGTGTGTACATTTAGGGAAAACCTTGTATGTCTGAAGTGTAATTACTTACAGACATGATAGTGCTATCGGTCTAAAGAGCCTAATATGTTTCTTCGAGTCAGATCGTTTTAAATAATATAGCAAAGCGAATTGGTTTTATTTCATCTTAATAAAATATGAAAACTAAATCTGTAGGATCGTCTTGACTGTAAACTTGTGCACATGAAGGGAAAGGGAAAGACATTAGAGGATTTCAGTGAAATTTTTCCCCAAAAATCACATTCAACTCAGTTCACAATCTAGTAGATCTTTTAATGATCAGCATTTGGCAGATGCCTTTATCCAGAGCAATTTACATTTAATCTCATTGTAGACAACTGAGGGTTAAGGAAGGGTCTTGCTCAAGGGCCCAGCAGTTGCAACTTGGTAGACTTGGGATTCAAACTCACAACCTTCTGATCAGCAGTCCAACACCTTAACCACTAAGCTACCATATACTTACTAAGTTAGCCCCATTTGCCTTGTAGCTGAAGAACCAAAAATAAGTCATCAGGTATACTGGTTGATCAAGTCGTCATCATTTCAGCCATTTTTGATTAAAACTCAACAGTAAAAGTCAGCTGTAAAGAGCTCCAGAAGAGAGCCACATAAACCTAAAGAGAATCCCAACCACACCTTCTTTCATGAATGAAACAAATCCAAAATGGTTAGAAAGGACTAGATCCAGGTTTGTAGCTCACACTGACCACCCATGAGATATGAGTTGTGTCCTTCAGACAGTATCCTGAGAAGTCAGCGATAGGCAGCGCTCTTCCTCTACAGACCCCACACGCTGATGAATCAGGGTTCCTACTCTTTCAGGAAGTCTTCTGACAGTCTAAGAGTCTTCCAGGAAATGTTCCATGACTTATAACTCATCGCTTGTATAAATTAGTGCCTTACATCTGCATTTGTAATATCGCCTTTCACGTCGATCTGGGAACAAGCGACACGAATCCGGACCCAACATAAATGCCTGACATCAGCTAGCAAGGAAAAATAAACAGTTATTACGCGAGTAATAAAACACTTGGGTTACTGTGACCACCATGAAGTTGATCATGTTCAAATAAAAGTAGACTCTAAAGTCATTTATTTCTCTTACACCACAGGAATTTTATCCATTTGATCCTTTAATCGTGACGTTTTAGGTCGTCGAATGTCCGTGAAACAGACTATTTCCAATACACGGTTGTTCTCTCACAAGCCTCACACATTTTGTCCTTCTTGGACTTAATAGATACTTCACCAAAAAAAAAAAAAAAAAAGACAACTTTTCATATTATGAAAAAAACATCAAATGTTCTACATCCTGAAGACTTTTCCGTGTCTGAAGACTTAAAGTTACGGCTTTATCTACACGCATTTAAACCTGTTTACATTGAGAATAATACAATACAAATCCATTTGAATGAGCTGTTACTATAGAAACAATAACGTATTAGAATGTAGAATTAGTGTATTAATAAAAACCTTAATATATCAGTGAAATGGACGGAAGTGGACTTATGAGAAATTTTCAATCAGTATAAAGAAATGAACGATGTTCAGGCTGTGAGTCTGATATAAAACGAGTCTGTTGGCTTTCAGTGTGTTTTAGACGTGTGTTTTTCCCTCTGTTGGATAACCTTACACACAATTTTACTGCTTGATTTGAGCTGCTTTTTAGATGAACAAAAACTTGGAGCATCTCAGAGAGCAGAACTGGGTTTGATATCAACATTTACTATGAAGATACAGACATTTGTGTGGTGAAAACTAACCAATTTTAGTGTTTGGAACTTTTCTATGAATATTTTTTCCCTAGTATTCTAGGGCAAAACAGAAAAACTTATGAAACACTCAGATTCTTAAAGATCCTGAGTGTATACTTTCATATGAGCTTCATATTAACCTCCGCTGTGGAGTGGTACATGACAAAGACACTCAATTCTGAACACGAACACAACCAAACAGGAGCAAAGTACAGTTTTTGGCTTCTGAGAAAAGACTCTTTCTGACACACCTGTGTTGTAGAAGAGACTGGAGGCCAGAGGGTTTGTAATCGCCCTGGTGTCTGAGCCTCAGGCTGACCGAGTGGAGCCCATGTGTACAACTGCTCCTTCTGAGACGGAGAGAGCGAGAGATAGAGAACATTGGAATATGGGGAAGAGTGACCTCTGCTGGTGAAAATGACTTAAATGATTTAAGTTAGTTCGGTTAATTCAGGGTTAATTAAACATTAACATGAACATAAAAAGCATACCATGTTTTAACGCCTTAATTAAGCCATGTTTGTATACATTAATCACGATCGTCTCTCTGTTTGGTCTTTTTAAAATTTCCTAAACTTTAGCTAGTCTAAGGTAAAAGTATGATGTCACTCGATTTTTCTACCTTATATTGTATTACTGATAATTGTTCTAGCACCAAACGTTTAGGAAACCAAGAAGTTCTACTTCCTCACTCTATCCCTTCGTCACATTTCCATTTGAGAACGTTTACTCCTCATTCGTCATAATAATAACTGATAAACCACACACAGGTGGGAAAACGACAGTTGGCATCACGCCAGCTAGAAACCTCATTAACAAGTAGGTCAAAAAGTACAGGTCATGTTTAGCGCTTCTGTAACAAGCTTAGCAGGGGTGTGTGTGTGTGTGTGTTGGCGGGGGCTTTCATTTGTTCATATACAAATCACTCTGACTGATTAAACTGAATTTTTGACTAAATTACAGCAATCACGCAAGAGATTAAAGAGCCTCAAAGCTTCACCTACTATGAGCAGTCACATTAGACAGAATTATTGACACCCTTTATAAAAATGACACACACATGCACATATATGCATGAATCCGTGCGCGCACATACACACACACACACACAGACACACACAAATCGCTTTCCCTTCTCAGTCACTGAAAGTCCTGAGGTGTTTAATGATGTGCTATACCATGTGAGAAAACAGTAATTTTAGCAAGTTTCTTCAGCCGCCATATGCCTTCTATCTGATTTCTTCATTAACAGTGGGCCAAAAATATCTGTGCTCTCTCTCTCTCTCTCTCTCTCTCTCTCTCTCTCTTTCTCTCTCTCTCTCTCTCTCACTCTCTCTCACACACACACACACACACACACACACACACACACACACACACACACACAGCATGAGAAATAATCAGATATAGTTGACTGGATATAATTACAGTGAGAATTCATGTAATTACGGAAAAGCTTAATAGCTCCACTAACATGAAGGCCAGCTACATGGAGATTGCCAGGTTAGCTTCTGAGAATGTCGATAATTTAGTTTTGAAGCGCATCGTGATCTCAGAATAACCCGAAAATTAGTCAAAGAGAGAGAATAATAAAGGGAAACATACTTTAAAAATGGACCTGACGACCGCATCACTTCCTGTGATTGGCTTTCTGAGGCTGTCGTTGAAGGGCTGAAGAATTCCCAAAGCCAGAAATTGTGAACAAATCTTCTCAGCTTCTTCACCATCAATATCAGAGAACCTTTCTAACAGAGAATAACCTAAGAAAGACAGAGAGAGAGAGAGAGAGAGAGAGAGAGAGAGAGAGAGAGAGAAAGAGAGAGATAATATAGAATGCAGTATTACAGTGAACATATAATGAAAATAATTTTTACTCCATTTTTTTGGTAATTGGTCATTTGTCAATTCTTACCCTCTTGCTTGATTCTCCCCATCACTTGAAAGCTAATAAGCATGGGGGGTGAAGGCTAGCTTGCAAGGCTTTGAACTATTCGTGTATAATAGAAGAAAGAACCTATAATTCAAACTAATTAACTGCTTTAAGAGCCTATCCCAAGAATAATGGGCTATCAGTGGATGGGGCACATTCAAAAACTCATTTAGGGTCAGTCCACCTAAAAGCATATTTTTTATAAGGGGAAGGGGACTGGACAACCTGGAGGAGACTCACACGGACAGAAAAAAAACAGACAGTAACCTGGGCTCAGGTTGAACCGGCACCCTGGAGCAGTGAACCAACAACTCTTTCCACGACCCTAAAAGTAATCTAGTACTGAGATGTGTCTCACCTAAGAATACATCTTGAAATGTGGTCCTGGCAGTTGAATGAAAACAGGAAGATGATCTGAAAGTGTGGTATTCTCTTTGTAAAAGCTCATGACAGCCGTCAAAATCCTGATACCAGCTACCATCAAAACCTGCTGGGTTGGCAATGCTACAGGAGCGCTGTCTGTGTGTCCTCCACCGCTCAGCTCTGAGTGACCCCTGACTCAAGCTAAGGTCTTGGCTAAGTTTGCGTGGACACTTGGGGCTTTGAGCTGGCGTGGCATAGGGTGAGTGTGGAGGGGAAGACAACTGCCTCGTAGTGGTCTTCACATAAGATGGCTGGATGATAGGGTACAGTTTGACCCCAGGACTTGAGGTTTTGCTAGGTTGTGAGCCTGGATCAGCAATGCTTTCTGACAACCATGGGTTAAGTGAGGTGCCAGTACTTTCCTTCGTTTTCTGGACAGTACTGCTTGGCCTTGTCTCCTCCATGAAGACATCATGTTCCTCACCAGTTGCCATAATATGATCCACAATGCTGCTACCCTTTTGTGGCATGAAGGTTACCTGTCTGGCCATAGTTCCTGGGTCAACTCTGAGGTCAGTATGCTGATCAATAGAATCAAGACTGATATCCAAACTCTGAGTCAGGCTACTGATTGCCTGGAGACCATCCTCAGTTGGGGATGAAAGAGATGAACCTTCTTCCATATGCTCACTGGCACTCTCGTAGGATGTGCTGGTTGTTAAGGTGTCCTGGTTGCTCAAGCTACTGCTTTCTTTGCTTAAATTTGTTTGAATGCTCTGGCTGCTTACTGTTTTTGTAATAGTCATCATAGTATTCCGATTGTGGAAGCCACTTCCCGTTTTGGTGCCAGATGCCAGTATATGGTTATGCAGTATCTTTGTACTACCTAGGCTCTGAACACTTTGACTTCTTGGTCTATTTTCAGAGATTTTAGCTTTTCCATCAACAAAATTAGCAAATGAAGAAGGAGGTGTATGTGGCACATATGTTTCTGCATCTAAAGGCCAATTCCCATCTTCCTGAAGTTCGTCTTTACTCTTTACACTAATCTCCACATCTTGGATGATCTCAGGTTTCCCTGCTTCAGTCCATATTTGTCCCTCTACTCCACTGCCCCACTGCTGCAGTCTGATGGTCCTCTGGATGTCTGTCAACATATCCTGATTCTCAGAGGCTGAATGGAAGCTGCAGAGATCAGTATCAGACCCAGACCTGCTGCTCACCCTTATGCCTTCTTCCACACCCATATCCACAGATGACTGTCTACTTCCTGGAATCTGCCTGCTCTTTTCTGGATCACTGTCACGTACAAGGCTTTCTAGATCCTCCTTTGAAATGGTTCCATCACCACTACTACTTTTGCCATTATTTCCTTTGATCCTCACATTGTTTCTGGATGCTGTCTTCCAGGACAATCCCTTCCGGATGTGGATGTTGGAAAAGACAGAACTCTTGGAGTTCTCAGTCTTGGGCTGCTGCTTAGCCAAATCAGCAGATGGTTTCCTGACTTTGTCCTGAGACTTCTTTATCTTTCTGGAGCTCTCAGAATCTTTGCGATCAAATCCATGCCTGTCTGTGATGCACTCTGAACCGGATGCACCTGCCTTCTTTTGCTTGGCTTCCTGGTTACCCATGTTCCTCAGCAAGTGAACCCCTTTAGCGATCAGGCCATGCCGAGAGGGAGTATTCTTTGACCGACATTCCTGCTCTTTCTGCCTCTGCTGCTTAGTCTCTCCCTCCCATTTCTGCTCCACACCCTCTGGCTTTTTCTGTCCCTCACACTGTAATCCCTCACTCTCTCTCTCTGTGGTTCGGCGCAGCTGTTGCGATGATGTAACCTGTGACGCTCCAGTGGAAAACACAAAGGGGGATGGCACTTCATCTTTCTCCTTTATATTTTCTCTCTCTCCTTCTTGATTCCTTCCTCTCACTTGGCCATAAGACTGGTTTGGTGATTCACATCCCGGGATGCTGGATGACCGGCCAAACCGGGGATGTTCAGCTCGACCCGGTAAAGCTGCACACAACTGGGGCTTTGAATCAGACCCTTTCTGTAGTTGTTTTTGTTTTCTGATGAGGCTTGTAAGGCTACTCTTTCTCCTGTCTCTCTCTTGATGGGTGAAAGGAGAAGGGTGGAAGATCTCTCGCAACAAGGGAAACTGTGTCTCTATAGTCTCGATAGTCTGCATCCTGTCAAAAGCACACACATGTATGTACATTTAATTAGCACACTTTAGAGAATTTTCATCTCGAGAAAACCTCAAGAGTAATGTCCTCTTGGAATCTAGCAACATTCACAAGATTTGTAGGATTTGTAGGAACAAGAAAATAAAGTGCATTTGATAATATTACTGAATTACTAATGTAGGATGACCTCTAGCTTATGTTCCTCTCTCTATTTGCCTCGTGCTGTTGAGGTTGAGGATTAACACTGACCTGAACATTTCTCTGAGTCAGTCCTTGAAGAAGAAGGAAAATAAAAAGCCAAAATGAAAGGTCAGTGGAGACTGGAAGTCCTTGCTTTATCTGGAGTTTCCTTTGAAACAAAAACAAGAGCAAGTCACATGCATGGCATATGAAAGCCTCAAGCAAAAGCAAGCAAACCACATTCATACTGGTCTTAATCCCATTCAAACAGGATTATTAATGCAGTATGTCAGACTGGTGAGAATAGGAGTTGAGGCTATATGTAGGTGAAGCATGGAACATCTGGTGATCTAAAAAGACAATGGATAGGAAGGATTTTATGGCTGATGAGGGTGTGTGTGTTCATTATGTTAACTAGAAATTGGTAATATGTGTAAATCATGCACTAACACCACACAGAACCTATAAGCAATGCTTTATCATTTCTTTTCATTTCATAATCTGAAACAATTTAGCATTACAATGATTTGACTGTTGGACTATAAAATACTAAGTAATAAGAACTGAACAGGAAAATAATCAAAGATGTGTTGGTGTGATGAAGCAGAGTGGCTCTCAATCAAAAGTTGATTCTTTTTTTTGTTTTATCAGCATGTCCTAAAGCTTGTTATACCTGTTATGTAACAGTAAAATGCCTTATTTATTAACAAGCACCATATTATAATTAGCAACCATTTATATTTACATTTCATATTTTAGAACATCTGCAAAACATGTTAGTTCCTCTTATATATAACTTATATTATAGCAGCTGTAAACCATCTTCAAGTCAAAAAGACACACAAAACAGACAAAACAAGCAGGTTGGTACTAAAAAAAAAACCCACAGACATCCTCTTCTGAAGACTTTTCCTTGGCAGAAAATGTCAACCTACAGCTTGACAACTGAATCCATTTAGTAATATCCCATCCAGTTTCTGGGCCGCTTACTCTATGAGACCCTGGAGCCTATACAAGGGAACTCAGGGCACAAAGTCGGGGGCATCCTCGACTGGGCGCAATCGCATATACCCTATCAGCCTACAATGTATGTCTTTGGAATGGAGAAGAAAACTAGATTACCTGGAGGAAACCCCCAAAGCATGGAGAGAACACAAAAAAACTCCACACACATTTGGTGGAGGTGGAACTCGAGCCTCCAACCCTGGATGTGTAAGGTAAATATGCTAACCACTAGGCCTCATTTAGCCTACAAATTAAATTATGTGTGGGTGCAGGTGTGGGTGCAGGTTTTTATTCCAACCAAGCTGAAGACACACCTGATTCCCCCTGTTTAATCAACACCTACACCCAGCCCTTTGTGGTTAAGATTGGACATCCCTGTGGACAAGAGTGGACTAACTAATGCCAAATCAGCTGATATAGAGAATCAGAATTGGGTATCAAACATTGTTGTGGTGTAAGCAATAGTATTATTGAAATGTTTTTCATAAATGTGTATTTCAAAAATGTCAGCAATGTTCAAAGCCTAGTCAGATTTTTTGTATCTACATTTACGACATTTGGCAGACTCCCTTATCCAGATCTCATTTTATTCAGGGTCCCAGCAGAAGCAGTTTGGTGGACCTGGGATTCAAACTCACCTTCTGATCAGTAGCCCAGCACCTTAACACTAAGCTACCACATCCCCATCCCCTTTAATGGATGATCTAATGTAGGACATGCTGACCTCAAGCATGGCTGTATCTATAGCCATTAAATATTTCACATAAATTAATTAATATATTTGCAAAAGTATTACTACAGGGTTGTCTATTAAAGTCTAAATAACTATGACAGTTAAATTGTAGTACATTATAGTTTTGTCACATATGACTAGAATTGAATGCTAATTATTTAACTGACATTTAACTGTTAAATAATATGCATTTACAACACTAAGGAATACATAAAATAAATAATCATAAATTGGCTACAAATATTTTGATTTATCTGTATATGAAGCCAAAATGACTCACTCTCTCTCCCTCTCTCTCTCTCTCTCTCTCTCTCTCTATATATATATATATATATATATATATATATAGCTTAAAGCTTTATATAGCTTTGTATGGCTTAAATACACTCACTGTGGCTTAAATCGACTCACCGTGTTGGATAGCTGACTGAAAGCCCATGACTTCACCTCACACATCAAAAACATGAAAACATCAGAATATCAGAAAGAAGAAAGACAGGGAGAGATAGAAAGACAGAAAAAAAAACCTTCTGGACTGAAAGGACTGTACACTAAACACAAAAAAGTATTTGTGATGATCTTTTTGCCTGATCCTCTTCTTTGGTCACATGAAGGAAAGCTTCACATCACATGGTCTCTTCTGTTACATCAGCTCAAGAGAAATACATATTTTTTTCATTTTCTCACAGAACACACACACACACACACACACACACACACACACACACACACACACACACACATTAGATTCAGTGAAATACTTCTGATATTTCCTACACACACAAAAATAAAACTCGGCTTTGTGCTCTGGGTCAAAATGTGAATTTTATTCTGATAAAATAATTTAAAAAAAACTTCCACAATTAGCTCATACTACAGCGCCAGCATTACACCAGTTATTTACACCCAATAATGGAGATTTTTACAGAAGTGCTGCTTTAGCACGATCTTTTACAAGTGACATAGGAGGCAATTTTCCACTTTATAAGAAGAAAATAATTTTGTATAGTAACAGCTAATTCACAGAGACTTGTAAGTTAGACACTCCACTGACTAATCAACTGAATTGAAACATTATTGTTTCATAACAATAACATAAAAAATAAGAACAAGTCGAGAAAAAGATCGAGAAGAAAATCTTTTTGTCTCAGAAAAGATACCAAAAAAGATACAAGAAGAAGAATGAGAAAATTAAATTAAAGACTAAATTAAAGACTATCAATTAAGCAACAAATGAAAATTCTGCATGTAACATGTAAGTTGTTGTTTTTTTATTTATTATGAGAAAAAAATGTGCTTCGGACAACTTTTTTTTGAGGAAAAAAAAAAGCTAAAAAGCCAAGTGTGAAAGCAACATAGCACCTTACAATACTTTATATTTTAGTAGCTTAGAAAAAAAAAAATTGGGGTAAATGGCAATTAAATGTATTTTAGTGAAGTGGAAAAAACTACACTGCTATAGTTTCAGTAAAACTTTACTGACCTGTAGTATCACTAGGTGTCCAGGAGAGGGCACTGGAGCACCTCCAACACATTTTTTCCCCCATGATGCAATTACAGCCAACTCTCTCCTGCCCGTTTAATTAACTTGATCAGGATTCATTAATATATATATTTTTTCTCCATGTTGCACACAAATGAGATTGGCAGCACAGTAACACATAGTATGAGCTACCGGACTTAAGACCTATTCATGTTTAACTCACAGGTTTTTTTTTTTTTTTTTTTTTTTATACTAAACTGGCATAACTACCAAGAAATTGTAAGCAAATAGTTTCACAATAAACGAAATCAACAGCTGGACCCACGTTATCAAAATCTGTATAATAAATGCATTTAAATTATGCAATCACCCAAACCTAATAAAGATATCTGGATCTTTAAAAAAGAAAAAAGTTTCCGCAAGAGGCACCTTGTGGTTGTTGTTTAAGCACAAGGAATCTCAGTTAAGTAAAAATAATCAAATATGCAAAATAAACAGCTATGTTTACACATGTCGTGTAAACAATAGTTATGCTCAATGCCCTACCATCCTACCAAAGTCAGGTTCCCGAGGAAAACTTATCGACAGCGTGTAAATTGAAAATTTAAAGCATCTTCAATTGTGACTTACAGTTTACACAAGAATATTAATACACCGAGATCTTACAGTGAGTCTTGCAAGACCTTCTTTCACAACAGGTTCACAAAAACAGCCAAACTCTAAATACAGATAAATCACTTCAACTCGAGTTACACATAGGATTTTGTACAATTTTTGCAAAACGTCTTTTGAATTAATACTTAAACAGTCAATTTCCATCCCTGAAATATACATGCAGGTCACTGAAATGGATCTTTAAAAAAAAAAAAAAAAAAAAAAAAAAAAAAAAAAAAAAAAATTCCTTTATCGTCCAATAGTTGCTAAGTTCAAGGTCAGTGCTAGCATCTGATGCCAGGTTCGTTACCTTTTTTGAGAAAGACAGTTAAACTTGTTCAAGGCAAAATCTTCCTCTGCAAACATCCACTACTCAAAAAAGTGTGAAACTGAGGTCTAGAACCATCTAGAACCAAGCAAGAACTCAAAAAAGTTCTGGCACTGTAGACATTAATGGATGTACCATACTCCATCGTAAACCCCTCTGAGTCTCTGCTCAAAATCAGAGTAGACATCCTCAGTATGACTCCATTTACAAACTACATCCACAGATCGGATGTAGTATTTCATCCATGTTAGCATAGTTTCCAGGATAGCAATGCTACGTAGAGTCTCCGGGTATACTCCTGTGAAGACGGACAGACTCCCTTTGCTGAAAGCTTTGCTTGCTTTTCTTCTCATTCCATCGACATAGCAGGATCATTTTAAATGTGGTACGGAACGTCTTGTTGCACAGAGCATAGCACATCGGGTTAACCGTGCTGTTAACGTAGCACAGCCAGTAACCTAGAGCCCACAGGGATTCCGGGATGCAGCCATTGCAGAATGTGTTTATGAGCACCATAATGTTGTATGGTGTCCACGTTATGATGAAAGCAAAAAGAATGGCACTGAGAGTCTGGGCAGCTTTCTTCTCTTTCACTAGCGACATGCGCTTACGTTTAGTAATCTGTGTCCTTGCACGAGAGACAAAACGCTTTGCCAGTGCTGCCTCTTTAAAGGATATAGGAGTGGAGGCAGATTTGTCGGTGGTAGCATCGGTTGTGTCAATGCTTGTGGGTGTAGCCTGAATGCCAGACACGGACTGCATGTTGGCAACATTAGTGGCTAAGCGCTTTTTGCCGTTGCTGACAGAACATGAAAGACTGTCATTCTTGCTGTTGCTTCCTGCTGTTCCTTGTAGTGGGTCTTCCTCGGAGGCAACCAAATCCTCAGAGGGCTTGATCTGGGAGTTCACAGCTGCCCTCATGCCAGGTAGACTGAGGACAATGGAGAAGATAGCACGTGCAGTAGATGGTGCACTCTCCTCATCATCGGATGAGCCAGAATGATCAGCGGTGTCATTGTTGTTCCAGCTATCACAGCTGCTCTGGTCCACTTCAGCTCCTTTATGGATCCCAGCTGCAGCACCAGACCTCCACCTCCAACAGTGGCCAGAAAGACCTAGCAAGGACTTTTGTCTCTGTGTGGATCGGCTCAGCTCGAAGCTTCGGCAGCTTCGAGAGCTCCCCCTTGTGGCAGCAATGTGGAAATGAGGCCGGTCTGCTCCCATCAGCGGTCCTCCCGAGCCTTGAAGTCCTGCAAGTTCTCGGGAGCGGTTCTCAGTTTCTTTATAAATCCTCCAATAGAGAACACTCATGATAGTAACAGGAAAATAAAAGGCTGCCATAGCTGTACAAAACGTAATAATTGGCTCGGACAGAAACTGGATGTAGCACTTGTCCGGTGGAACTGTCCTCTCACCCACGAAATATTGCCAAAACAAGATGGCTGGGGCCCAGAGGATCAAAGATACAAGCCAAGCCAGTCCAATCATCAGTCCTGCCCGTTTGGTAGTACGTCTGGCACGATAGGTCAGTGGGCGTGTGATCGAGAAGTAACGGTCAAAGCTGATCACCAGCAGGTTCATGACAGACGCATTGCTGGCCACATAGTCTATTGCTAACCAGAAATCACATGCCCAGTTTCCCATGGCCCACTGCCCCATTACAATATATGTTGTGTACAGGTTCATAGATATGACCCCTATGATGAGGTCGGCGAAGGCCAGACTGAGCAGGAAGTAATTGTTGACAGTCTTGAGCTGCCGGTTCACTTTGAACGAAACGATGACCAGGATGTTGCCTATGATGGTGATGAGGGAAAGAAATCCCGTGAACAGGACAATGAGAATGACCTGCCATAACGAATGGCCGCCCAAGGGGTCGTACTTGCTCTCCGATCCTCCATCACTTCTGTTGACTGCAGAAACAGCACTAAAGTTCAGAATGCCTTGGAGGAAAGAGGTGTTGGTGTCAGCCATGCTCTGAAGTAGTGGCCATGGAGAGGATTGTGAGTAAACTGGTGGTCCCAGATTGCCTCTGGGCAGATATTGACCAGGCTCTGAGCTGTTGGAGTCCATCATGCAGTCCAGGCATATTCTGAAGAAAAAGAAAATAAAGCAATTAGAGAAGAAATCAATAGTTGCACTAGCTAATTAATATCAGACAGGATGAAGCACAGGGTTGGCAACATTGCTAAGAGAAAAAGCTGCTCAATTCAATTCTACTCACTTGAAGTTGTTTTACCAATAAAGATTGGATAGTTGCTTATTCAGAGCAACTTACATTTATCTCATTTTCACAACTGAGCAGTTGGGGGTTCAGAGCCTTACTCAGGGGCCCAGCAGTAGCAGCTTAGTTGTCCTGGGAGATGAACTCACAACCGTCTATTCTGTAGTCCAACACTTCAACCTCTAAGCTACCACATCTCAACTTAATGAGTACTTAATACATTTTTTTTTACCAAACAACAAGACCACAATCTCAGTCATTTGGTATGAGCTAGCTTACAAAACTGAGGCTCTTGAGTTAACAGGTCAAAGTTTACATTTAAGTCATTTGGCAGATGTCCTTATCCAGAACAATTTACATTTTCATCTCTTTTTATACAAGTGAGGGTTAAGATTCTGATATATTTGGAATATTTTTAGGCACGCTCTGTCCTGGGCTGATTGTGGCCCTTGGCTAACTGTGTGATACTATTTGTTTATGACCTCATTTTATGACTGTGATATCCTATGTTTTGTCCTAGAAATTCTTATTGTACTGTTTTGATAAACATGTACTGAACACAGGCACTCACTGACAGTTTCTTCTTCCATAATTTAGGTAAACCTTTTTTATAACTCACCAAACCGCCATCAACTGCCAAATGAGGGTTAAGGGCCTTGCTCAAATGTCCAGTAGGGGCAGCTTGGTGGACCTGGGATCCAAACTCAACCTTTTGATCAGTAGGCCAACACCTTGACCACTAAGCTACCACATCCCAAATTCTAAAAGGGCCTTCGTCAGAGATCCAGCAGTGGCGATTGGTGTACCTGGGACTCCCAACACCTTAATCACTAAGCTACCACATCCCATCACAGAAAGTTTATCTAGATAAATTCAGAACAGAGCAAAAGTATTCACTATTAGAAATGCAGCTATTTTATCTCATGTGTTCTTTCCCCTTCAGTGAAGTGGCTTTTTCATTGGAAAGGATTTCTGCTACTTTATATGAAAAAGCAACAATCGTATTCATTTGTATACTGCTTTTAACTATCCAACAAATTCAGGATCTAAATTTTAATGGTATAAATTTAAATTTGGTAGTCACAGTCTGCTAGCAAAACAGTTGTTACTTCAGTTATTACAAAGATTAAAGATCTTATTATGATTTAAAATAGTAATATAGTGGAACCTCAGCATACAAATTTAATTGACTTAAGGTGAAATTTGGATTGCAAAACAAATTTTCCCTTAAGAAATAATGTAAATGCAGGTAATCCGTTCCAGCCACCCAAAAATAATTAGCAATATTCCCAATATGAAGCATATGTAAACTGTATGGCTGCTTACAAAGAACTGACCCAAGCCAAGCATTCCATGTCAAGGCTCCTCACAGGAAGTCGTGCCACCAAGCTTGGGTTAAAAATAGAACAGACCACCCAGGCCACCGATCTGTCAACAAAAAAATGCCCAAAAAATCACCTTGCTTTTGAACGCATGTCAAAGGCAACGTTGGTATTGTGAGTTTTCCCTTTCACTGATTGAAAATAAATCATAACATTTGTAAACTTGTTCTGGTTGGCTTTCCACTGACGCAAACAAGTTGGAAACGGCTCCCGGACGTACTCGCAACTTAGCCGGCGTTTGGTTATTTGAATAAGCTTCTCTTACATCAGTTGCTTAATTTCTTTTAAACTCGTGACACAGCTTCATAAATAAAATGAACTTTATTTGAAATATTTAAAAATTTGGATATTTAATAATATAGAATAAAGGAATTTGGTTTATGGAATATAATCAGATAATAATAATAATAATAATAATAATAATAATAAGAAGAAGAAGAAGAAGAAGAAGAAGAAGAAGAAGAAGAAGAAGAAGAATATTAATAATAATATTATTATTATTATTAGTAGTAGTAGTAGTATTATTATTATTATTATTAAGACCTTCCTTACATCATTAAATGTGATATGTGGTAAAGTTATTTATTCTAAAAATAACAATGGATCCAAGTAATTTATTAAACAGCTTCCATTATTATTTATTTTGCTTGTAATCTGCCTGAATATAAAACATTTTTATGCAACTAAGTGAACCTGTAAATAAGTAAGGAATTTCCATCACTGAAGTATACAGTCAACTCGACCTCACCAATCTTCACCCTCTACCACTGTATCAACACGTCCTGATGGTCCATACAGCCACTAGAGAGCACTATTGCTCTGTGTGCTTTCTTGCTACAGGGTGGTTTGTCTTGAAGGGTTTCGAACCATTCGCTCTCAAACACTTTGCACAGGAGGAGAATTTTAAAAAAAATACATTTTAATTCTCTCAAAGATTTATCTCTGGTGTTTTGTTCACTGTTTAGCAATGCGTGTGTCTAAATCGTTTATTTTAGATCCATGTGATGTTCATTGTAATACACTATGTTGCCAAATGTTTTGGGACGTCTGCCTTTACATGCACATGAATGTAATATGGAGTTGGCCCACCAGCCAACCAGCTATAACAGCTTCAACTCTTCTGGGAAAGCTTTCCAGAAGGTTTAGGAGTGTGTTTATGGGAATTTTTGACCGTTCCTCTAGAGGCGCAATTGTGAGGTCAGACACTGATGTTGGATGAGAAGGTCTGGCTCGCTGTCTCCGCTCTAATTCATCCCAAAGGTGTTCTATCAGGTTGAGGTCAGGACTCTGTGCAGGTCAGTCAAGTTCCTCCACACCAAACTCTCTCATCCATGTCTTTATGGACCTTGCTTTGTGCACTGGTGCGCAGTCATGTTGGAACAGGAAGGGGTCATCCCCAAACTGTTCCCACAAAGTTGGGAGCATGAAATTGTCCAAAATGTCTTGGTATGCTAAAGCATTAAGAGATCCTTTCACTGGAACTAAGATGCCAAGCCCAACCCCTGAAAAACAACACCTGAAGTCAATGATTTGAAGGGGTGTCCCAAAACTTTTGGCAATATAGAGTATATCCTACCTCTCTCTCAATGATTATCAATATAAATATTGGCCATAAATATTGGCCCAGATCCATTCTCAGTCACTTCATACCCGTGTCACAGTTGGAATTTTATACATCATACTGTGACTTCAATTTGAGCGTTTGTATTAATGTATTTTTTTCCCCGAATATGTTATCGTTTCTATAGCAACACCTTACGCAAGGGCTATCAATGTCGACAGTCAATAACATGGTATAATGGTCGATTTGATGAAGCTTTCTCTGAGTAGAAGTTTAGTTACCACTTAGAGAAGGCGTCTCCCGTATCTTTAGATGCTTATAAGATAAAAAGCTATAAATATACGTTTTTGCGGAACGTCATGGACGTTCCACAACAATAAAATCAGCCATAGCATTAAAACCACTTGCATAAGATTGTGTAGTTCAACCAAATCAGCTCTGACCCTTCGAGGCATGATGGACTCTACATGACCTCTGAAGGTGTGCTGCACTATCTGGCACCAAGGTGTTAGCAACAGATCCTTTAAGCCCTGGAAGCAGTGAAGTGGGCCTTCCTGGATCAGATTTGTTTGTCCAGCGCATCCCACAGATGCTCGATCTGGGGAATTTCGGAGGCTAAGGCAACAGTGGTTGTTGTTCCTTGGAGCACTTTTGGTTGGTTCCTCACAAGTTTTGGAGACGTTCTGACATTATTCCAGTCACCTGCCAGTGGTGTTAAAGTTATGGCTGATACACAGAAGTGATGATGGAGGAAACTTCAGGTGATAACAGTGACTCTACTGACATTACATCATGGTGCATCACATCTCCATGTCCCTGATTAATTTCCTATAACAACATGTCCCTAAGTGTTTTATTCCTCACACACACTGCAGTATGTTATGTTGTTGATGTAAATTACTGACTGCACTGAAGCAGAAGCTGGACTTCAGAAGCCGTGAGTCTGGGGATGAGCCAGAGGAGTAATGACTAACAATGACTAATAATGACTAATAAATACAGCACACATGGCCTGGCATCTCTCTCTCTCTCTCTCTCTTCTCTCTTCTCTCTCTCTCTCTCTGTCTGTCTTTTTTGTGTTTCTATCTCCTTCTCTCCGTTGCTTTTCAGTCTCCCTTGTGTCTCCCTCTCCCTCTCCCTCTCCCTCTCTATCTCTCTATCTATCACTCTCTATATGCCCTTTTTGTGTCTCTAACTCTTTCTTTGTCTCTCTGTTGCTGACTTTGTCTCTCTTCTGTCCCCCACTATTACACTCTCTCTCTCTCTCTCATGCTTTCTCTCTCACAGTCTCTCTCTGTACCACATGCTCTCTGTCTCTCTCTTTCTGTCTTTTTTTGTGTCTTTATCTCTTTCTCTGTCTCTCTGTTGCTGACTTTGTCTCTCATCTGTCCCCCACCATTACTCACTCACTCACTCACTCACTCACTCACTCACTCACTCACTCTCTCTCTCTCTCACTCTCTCTCTCTCTCTCTCTCTCTCTCACTCTCTCCTCTCTCTCTCTCTCTCTCTCTCTCTCTCTCTCTCTCTGTCTGTCTGTCTATCTCTCAGCTGTGAAAGTGGTCACCTCAGAGAGATGACGTTCCAGCGAAGGTGTGTTAGCTCATCTCTCTCATGTTAGTGTGTTAGCTCATGTTCTCTCACTTCCTCTTTATCTGGATACACTCGCTCTATCACCCGTGTTCTCTCTCTCTGTTTCTCTCTCTCTGTCTTTTTTGTGTCTCTATCTCTTTCTCTGTCTCTGTTGCTGACTTTGTCTCTCTTCTGTACCCCACTGTTACTCTCTCTCTCGCATGCTTTCCATCTCTGTCTCTCTCTGGCAGTGACCTCTGTGTGTGTGTGTGTGTGTGTGTGTGTGTGTGTGTGTGTGTGTGTGTGTGTGTGTGTGTGTGTGTGTGTGTGCGTAAGACTGAAGCCGTACGTGTCAGCTGAGCTCTGAAACCACAATTCTTTTTTCTTTTCCTTCGAGTTACAGTGATGCTACTGCACACAGTCTTGAGGGCAAATATGAACAAAATATTAATAAAGTTTTGCTGTATTTTTCTGAGCTCTTGTTCTACTCTGTCTATCAACAGAAAAGCACTATCACTGTCAACAGAGATAGAGAGAGTGAAACCGACATGGAAGAGTGTGTGTGTGTGTTTAGAAACTATTGGATCATGTAAATACACTGTGCATAGATAATATGTGTTGCATAGGAACAGTGTGTAATAATTAAGCAATA
>JAUCMX010000008.1:25419560-25437060 GCA_033459395.1 Hemibagrus guttatus
GCTACTGTTGCTCAAATTAATGCTGGTTCTGACAGAATGGTGTCAGAATACACAGTGAATGACGGGTCAGGGCTGTTTTGACAGCAAAAGGGGGACCAACACAATATTAGGCAGGTGGTCATAATGTTATGCTTAGTCTCTGTGTTGCACGAATATATAATTATACTTTTTCTGTATAGAATTATATTTTTTGTGCCTGGTCTGTGTACTTATCTATGGATGAAATTAGCTGGTCAGCCATTATGTAAATGGCGAAAAAATGTGATGTGTGTGTGGAATGGTTTGAGTCTTTCAGACACTTCCGAGATTTTTGGGAGTTTTACGCAGTGTCTAGAGTTTACACAGAACGGTCTGAAAAACAAAAGAATGGACGAAACTCACACAAAGGCTTTGGTGGCTTAAATCACCGCTCTGTACAAACACGCTGAGCAGAAAAGCATGTCAAAAACACATCAAACCTCAAGGCAGATGAGCTACAACAGCAGAAATTCCACTCCTCTCTGCTAGGAATCTGAGCCTACACTGATGTCTGGCTCACCCTCAACAGATAAAGAATGAAAAAAAGATCAGATGAAGTTCGTCTGTTCTTTAACCGCTCAGTTTTGGTGAACCTGTGTCTGTGAAAGCCTCAGATATTCCTGGAGTCAGATGATGCCTTCAAATGAGCTTTTATTTATCTGGGGTGTTTAGCTGAATACCCTACAGGAAATGGACAGAGTGAGTCCACTCTTTTATATGCTTTCACACCAGCTTTTTTTTTTTTAAAAAGTGGCCACTAACCTCATCAAAACGTAGCCGCTAGCACTTTTTTTTGATCCACAAAAGCACCGAATGAGCTCAAGCCTTACTTTAAATGTTACCTCCTGTCCGGTCCAGCTGCAAGTTCTGGGGTCAAGCAGGTAACAAAAAAAGTACAAACTGCAGATAACACAATCATGAGAATCTTGTTAAAGAGCAAATATTCCATAGTTACTGCAACCTTCTACATGACTGATGATGATAATCTAATCGAGAAAACATGCTAGGCTAGTTAGGTAGCTAGTTATGACTGGTAAGACTGGTTATTATGGTGAGTCATGTCAGTTCCTTTTTTTTCAAGCACAACAAAAGTAGTAGATTTATTTTGTTTAAAACAGACAATGAAAGCAATGATATTGTGTTATGACAGATATAAAATAGAATAGAATAGAAACCTTTATTTGTCACATATATATTACAGCATAATGAAATTCTTTCTTTGCATATCCCAACAATGGAATCTGGAATGCAGAGTCAGCCATAATACAGTGTCACTGGAGCAGAGAGGGTTAAGGGCCTTGCTCAGGGGCCCAACAGTGGAAGCTTGGCAGTACTGGGGCTTGAACCCCAATCCTCTGATCAACAACCCAGAGCCTTAACCGTTTGAGTCACCACTAGAATTACACACGGCTATTAAAATAGCAGGGTTTTGTGGAAATTAAGATAAAGCATATACTTGGAGAAAAAGAAAGTGGAAAAACAAATCAGAAACATTTTAAAGAAAGTTTGTTATTTTTTGGAAAAAATAACAAAGTTATTAAGAAAGAAGTTGTCCTTACAAAGTGATGGGTCTAGAATGATGTGACACACTGATAGACTGTTACACCGAAAAGACTGAAGCAGTGGAAGCTTAAGTGGTTAAGGCTCTGGGGTGTTCACTGGAAGCTCGTGGTTCAAGCCCCAGAATTGCCAAGATGCCACTGCTGGGTCCCTGAGCAAGGCCCTTAACCCTCCCTGCTCCAGGGGTGATACATCAGCATCACAGCTGCCTCTGTGCCCTTACCCCAACCTCTGAATCTGGAATATGTAAAGAAAAGAATTCATGGACTCCACTAGATCCCTGAAGGTGTGCTGTGGTATCTGGCACCAAGATGTTAGCAACAGATCCTTTAAGTCCTGTAAGTTATGAGGTGGGGTCTCCATGGATCAAACTTGTTTGTCCAGAACATCCCACAGATGCTGAATTGGATTGAGATCTGGGGAATTTGAGGCCAAGTCAACACCTCAGACTCATTGTTGTGCTCATCAAACCATTCCTGAAGCATTTTTGCTTTGTGGCACGGTGCATTATCCTGCTGAAAGAGGCCACAGCCATCAGGGAATACTGTTTCCATGAAAGGGTGTACATGGTCTGCAACAATGCTTAGGTAGGTGGTACGTGTCAAAGTAACATCCACATGGATGGCAGAACCCAGGGTTTCCCAGCAGAACATTGCAAAGGGGTCACCATGGGCACCCTGACTGGTCTGTGGCTATGCAACCCCATACACAACAAACTCTGATGCACTGTGTATTCTGACACCTTTCTATCAGAGCCAGCCTTCGCTCCCCACGTGCATCAATGAGCCTTGGCCACTCATGACCCTGTCACCGGTTCACCACTGTTCCTTCCTTGGACCACTTTTGATAGATACTGACCACTGCAGACCGGGAACACCCCACAAGAGCTGCAGTTTTGGAGATGTTCTGATCCAGTGGTCTAGCCATCACAATTTGGCCCTTCATCAAACTCGCTCAAATCCTTACACTTGTCCATTTTTCCTGCTTCTAACACATCAACTTTGAGGACAAAATGTTCACTTGCTGCCTAATATATCCCACCCACTAACAGGTGCCATGATGAGGAGATCATCAGTGTTACTCACCTCTCACTGCTCAGAATGTTATGCCTGATTGGTATATATGTGGCAACAATAAAGGCTTCTTCTCAACAAAACATTATTTTAGGGGTGTGTATACTTTATACCTAGGTTGTGTTAAGTTTTTCTGATTACGTTTCGCTTTGTTTTTCTTTCATATCAATGCTGGAAAAAGTTCAGTCATGATTTATCTTGATTTATGTCACAAAACCCTGATAATTTAACAGAGGTGTGTAAACTTTTTCCTTTTTCTTTTTTTTTGTCTATCTACTGTACATATGTTCATTGTTACAGTCTGGTTTGGGTTTTGACGCCTTCCCTCTTGGCCTGCTTGTGAACAATAACACTGAATTCTATTTATTTAGGTGTAAAATTCTTTCCTTCTGCTCCCAGCATGCAGCGCTTCACATATTGTTTTTGTCCGACGCAACATGGTGCATTAACCAACTACCGAGCGGTCTGTCTGGATCTGCCTGACACTAAGCGCCGTGAGCTGGGATCAAATGAGTCGTGTTTTAGAGCAGTTGTGTTACAATTAATGTGCAATTGTGTTGAATTATTATGTTGACCAAAAGTATTGGTGTGTTGGTTTGTCTCATACATTGAAACACACAAGAAGAAGTTGCTTTCGGCTGCTCCCTGTTCGGGGTCGCCACAGCGGACCAACTGGTCCGCACAACAACTTGGCAAATGTTTCACGCCGGATGCCCTTCCTGACGCAACCCTCCCATTTTTCCGGGCTTGGGACCGGCACTGCATCCAGTGGCTGGGGTTGAGGCATTGGCTGGGAATCGAACCCAGGCCTTCTGCATGATAGGCGAGAAATCTACCACTGAGCCACCAATGCCCCACATTCAAACACACAAAATTTCTCATAATCGATCAGTTATTATGTAATCAATTATTTACGGCAAGAGGGTACTGGTGTGTCATTTAAAAATATTTTCTTTAGTATTTATTTATTTTTTAATTACTTAAAAAATGTATAGAAATATTTAAATATATATTTTTAAATATTTTTTTAAATACTAAAATATTAAATATTATTTTAAATAATTATTTTATTATTTTAAATAATAAACTAGTAAGTAAACTAGTGACTGCTGGGCTGCTAATATGTATACGAGAATCTGTGTTTATTAAACATCAAGAATACACTGAAATCCGGTTGCTATTATACCTACAACTAACTTTCCTTTGCTATTCTGATCCATGAGCTGAATTTAAAAGGAAAAAAATCAAGTTTAAATTTGAAGGAGATGAGCCGAGGTGCGTTTAGCGTATGAAGTCGTCGTCTCTTTCCTTTCTCAACTCTGTCACAGGAACATGAAACAGGATATGAAGTGCTTTCTGTTCGTATTTTCCATTTGTCCTGTCAGAAAAGCCCCATATATAGTCCTCTAGTCGTGTTTCATCATATTCCTCAGAGACACGCATCGTGCTTCACTAGCCAGCTCTGACCAAAGCCCTATTCAGAGGGGATTAGTTCTACATGGGAAGTTGGCGTAATTCCTTCCGTTACAGGTGCTGCTCTAGGATTTCATTTCTACAAAAGGTTATTATTTAAAAAAAGAATTAAAAAATTACACAAATGTGACGTCTAATAGATTATAAAATGGAATAAAATAAGACGCTCGAGGATGTGATGCGATAGGAAAGAAAGCTACGAGAGAAACGGTTACTATGGCGATCCTGATAGGTATTGATTGCTTGCTAAGTTTTCTAGCGTGTTAAGGTAAACGTGTGATTTGAGGCCGCACTACTGGCCGTGGTGTAAAGAATGTTAATGTGTGTGTGCTTACTGCTGCTGGAGTGTGTAAAGTGCAAACACATCGGTGATAAGGACTGGTATAACTCACCCACGACCCGGTCGGGTATTTCTGGCAAATATATTTGCTGACTGTTCGGTCAAGCGGGAAACTGAGTTTTTATCATCACACACACACACACACAAGGTCTTGTATGTGTAACCATTTTAATTCCCATTTATTTTTCCTTTCATGTATACACCTCCGTCCTCCTCCTGCCCCTCCAGCGTGACCTGCATCGCTGGCTGATTGCTGATGGAATGAGACCCGATTGGAATCGATACTTATTCCATCCTCATGCTTTTCACTCATCTCCTTGTCCTCCAGAGGCAGCACCCTGTCATCATCAGTTCACTCTGATGCTCATGCTGGCACTTTGATGCCTCAAAAGGTGTTAAAGAATGTGTGTGTGAGTGTGTGTGTGTGTGTGTGTGTGTGTGTGTGTATGTGTGGCTGTGCTTGTACTAACAGACCACACAAGATTTGGAAAGACCTTCTGGAAGTAATGGCTTAGGCACAGTCTGAGCGTTGGTTATTTACCCTCAGGGGTCACAGTGTCACGCTAGAGTGTGTTTACACTTGCAGGTTAATTGAACAGAGAAAATGACCACAGCTCTTTAGTTAAGTGCTCACAGTGATGGCACCTCAGATGCGCTTGTAATAATAAAAGCGCCTTGATGAAAGGAGTGTTCATGCATGACTTCAACACTGTCGTTAACATATACACTATGCTGTTATGTTTTAAAGGTCATCATACGGTTGGTCACTGAGTACAGTCTGGCCTTGATTCCAGGGTTTCCTGGGATAGACTCCGGATCCACTGTAAGCCTGATGAGGATAAAGTGCTTACTGAAGATGACTTTACTGACCATTGGGTTGGGTTGGTTTTTGGGTAAGCTTCAAATGGTCATTGTGATGGTGTTTGGGTGAGCTTCTAATGGTCATTGTGGGGAAGCTTCTAATGGTCATTGTGATGGTTTTTGGGTGAGCTTCTAATTGTCATTGTGATGGATTTTGGGTGAGCTTCTAATGGTCAGTGTGATAGTTTTTGTGTAAGCTTCTAACTGTCATTGTGATGGTTTTTGGGTAAGATTCTAATGGTCAGTGTGTGTTTTTCTGTAAGCTTCTAATGGTCACTGTGATGGATATTGGGTAAGCTTCTAATGGTCATTGTGATGGTTTTTGGGTAAGCTTCTAATGGTCATTGTGATGGTTTTTGGGTAAGATTCTAATGGTCATTGTGATGGTTTTTGGGTAAGCTTCTAATGGTCATTGTGATGGTTTTTGGGTAAGCTTCTAATGGTCATTGTGATGGTTTTTGGGTAAGATTCTAATGGTCATTGTGATGGTTTTTGGGTAAGATTCTAATGGTAATTGTGATGGTTTTGGGGTAAGCTTCTAATGGTCATTGTGATGGATTTTGGGTGAGCTTCTAATGGTCATAGTAATGGTTTTTGTGTAAGCTTCTAATTGTCATTGTGATGGATATTGGGTAAGCTTCTAATGGCCAGTGTGTGTTTTTGGGTAAGCTTCTAATGGTCACTGTGATGGATATTGGGTAAGCTTCTAATGGTCATTGTGATGGTTTTTGAGTAAGCTTCTAATGGTCATTGTGATGGTTTTTGGGTAAGGTTCTAATGGTCATTGTGATGGTATTTGGTTAAGCTTCTAATGGTCATTGTGATGGTTTTTCGTTAAGGTTCTAATGGTCATTGTGATGGTTTTTGGGTAAGATTCTAATGGTCATTGTGCTGGTTTTTGGGTAAGCTTCTAATGGTCATTGTGATGGTTTTTGGGTAAGATTCTAATGGTCATTGTGATGGTATTTGGTTAAGCTTCTAATGGTAATTGTGATGGTTTTGGGGTAAGCTTCTAATTCACAAAAACCAAAGAACCTTAGGCTACTCAGAGACATAAAACCAGCCTAATGACAAAAAAGGCTAACCTAAAAAAAACAACTACAATAACCAATAAAAGCTAGCTGAAAAAAAACTAAAGACAATTAGAAGCTAACCCCAAAAACAACCCACTGACCATCTGAAGTTAACCCAAAATCCTCATTTTCATCATTAGATGCTAGCCCCAAAAACCAACCCAAGGATGAATAGAAGCCAACCCCCAAACCATCACAATGAACATTAGATGCTAACCCCCAAACCATCACAATGAGCATCAGATGCTAACTCAAAATCCCAAATGATAATTATAGAAGCCAACCAAAAACAGCCAAATTACCATTTGAACCTAACCCAAATTCCAGCCCATTGATTATTAGACACTAGCTGTAATCTGAAGCAGTCTCTGGCAAAGGAATTTCCTCTTGGATTAATAAAGTTCAACCTTATTCAATAGCTATCTTATCTTATCTTATCTTATCTTATCTTATCTTATCTTATCGGTCATTGTGATGGTTTTTGGCTTCTAATGGTCATTAGGTTAATGTTTTTGGCCTAGCTTCTATGTGTTTGTTTTGGGGTTAGCTCCTTTTGGTAATTTGGATAGTTTTTGGGTAAGCTTCTAATATTCGTTAGGTTGATGATTTTGATGGTTTTTGGGTGAGCTTCTATTCATCAATGGGTTGGTTTTTGAGACAGCTTATAACAGTTAACATGCTGGTTTTTGGGTTACTGTCTAATGGTCATTAGGCTGATTTTTGGATTAGCTTATGTTGGTCATTTTGGTGGGTTTTGGATTAGATTCTATTGATCACTGAGTTTCTTTTTGGGCTAGTGTCTAATAATAAATGGGCTGAAATTTGGGTTGGCTTTAAATGGCCATTCGGTTGTTTTTGGTTGGCTTCTAATGGTCATTGTGAGGGTTTTTGGATTTTAGAAATAAACCAGTGTGACAATACACAAGGACTTGACCGAGCCAGGTTACAAAAGGGCAGGCACATATAGGGCAGAACATTAGGGCAAATAGGAAACAAGTGACCAGGCGGAACAATAGGAAGGGTGTGGCACATGTTGGTGGCTCAAGACGTTAAGGCTTTGGGTCACTGATTGGAAGGTTTGTGGTTCAAGGCCCAGTTCAAGCCCTTCAGGAGTCAGGAGACCTCGGCTTCCTAACAAGCCACAGGGTGGTGGGTTGTTGATCGGATTGGGTTCAAGCCCCAGTACAGCAAAGCTTCCACTGTTGAGACCCTCAACCCTCACCCTCACTGTATCATGGCTGACCCTGTTCTGATCCCAACCACCTTAAGTTGGGATATGTTGTAATGCTATTCTAAAAGATGTGAGAATCACAACAAAAACACATGATGCTATGGCACAACACCTGCTGGGACCCCCTCTGGTGGTCTAGCAGGGAAATGTCCTGACACAGGGGGACTTGAAGGGCAGCAATTATATAATACAATGACAGCTGACATGAAATAAACTTAAACCACAGATTTTTTACTCATGTATATGAGTGTCCTGAATTTTGCACCTGTGTAAGTTTAAAGTTCTTTTTTCCCCCCAAATCCACATCAGGCCTGATGATATTAAACTTTCATGTCATGAAAATTGCTTACCCTTGCCTTTCCATCGCTTGTCAACAAACAGTGACCAGCATCATGTATAATTGATCTGAACATCTATGTGGTGCTTTTGCAGATATCAGACTAATCAATAGCACAGAGTGATGCATCGTAGATGAAAGAAGAGCAAAGTTCACTCTGTGAGACAAAAAAAAAAAAAAAAACATGTAGAAATCATGCATTGATGCAGGTCATCAAGCATGTGTGTATCCACCTCCCCTTGAGTTAACAACACCTGAGGGATGAACCCTGGGCATTGCTGTGATATCGGCAAGCATTTGATCTGGCTGTTCGGATCTTCCAGCTCAATGTTGAATGGTAGGTTTGTTTTAAACACGGCCGACATTAAATGAAAGATCTTCCTTATAATCTTACACAAACATATTTTATGTAATGCTGTGAGAAGCATATGTTTGCTCAGGCAGAATATCTCATTATCAAAGTCTCTGGGTCTTAGGAATCGTGTCTGAGATGGTCTTTAGATATGGCTCCTGTAGCCCAAAGGCTTCGGTTGTTAGGGAATACGTTAAACAAAAACCCAAAAGGATGAAGAATTAAAAATTCATAACTCAATCTGGCATCACCTGAGGTAAGATTGTACCTGCATTTAAAATAAAAACAAAACAAAACAAAGAGCTTCATGCTGCTGTGCTCTAAAACCAATTTTCTACAGAAGCTATAAACCTGGAGAGTGTGATGAGCCTGCTTAAGCCAACCCTCTTGATGCGAGATCAGGAGCCAGCTGTGCTGCATCATCTTTATTGTCATTACCTGATTTTGGTTCGCCTTCGTAATTAGTTTCCTACGTAATTATCAGCTCAGTGTCTCATGTTTATTTATTCAATCTAAGTTTACTTGATCTGTCACCAGTGTCATTATCCAGCCTGTCTCCTGTGTCATTCCCTGATCTGTTCCCTGTGTCATTAACTGATTTGTCCCCTGTGTTATTACCTTATTTGTATGTTGCATCATTACCTGTTCTGTCCCCTGCATTTTTACCTGATCTGTCACCAGTGTTGTTATCTCATATTTCTTGTGTGTTATTCCCTGATCTGTCCCCTGTGTTAAATCATTTGTCTCCTATGTCTTTCCTTGATCTGTCTGCTGCATCATTAGTTAATCTGTCCCCTGTTTCAGTCCCTGATCTGTCCCCTGTTTCAGTCCCTGATCTGACCCCTGCACCATTGCCTGATCTGTCTCCTGTATCAGTACCTGATCTGTTCCCCATATCAATACCTGATCTGTCTCCTGCATCAGTACCTGATCTGTTCCCCATATCAATACCTGATCTGTCTCCTGCATCAGCACCTGATCTGTCCCCCATATCAATACCTGATCTGTCCCCTGTATTAGTACCTGATCTGTCCCCTGTATCATTACCTGATCCGTTCCCTGCACCATTACCTGATCTTTCCTCTCAACATTACCTAATCTGTCCCCTGTGTCAGTTCCTGATCTGTCCCTTGTATCAGTACCTGATCTGTCTCCTGCATCATAACCTGATCTGTCCTTTGCATCATTACTTGATCTGTCCCCTGTATCAGTACCTGATCTGTCCCTGTATCAGTACCAGATCTGTTCCCTGCATCATTACCTGATCTGTCCCCTGCATCATTTCCGGATCTGTTTCCTACATCTTTAGAAGTTGCGTCCTCTCCCCACTGCTCTTCTCTGTTTACACCAATGACTGCACCTCTACTGATCCATCTGTCAAGCTCCTGAAGTTTGTGGATGACACTACAGTTATCGGCCTCATCCAGGATGGTGATGAGTCTGCTTACAGACAAGAGATTGAGCAGCTGGCTGTCTGGTGTAGTCTTAACAACCTGGAGCTCAGCACGCTCAAAACAGTGGAGATTATAGTGGATTTCAGGAGGAACACCCTTGCACTCCCCCCACTCACCATCATGAAAAGCACTGTAACAACAGTGGAGTCATTCAGGTTCCTGGGCACCACCATCTCTCAGGACCTAAAGTGGGACATTCACATGGACTCCATTGTCAAAAAGGCCCAACAAAGATTGTACTTCCTTTGGCAGCTGAGGAAGTTCAACCTGCCACAGGAGCTGCTAACACAGTTCTACTCAGCCATCATTGAGTCTGTTCTGTGCACGTCTATAACTGTTTGGTTTGGCTCAGCTACAAAATCAGACATCAGAAGACTACAGAGAATGGTTTGGACTGCTGAAAGGATTATTGGTGCTCCTCTGCCCACCCTTCAAGAACTGTATACATCCAGAGTGAGGAAAAGGGCTCAGAAAATCACTCTGGACCCCTCACATCCAGGCCATCTCCTTTTTGAATGTTTGCCATCTGTCTGGCGCTACAGAGCAGCAACTACCAGGACAGCCAGGCACAAGAACACTTTCCTCACCCAAGCAGTCTACCTTATGAACAGTTGAATGTTCCCAACATTGGGCAATAAAAATGTGCAATAACCTCATACTTATTTGTTACCACCCCCACATCCCTAAATATCAACTTATTCTATTTTATACGTACAATTTATTTTATTTTTCTATTTAAATAAGTGTATTTTTATTGTATTCCTATTTTTATTGTCTGTGTATTGTTGTTGTGTCTTGGCAATAAAGCTCTTTCTGATTCTGATCTGTACCTGATCTGTGCTCTGCATCATTTCTGGATCTGTTCCCTGCATCATTACCTGATCTGTCACCTTTATCAGTTCCTGACCAGTCCTCTGCATCATTACCTGATCTGTCCTCTGTATCAGTTCCTGACCAGTCCTCTGCATCATTACCTGATCTGTCCCCTGCATCACTGCCTGATCTGTCCTCTGTATCAGTTCCTGACCAGTCCTCTGCATCATTACCTGATCTGTCCCCTGCATCACTGCCTGATCTGTCCTCTGTATCAGTTCCTGACCAGTCCTCTGCATCATTACCTGATCTGTCCCCTGCATCACTACCTGATCTGTCCCCTGCATCACTACCTGATCTGTCCCCTGCATCACTACCTGATCTGGTTAAGACTCTGGGTTGTTGAAAGCAAATTAGTCAAAAAATAAGATTCAGCTAAGAATATTTATTTCAGTGTATTTCAATGCCTCAGTAGCATACATGTGTGTGTGTGTGTGTGTGTGTTGCCAGTCCACCTTTTCTACCTCTCTTTTCTCCTGGTGCCTTTCTGCCAGCTCAAAGGCTCATGGGATTTGGGATATCCTGCAGAGGGAGATCAGGTCCTGTGAACAGACAACAACAGGCTAGATTTTAGAACTGCCTTTCCTGACTACACACACACACACAGACTTCCTCAAACACTCACACAATTGAACTATTGTACACAATAACAGAGTTATCCTGTGATAAATCAGACCTACTTAGACTCTAGTGTCTAATCAGTCAAATCATGAACATATAAACATCATATTCATTCTTCTGTGTGTGTGTGTGTGTGTGTAACTCCAATGATGATCAAGTACAGTTAATATTAAAATTATTGAGTTCTGATATGATGAACATTTTTTTCCATCTCACTTGTTCCATTTCCTCTGTGTGTGTGTGTGTGTGTGTGTGTACTTGTCATATCTCAGAGTTATACAGTAGTAACCAGGCCTTACATGGCATCTTAAAGCTGCTGTGGTGGACAGAAGCTGTCTGAGAGAAGAAAAACACACTCTACTGTATAAACACAACCCGGGCACCGGAATGCTTTCTATGCGAGTGTTAGGCAGCAAACATCCGCTTTCACATAGGTTCAGCATATACACATACAATAGAGCCCCCAAACACCCCCCCACCCCCACCCCCACCCCCACCCCCCACACATACATACTTTTTTCAAGTTAGCGGTTGTCATAGCTGAACCCTAAATGATATCAATCACGTTTCATTGCTAGCCGAGTTTCTAACCTCACTCACCATGTGCCAACATAGCCAAAACCTTAATGGATTCCAACCTCCCAGAATGCAATGCAACTACATGACACAGCCTTGAGTTACCACAGAGACTCGACTCGGCTAGTTAGCCATCTGCGAGATCTCGAGATCGATGGCGATAACTAGCAGAAAAGTTGAAGCATTTCCTACTGGAAGTAAAGATGAATAGCTGGACAGATGAAAGCACTACAGCACCGTTGCATCACTTTATTGTATATTTAGTAAGAAATAGTGGAAGGGCTAACTCCTACTGCAGCTCTGTTGGCAGATTGGATCGTCGAACGGCATTGTGGGTAATGTAAGAAGCTGTTCACTAAAATATATCAAGTTAACTTTATTTGTCAAACATACATTACAGCACAGTGAAATTCTTTTCTCCACATATCCCATCCTTGGGGGTTAGGGTCAGAGCGCAGGGTCAGCCATGATACAGTGCCCCTGGAGCAGGGTGGGTTGGGGGCCTTGCTCAAGGGCCCAACAGTGGCAGTTTGGCAATGCTGGGGCTTGAACCTCTGATCTTCCAGTCAACGACCTAGAGCCTTAACCACTTGATCTACCACTGGCCTCAAGTTTGGAGTGATTTGATTGACTCACATGTCTATAAGCAGAAGCATAAACCAGACACACAACCAGTGTTAAGCTGATGACATAAAATAAATGAAATGAAAATGAATTTATTCTGAAATGTCATGGCTCCAGAAGCCGGAAAAAAACCCTCCTCATAACTATTTTCATTCCGGCAGCCCGGCAGCCAATTTCTGCTGGATATGACTGTTTATATTATCCTGACTTCAGGATCACTGCAAAAATGAATCCCTTCTTTTCAAGCTCATGCTTTTATAACCTCCAGAGCTGAAAAAAATATCATATTAAAATATTCTCTTTATACCCTTCACCTTTGGCAGAGTAATTGTTTGTCTGCGTTATATGATAATCGAGAGCGGCGCTTCACGCGGGCCGCTTCTTCACTCCAGAAACGTATTACACATGCGGCGGCGTGACACCACAAGGTTGTGCTGAGAGTTTTTTAAATCAGAATCTGGAGAGAAAAGCCGGAATAATGCCAACGCTTTCGAGTCACAGACAGACCGTGTGGAGAAGCGGAGGCTCGCTAATGGCTGTGAAGTGATTAGTTACAGAAGCAGCTAGCTAACTGCCTGCTAGCTAATCACTAATTGCTAAGCTAAAGCCTGACTGGGGTTCAGCAATACTAGTAGCTAGCAGCTAGTATGCTACGCTTCAGTGCTTAATTGTTCTAAAATTGTAAAATCATTATGGGTAATATGCACATATAAGCAGCTAGCTAACTGCCTGCTAGCTAATCACTTTTGACACAGATTTAAAAAAACTCAGCTGAAGCCTGAAAGTGGTTCAGCAAAATTAGACGCTAGTATGCTAAGCTTCAGTGCATAATCATTCTAAAATAGTGCATTATGGGTAATACGCATATATAAGTACAAAGGCTTAGCTGTGACACAAAATCTTACACAAAATACATTCTGTACATTCTATACAATCCTGTTGTTTTAAAATAACTTTTTTTACTAGAAATCAATTTCTAGTAAAAAAAAAAAAAAAAAAAAAGAACTAGAATTAATTAGAATAATTAAAATTTTCAGAACAAAGTCCTGGGTAGCCATGGAGGAGATGATTAGCATCACTGTAGCAACACCTACAGAGAAACGAAAACATAATGTATAGCTTAGTGATGTACTTAGCAGTGGCTACGTCTCAAGCCGCTCCCTAGAGAGTCCCTAGCGCTCAGAAAAAAGAAAAAATA
The DNA here is from genome assembly GCA_033459395.1 of Hemibagrus guttatus. Lineage (NCBI taxonomy): Eukaryota > Metazoa > Chordata > Actinopteri > Siluriformes > Bagridae > Hemibagrus > Hemibagrus guttatus. The sequence goes on from JAUCMX010000008.1 coordinate 25,433,225, forward strand.
TAATTATATACAGAAAAAGTATAATTCGTGCAGCCGACCAACCAAGCATAACATTATGACCCATGTCTAATATCGTATTGGTCCCCTTTTGCTGCCAAAACAGCCTGGACCCACTGCACGCTGACACCTTTCTATCAGAACCAGCATTAACTTCTTCAGCAATTTGAGCAACAGTAGCTCGTCTGTTGGATCGGATCACACGGGCCAGCCTTCGCTCCCCACATTCATCAATGAGCCTTGACCACCCATGACCCTGTCACCGGTTCACCACTGTTCCTTCCTTGTACCACTTTTGATAGATACTGACCACTGCAGACCGGGATCACCCCACAAGAGCTGCAGTTTTGGAGATGTTCTGATCCAGTGGTCTAGCCATCACAATTTGTCCTTTGTCAAACTCGCTCAAATCCTTACGCTTGTCCGTTTTTCCTGCTTCTAACACATCAACTTTGAGGACAAAATGTTCACTTGCTGCCTAATATATCCCACCCACTAACAGGTGCCATGATGAGGAGATCATCAGTGTTATTCACTTCACCTGTCACTGATCACAATGATATGCCTGATTGGTGTTTATAGATAGATAAACTAGGGGTAATCTCTGAATTAACAATTACGTACATTATAATTATATTATACTAAGAAGATGTAGCAGAATGTTCAGATTGGAGCAGAATTGCAAGGAGGTGAAGTGTTAGTGAGACATGAGTGTCCTAGCGGTGCAGTGTAGAGTTCAGTAGATTTATGGTTGAAGAGATTGTGACTAGGCTGGGAGGAGTCCTTGATGATTTTGTGTCCTCTAGAGACATTGAGCCTCACGTTGTGCATATGCAGCCATCTTGGTCTATGTTGTATTTATTCTCTGAGAATTAGTATCTAATGTACTATTAGCTCTGATTTATGGAGGAACAAAATGTGCAAGAAGAATTATTGCTAAATATCCAGCGTAGCCTTAAGATGAATGTTTTGTTGCCTTGAGTTGCACCGCATGTCGTCCTTCTTCTGTGTTGTAATAAAAAACAAACGCTTGGTTCTTCCCTTACGGCTCTGGTGCTAATGGGAGTGAATGGCGTCCAACCGAAATGGAAAACGAATGGTCTTGGAAAAATAGTATAGCATCTGCCTCAGCATCATGTTAATGGATAGTTAATAGTTTTCTATTAGTGTAGATGCTAATAGGAAATTAATGTTAGGCAAATGGTGATGGATTAGCTGCACTTATGTATGATTTTCAGGAGAAATTTTTTGGTGTAAATACCGTTTTTTGTTTTTTTTCCCCCTCACTGGAAGGCAGTTTGTGTGGGCCGGTGTTGGGTAACACTTCTCTATAACACGTTTCTCATTTTACACACTCGTGTGTGGCAAGTTTATAATAAATAATTAGATAAATATAAAAATGTGACGTACCTTGAACTAATGGATGAGGATGGATGAGGAAATGTTTCCATACAGGTTTATAACAGACCAAACAAAGCTAAATTTAACTGAAATATGAACGGCTGGTAAACACGGAGTCTAAACTCATAGCATCCTTCAAGACAGAGGAACAGATTTTAAAGATTTCCATTAGGGCTGATGGGAAAAAATGATATGGTGTGGAAAAGCCTTCATCCAGCATGTCCTATCCCAGAATGCACTGCAGTCGACTAAGAACAAGCTCCATACCCCAGAATGCATGCAGTCGACTAAGAACAAGCTCCATACCCCAGAATGCATGCAGTCGACTAAGAACAAGCTCCGTACCCCAGAATGCATGCAGTCAACTAAGATCAAGCTCCATACACCAGAATGCACTGCAGTCAACTAAGAGGAAACCTCACTTCCCAGAATGCACTGCAGTTAATTAAGATGAAGCTCCATTTCCCAGAATGCACCCCAGTCGACTAAGATTAAGGTCCGTTTCCCAGAATGCACTGCAGTCGACTAAGATTAAGGTCCGTTTCCCAGAATGCACTGCAGTCGACTAAAAGGAAGCTCCACTTCCCAGAATGCACTGCAGTCGACTAAGATCAAGCTCCATATCCCAGAATGCACTGCTGTCGACTAAGATCAAGCTCCAGTTCCCAGAATGCACTGCAGTCGACTAAGATAAAGTTCCACTTCCCAGAATGCACTGCAGTCGACTAAGATCAAACTCCGTATCCCAGAATGCACTGTAGTCAACTGAGAACAAGCTCCACTTCCCAGAATGCACTACAGTCGACTAGGATGAAGCTCCACTTCCCAGAATGTACTGCAGTTGACTAAGCTCAAACTCCATTTCCCAGAATGCACTGCAGTTAACTAAGATGAAACTCCAGTTCCCAGAATGCATGCAGTCGACTAAGATCAAGCTCCATATTCCAGAATGCACTTCAGTCGTCTAGGATGATGCTCCACTTCCCAGAATGCACTGCAGTCAACTAAGAGGAAACCTCACTTCCCAGAATGCGCTGCAGTTAACTAAGATGAAGCTCCGTTTCCCAGAATGCACCTCAGTTGACTAGGATCAAGCCCCACTTCCCAGAAGGCACTGCAGTCGACTACGATCAAGCTCCCGTATCCCAGAATGGCACTGCAGTCAATTGAGATCAAGCTCCACTTTCCAGAATGCACTGCAGTCAACTAAGAACAAGCTCCATATCCCAGAATGCACTGCTGTCGACTAAGATCAAGCTCCAGTTCCCAGAATGCACTGCAGTCGACTAAGATCAAGCTCCATATCCCAGAATGCACTGCTGTCGACTAAGATCAAGCTCCAGTTCCCAGAATGCACTGCAGTCGACTAAGATCAAACTCCGTATCCCAGAATCCACTATAGTCAACTGAGAACAAGCTCCACTTCCCAGAATGCACTACAGTCGACTAGGATGAAGCTCCACTTCCCAGAATGTACTGCAGTTGACTATGCTCAAACTCCATTTCCCAGAATGCACTGCAGTTAACTAAGATGAAACTCCAGTTTCCAGAATGCACTGCAGTCGACTAAGATCAAGCTCCATATTCCAGAATGCACTTCAGTCGTCTAGGATGACGCTCCACTTCCCAGAATGCACTGCAGTCAACTAAGAGGAAACCTCACTTCCCAGAATGCGCTGCAGTTAACTAAGATGAAGCTCCGTTTCCCAGAATGCACCTCAGTTGACTAGGATCAAGCCCCACTTCCCAGAAGGCACTGCAGTCGACTACGATCAAGCTCCGTATCCCAGAATGCACTGCAGTCAATTGAGATCAAGCTCCACTTTCCAGAATGCACTGCAGTCAACTAAGAACAAGCTCCATATCCCAGAATGCACTGCAGTCGACTAAGAACAAGCTCCATATCCCAGAATGCACTGCAGTCAACTAAGATCAAATCTATCCCAGAATGCACTGCAGTCAACTAAGAAAACCTCACTTCCCAGAATGCACTGCAGTTAACTAAGATGAAGCTCCGTTTCCCAGAATACACCTCAGTCAACTAGGATCAAGCCCCACTTCCCAGAATGCACTGCATTTCGATGAAGCCCGTTTCCCAGAATACACTCAGTCGACTAAGATCAAGCTCCACTTCCCAAAGAATATACATTTTCAAAAGAATTTAAATTCAATATAAAATAAATAAAATCGGGGGGGTTTGGGGCGGCGGCGGCGGCGCATGGTGGCACGGTGGTTAGCACGTTTGCCTCACACCTCCAGGGTTGGGGGTTCGATTCCCACCCCCTGCCATGTGTGTGTGGAGTTTGCATGTTCTCCCCGTGCCTCGGGGGTTTCCTCTGGGTTTCCTCCCTGGTCCAAAGACATGCATTGTAGGTTGATTGACATCTCTAAATTGTCCGTAGTGTGTGATTGCTTGAGTGAATGAGAGTGTGTGTGTG
>JAUCMX010000008.1:25442060-25512060 GCA_033459395.1 Hemibagrus guttatus
TACCTGGGGAACACATGGCACCAGGATGCACTATGGGAAGAAGACAAGCCAGCGGAGGCAGTGTCATGCTTTGGGCAATGTTCTGCTGGGAAACCTTGGGTCCTGCCAACCATGTGGATGTTACTTTGACACGTACCACCTACCTAAGCATTGTTGCAGACCATGTACACCCTTTCATGGAAACGGTATTCCCTGATGGCTGTGGCCTCTTTCAGCAGGATAATGATCTGTCACAAAGCAAAAATGCTTCAGGAATGGTTTGATGAGCACAGCAATGAGTCTGAGGTGTTGACTTGGCCTCCAAATTCCCCAGATCTCAATCCAATCCAGCATCTGTGGGATGTGCTGGACAAACAAGTCCGATCCATGGAGACCCCACCTCGCAACTTACAGGACTTAAAGGATCTGCTGCTAACATCTTGGTGCCAGATACCACAGCACACCTTGAGGGATCTATTGGAGTCCATGCCTCGACGGGTCAGGGCTGTTTTTGCAGCAAAAGGCGGACCAACACAATATTAGGCAGGTGGTTGTAATGTTATACCTGATCGATGTACCTTACAATACAGTGATTTTTTATTTATTTTTTGTTGGGTTTTTTTCTTAAGCACACCCCAGCTTGTTAGGAAACTGGGGGTCAGAGCACAGGGTCAGCCATCATATAGCATGTAGAGCTGAGAATAAAAAAAACAAAACAGGATAGAACTAAGACAGAACGCTTGGTAAGTTCAGGTAAAATGTCAGGTAAAACATTGAGTAGACTGAGCAGAATTCAATTCTGGTCAATTAAATTTTACATGTATATCGCTTTTAACGTAAACCTTTTACAATTAAATTCATACTTATCCCTAATGACCAAACCAGAGGCAAGGAAAAACTCCCTGAGACGACATGAGGAAGAAACCTTAAGGAGAACCAGATTAAAAAAGAACCTCATCTTCATCCTCATCTGTGTGACACCAGAGAGTGTGATTCTAAATAACGTCCTTTCTACATGTGTATACAGTTGTAATGGCCTCCTCTGAGAGATAAAAGATGGCGGCGTGGCAGTAGCACGCAGCGGCCACTTCGGATCAAAAATGGTGCTATTTCTGTGTTTTAGCTCAAATATCAAAGTGCATGGACACCAAAGACAGTGGGTCGGCTTTCCCGTCCATCATTCTATCCAATGTCTGCTCCCTGGATAATAAACTGGACTACATCCGACTCCAGCAAACTGCACGGCGTGAGTACAGAGACTGCTGCATTTTTGTTTTTATGGAGACGTTGACTGCTCAGCGACAGATTTCCGGACACCGCCATTCAGCTAGACCGGCTAACCACGTTTCATGCCGACAGAATGCAGCTCTGTGCAAAGACTCGCGGTGGCGGTGTGTGTGTTTACATCAACACGGAATGGTGTCATCGCTAGTGGAGTTTGTGACTGTTAGATGCAGGCCATTTTATCCAAATTCCATCAGCATGTGGACTTTGCCACGAGAGGCACGAACACGCTGGATCTTGTTTATACAAGAACACTCCTGGAGCGTATCGTGCATAGCCCCGCCCCCCACCTCGGCTACTCAGACCACATTACTGTTATGTTGATTCCAGCATACAGACCACTCGTCAGACGCTCTAAACCGGTTCTGAAACAGGTTAAAACCTGTCCAGCAGGAGCCATCTCTGCTCTTCAGGATTGTTTTGATTCGTTTGACTGGAATATGTTCAGGGAGGCTGCAACCAACGGCAACTATATCAACTTGGAGGAGTACACGACATCAGTAACCAGCTACATTGGCAAGTGCATCGATGGCGTGACAGTCTCCAAGACCATCACCACACGCTCCAACCAAAAACCGTGGATGACTGCAGAAGTGCGTGCTCTCCTGAAGTCAAGAGACTCTACCTTCAGAGCTGGGGATAAGGGGGCCTTAAGAACAGCAAGGGCCAAACTGTCCTGAGCCATCAGAGAGGCGAAGCACGCACACGCCCAGAGAATCCACGGCCACTTTCAAGACAGCGGAGACTCCCGGCGCAGGGCATACAGACAATACAAGGCAATACAAACTACAAGACAACACCATCTTCCTGTGACAGTGACGCCTCCCTCCCAGATGCGCTGAATGATGTCTACACTTGGTTTGAGGCACAGAACAACGTCAAGTCAAAGTCAAAGTCAAAGAAGCTTTATTGTCACTTCAACCATATATAGCTGATGCAGTACATGGTGAAATGAAACAACGTTCCTCCTAGAGCAGAGGTGCTACACATAACAAAAACAAAATACAGAGTGATACTGACAAACATGAAGTTAAACTAAGTTGCAGAATTTTTAAACTAAACATACAACATAAGTGCAGGGAATGACGAGACAGTGCAGACAAATAAGACACATAACGCCGACTGTGTGCAAAAAAAGAACAGTGTTGTACAGTGAGTGCAAGAATAGCAGCAGAGATATTGTTACAGTAAAATATTAAAGTGACATGTGCATGTAAACAACAACAGGTGTGTGTGTGTGTGTGTGTGTGTGTGTGTGTGCGTACAATTTAGTTCAGTTCTCTGCTGAGACACCTTATTGTCTGAGGGAAGCAGCTGTTCAGCAGTCTGGTTGTGAGGGCCGAATTCTACGGTACCTCTTTCCAGACGGCAGGAGGGTGAAGAGTGTGTGAGAGGGGTGTGTGGGGTCATCCACAATGCTGTTGGCTTTGCAGATGCAATGTGTGGAGTAAATGTCCATAATAGAGGGAAGAGAGATTCCAATGATTTTCTCAGCTGTCCTCACTATCCGCTGCAGGGTCTTACGGTCCAACACGGTGCAATTCCCGAACCAGGCAGTGATGCAGCTGCTCAGGATGCTCTCAATGGTCCCTCTTTAGAAGGTGGTCAGGATGAGAGGTGGAAGATGAGCCTTCCCAGCCTTCGCAAGAAGTAGAGACGCTGCTGGGCTTTCTTGGTGATGGAGCTGGTGTTGAGCGACCAGGTGAGGTCCTCTGCCAGGTGAACACCAAGGAATTTGATGCTCTTGACGATCTCCACGTTGGACCCGTTGATGTTCAGTGGAGAATGGTCACTCTGTGCTCTCCTGAAGTCAACAACCATCTCTTTTGTTTTCTCCACATTCAGAGACAGGTTGTTGGATTTACACCAGGCTGATAGCCTCTGCACCGCCTCTCTGTATGCTGACTTGTCGTTCTTGCTGATGAGACCCACCACGTTCGTATCATCGGCAACTGCTGTACAGTCGTGAGTCAGCAGGGTGAACAGCAGTGGACTGAGCACGCAGACCTGAGGAGCTCCTGTGTCCAGTGTGGTGGCACCGGAGGTGCTGTTCCTGATTCAGACTGACTGAAGTCTCCCAGTCAGGAAGTCCAGGATCCAGTTGCAGAGGGAGGTGTTGATGCCCAGCAGACTCAGCTTCTCGGTCAGGTGCTGAGGGATGATTGTGTTAAATGCTGAACTGAAGTCGATGAACAGCATTCGTACGTATGAGTCCTTATTGTCCAGGTGGGTGAGGGCCAGATGGAGGGTTGTGGTGATGGCATCGTCCATGGAGCGATTTGGATGATACGCAAACTGCATGGGGTCCAGTGATGGTGGCAGCAGGTCCTTGATTTGCCTCATGACGAGCCTCTCGAAGCACATCATGATGATGGGTGTGAGTGCAACGGGATGGTAGTCATTGAGACAGGACACTGGAGACTTCTTCGGCACAGGGATGATGGTGGTGGTCTTTAGGCATGTTGGGACGACGGTGCTGCTCAGGGAGATGTTGAAGATGTCAGTGAAGACATCTGCTAGCTGTTCTGCACATTCCCTGAGCACTCTGCCAGGAATGTTGTCTGGTCCAGCAGCTTTCCGTGGGTTAATTCTGCATGAGTTTTCCTCGCATTGGCCATGGTGAGACAGAGCACCTGGTCTTCTGGAGGAGGGATGGTCACGTCATTCTGTGCCTCAAACCAGCTTGGACTGGATGCCTTGCCACATGCATCGAGTGTCACCGCTGCTCTGGAAGTGGCCGTGGATTCTCTGGGAGTGTGTACGCTTTGCCTCCCTGATGGCTAGAGACAGTTTAGCCCATGCTGTTCTTAGGGCATCCTTGGCTCCAGCTCTGAAGGCAGAGTCCCTGGATTTCAGCAGCGCATGCACTTTTGCGGTCATCCATGGCTTCTGGTTGGAGCGTGTGGTGATGGATTTGGAGATGGTCACCTCATCGATACACTTGCTGATGTAGCTGGTCACTGATGACGTATATTCCTCCAAATCTGTGGTATCGCCGTTGGTTGCAGCCTCCCTGAACATGTTCCAGTCAGTGCACTCGAAAGAGTCCTGAAGAGCAGAGATGGCTCCTTCTGGCCAGGTTTTAACTGGTTTCAGAACCGGTTTAGAGCATCTGACGAGTGGTCTGTATGCTGGAATCAACATAACAGAGATGTGGTCTGAGTAGCCGAGGTGGGGGCGTGGCTCTGCAGATCCAGCGCGTTCACTCATCTGGTTGCAAAGTCCACATACTGATAGAATTTAGGGAGAACAGACTTGAGATTTGCATGATTGAAATCTGGCCCTCACAACCAGACTGTGTAACAGTTTCTTACCACAAGCCATCAGGCTCCTCAACACCCAGAACTGAACTATACCAGCTCTCTCTCACACACACACACACCTTTGTGAACACACACACACCCACCTGTGTGAACGGACTCTCAATATAATGTTACCCTCTATTTGCACTACCTCAATTTCTGTTATAAATGATTACTTATTTGCACTACTTTAACTGCTGCTAATATATTTTTGCACACTACAAATGGTCATGCTGCTATGTATATGGTTACAAACATATATGTAATGCACATCACATTCCGTCTTGCTCATTGCACATGTTTTTGTGTTCTGTCTGTGTTCTTTTTGTACTTTGCCTTTGCACTGTCTTGTCTTTGCACTATTTGCACCTGTTTGCACACTTTGCACTTTATGTTGGTACTTTACTAATCTGGTCTCCCTAACTTTGTCCCCCAAACGTCCAACATAAGCTGTCCCTCTGATGTACTCGTTCCTAATCCTGTACAATCTTGTCACTCCCAAAGAGAACCTCAACATCTTCAGCTCTGCTACCTCTAGCTCTGACTCCTGTCTCTTCCTCAGTGACACTGTCTCTAAATCTTACAGCATGGCCGGTCTCACCACTGTCCTGTACACCTCCCCCTTGATTCTCGCTGATATTTTTCTATCACACAGAACTCCCGACACCTTTCTCCACCCATTCCAACCTGCCTGCACTCGCTTCTTTACCTCTTTCCCACACTCTCCATTACTCTGGACTGTTGATCCCAAGTACTTAAACTCCTGTACCTTCTTCACCTCTTCACCCTGTAACCTTACTGTTCCACTTCCCTCCCTTTCATTCACACACATGTACTCACTTCCTCATCACCTGTGTTCCCCTCACCAACATGTCCATTAAAATCCGCTCCTATCACCACTCTCTCACCCGTGGGAATACTCTCCATCACCTCATCTAATTCACTCCAGAATCTCTCTTTCTCCTCTAACTCACAACCTACCTGTGGGGCATAACCACTAACAACATTCAACATCACCCCTTCAATCTCTAACTTCAGACTCATCACCCTGTCTGACACTCTCTTCATCTCCAGAACATTCCTCACAAACTCCTCCTTCAGGACCACACCTACCCCATTTCTCTTACTATCCACACCATAATAAAACAGCTTGAATCCTGCTCCTATACTACGAGCCTTGCTACCCTTCCACCTGGTCTCCTGTACACGCAGTATATCCACCTTCCTTCTCTCCATCATATCAGCCAGCTCTCTACCTTTCCCTGTCATAGTACCAACATTCAGAGTTCCTATTCTCAGTCCTACAGTCTTACCTTTCCTCTTCTCTCTCTGTAGGTCAACGGCGCCGATGGCGGTCGTTGTTAACGCGGGCCTCGGCCGATCCGGTATGAAATTCAGAGTACTGATGATTCGCATGGTTAAATTTGGCAATGTTTTATGCCGGATGCCCTTCCTGATGCAACCCTCTCTATTTATCCGGGCTTGGGACTGGCACAGAAGTCACTGGACTGTGACCCCCATGGCTAGATCAATAATAATAATAATAATAATGATAATAATAGGAATAATAATAATAATAATAATAATAATAATAATAATAATAATAATAATAATAAAAAAGGAAGAAAAAGGAACACTAGTTTGTAGAACAAGTACACTAGTTTTCCACTTATTTTCAATCAGTATAAAGAAATGAACGATGTTTTAGTCTGATCTAAAATGAGTCTGTTGGTTTTTTTGTATGTATGTATTTTTTTCATGTTTTTTTTTTTTGTAGCTCAGTGTTTAAAGCTTTGGTCTATAGATCAGAAAGAAGGTTATGAGTTCAAATCCCAGCCTTGCCAAGCTGCTCCGGTTGTCAGCTTGAGCAAGAGCTTTTCATGTTTCTCTCTCAAGTCACTTTGGATAAAAGCATGGAACTAATGAGCTTAGCTCCGCTGGTCTGTTTATACCAGATAACACATCTGTCCAGATTTATTCAGAGAAATGTCATTTAAATACAATGAAACCTGTGAAAATCTGTTACAATAAACCTCAGTATTAGTATGAGCCCCTAGAGATCTCATTTAAGTATAAAAATCAATATCCTTGATTAAAAATAATAATAACAATGACACTTAATAATTATGTAAATGTAACCATACATGTAACACTAGCATAGATATATTATGCTAATATTATTTCCAATCTACCCAAGTTATATATTTTTATTTTATTTTTATTTATATATTATAATAAAAAAAGTCAGGGGGGCACGGTGGCTTAGTGGTTAGCACGTTTGCCTCACACCTCCAGGGTTGGGGGTTCGATTCCCACCTCCGCCGTGTGTGTGGAGTTTGCATGTTCTCCCCGTGCCTCGGGGGTTTCCTCCGGGTACTCCGGTTTCCCCCCGCCGGTCCAAAGACATGCACTGTAGGTTGATTGGCATCTCTAAATTGTCCGTAGTGTGTGATTGGGGGCGTGAGTGAATGAGGGGTGTGTGTGTGTGTGCCCTGCGATGGGTTGGCACTCTGTCCAGGGTGTATCCTGCCTTGATGCCCAATGACGCCTGAGATAGGCACAGGCTCCCCGTGACCCGAGAGTAGATCGGATAAGCAGTAGACAATGAATGAATGAATAAAAAAAGTTTTAGAATGTTGAAATGCAACACATAGTAAAAATATAAAAATTATTTGATCAAAAATTTTTTGACACTTAATAATGACCATATGTGTAACACTAGCATAGATTTATCATGCTAATATTGTTTTCTAATGTACCTGAATTATAATTTTTGAAAAATTCTGGAAGGTTCTGAGAAAAATAAACGAAAATAAAAAAGCAGATATTACAATCTTCTGAAAGCTATGATATCAACTTACACTCTTAGCATACTGTTTTTTGGGGGGGTTTTTTTGTACAATGCTAGCCTCATATGCTAATGTATTTTCATTCAAACCCACTTGGGCTTCAATAACACTGACAAACCACTAGACCAGATAAAAACCCAATGGGCGAGATGGGACAAAAACGCCTTTGTATCCTGTCACAGCTGCGTTGTGTTCGAGAACATGAGCTCTAAAGAGAAATTTAATATTATTCTAATGTCGGCAGTTTAATAACACTCGTTCTGAAAAGCCGAGACGTTAGCACGGCTCGCACGAGAAGCCGCGCTGAAAGAGAGAACGGTGTGGAGTATAATGGCAGGTGCTGATAGGTCACCATCATGATTACGAGGGAGGACGACCCTGGACACGCCATTATGCAAAGCGTTTCCGAGGCTGAGAGATATTGGCATTTTGGTCACAGAGAGCGTCCGGAATAAAAGGCTATGATTTTCTGCTTTAATGCGGACGTGTAATGTCAATACACCTCTGACAGGAGATTAGATGAGGCGATGCACAGCATAGGTCCATAACAGCATCACTGTGTAAATGCTGGAGCACGAAAAACTGTTTTATTTTTATTTGTTTATTTTTTTCGCAAAACATACTGACATCATGATGGTTCTGGATCAGGTAAATAACTTCAATCAAACAAAAACAACTAGTAATAAATAATACTATATGAGGGCTGAGCAAATAACACTACACTAGTAATACGGAGTTAAATGAGTAATACTAGTAATGAAGTTCTACGAGACTGGTAATAAATGATAATACACTAGTGCTAAATAAGCAATGGTGTACGAGTTATAAACAAGTAATAGCACACTGTTAATAAGTAAACAGCAAATAAATATGTAATAAGTAATTAGTAAGTAATAATACAATAGTAATACGAAGGTAAGCGTACAACAGTTATAAACGAGTAGTAGCACGTTTGTAATAAGTAATAACACAAAAGTAATAACTAATCAATAGTGCACTAGTTATAAATAAGTCATAGTACGCTAGTAATAAGAAAATAGTAGTGCACTTGCTATAAACGTGCAATAAGTAATACAATAGTAATATCATGCAGAAGACTGCAGTCCATCAAGACAAACAACTCACGCCATAAAAACAGTTTCTTTCCATCAGCAACTGGCCTCATCAACAGCATGCAGGACCTACTATGGTCTTTTATCCACCTACTTGGACATTAACACATGAACGCACAAACCGTCTTTGTTGTGTGTCACATTAACACACACCACTCAGACAGCCATACTGCACCTGGACCTCTAGCGTACCTTTCTACCTCAAACTGCGAGTTTTGCACTGGTCCACTAGAGTATAGTTAATCTCACTGACTCCAGCTTACGATTTCTCAGAGGATGGATCCCAGATAGCAACAGTAACCAAGCAGAGGCGGAGGTGCAGCTCCAGATGGGAGAATTTGTAACGATAACTCCTCAAACTTGTTTTTTTCAAAAAAAAAAGGTTTTTTTTCGATTCCACTATAGTCCGCAGAGAGCTGATATCTCAGAGAAACACACTCAAGGTTATCTCCAGCTGTTGTCCTGAAAGATTTGGAAGCGAGAGAGCTTTCCAGCCGAGAGAGACGATCAGTTTTACCTCAAACTCCGGTTCGGATGTGAAGGATCAATATCTCTGTCCATAAAAAAATTAAATATAAAATAAAAAAATTAACAAAAGGAGAAAAAAAAAAGAAAAAAAGAAGGAGGCGTGAAATATCTTTCAAGATGGAATGGAAAAATCACACACACACACACACACACAGCACTAGTATTTCCTCTGCTGAAAACTCAACTCTCTGATGTCACACAGGGTATTTTTTTTCTTCTTCTTTTTTATCGATTTACGTGTAATGGCTTTCCAAAATCTCACTCTTTCCTTCCCGTCTGGAAATGACTTTTTTTTTCTTTTAAAGTGTATTTACTCTATACACATAAGACCACTGAGAACACACACACATCCAATTTCACAAGCAGCTGCCACTTTATATGATAATTAATCGAGAAATAAAATTGAATAATCACGACAAGCCTGAGCAGGCACGATACCTAAGGAATAAATTGCTCCATGTCGTGCTGTTAAAGGAAAATAATCAGTGACACGGTGGTGTGATGAAGAATCCCTACAGGGTTTTAGGGAGTTTTTTGTGATTTGGGCTCCATTTTGCAGACTTTTTTCTCCCTAAAATTCGCAATTTACAAACCTTCTTTTTTGTTTTTTTATGCATTCTTTTCAAAACTACTGAATTGGTGAAAGCACAGGATTCAAGACACATTTGTAATGCCTTTCTCTGAGAGCTCACACATGAATGGAACAGGGATTTGGCTGAACGCATGTTGTGACATCACACGACGCGTCTCGGAACGAATCTGTGGTCATTTTAAAAAAATCACAAAATCCTCGGAATATTGGTTAGGTTAGTTAAGTAGCCTTTATCTGTCGCATATACATTACTGCACAGTGAAATTCTTCCTTTGCATATCCCATCCTTGGAGGTTTGGGGTCAAAGCGTAGGGTCAGACATGATACAGCACCCCTGGAGCAGGTGGAGTGGGGTTGGGGGCCTTGCTCAAGGGCCCAACGATGGCAGCATGGCAGTGCTGGGGCTTAAACCCTGATCTTTTGATCAACAACCCAGAGACTTAGGACGCAGGTTTATCTAATACTTCTGTGATGTGGTAGATTAGTGGTTAAGGAGATAGACTACTGATTGGAAGGTTGTGAGCTTGAATCCCAGATCTACCAAGCTGCCACTGCTGGGCCCCTGAGCAAGGCCCTTAACCCTCAATTGCTCAGTTGTATAAAATGAAATAAATTGTAAGTTGCTCTGGACAAGGACATTTGCCAAAATGCCATAAAATGTAAACCTCTGTTTTAGTTGGTTGATTCATTTGTGCTTCAGGGGTTTCCTCCAAGTTCTCTGGTTTCCTCCCTCAGTCCAAAGACATGTCCAAATCTGTAAGTTTTTACAGAATGCATCTCTTAATTTGTCCGGTGTGTGTGTGTGATTGTGCTCTGTGATGTGTCATCACCTCATCCTTGGTGTCCCCCAATTCCTGCCCCGAGGCTCCCTGGATATTGTAGTGACCCTCAGTTTGTGAAATCCCTCTACAGAATTTCCTCCACGTTTTGTATTTTTTTCCCTCGAGGCGACTCGGCTTCGCCCGGAGCATGATAAACAGAAGCAGCTTTGATGGATGAGGTTGCAGTTGAATAGACATTAAAAACAGAATTCCTTCGTTGACTTGACGACTGCCAGGATGAAAGCATTTGAATAACAACGGCGCTTTCAATACAAAACAGATAAAACCTCGACTCGGTCTCTGTCATTAGAGTCGGACTCGATCCCGGGGCAGCTGTAGCACTGAACTGATGTTAGCTCAGCTGGAACTTCAAAACAAACAGAGTAACCAATGCAATTTTGGATTAAAAATAACTATACTGTATTGTATTATACTGTCCTGTTTGTTGTAAAGGGTTGGAAAAAATAATTTAAACACCTATAGCTGTTGTTCTTTCGGCTGCTCAGTATTTGAGGTCACCACAGCAGATCGTTTGGTCCGCATGTTTTGATTTTGGGCACAGGTTTTTACACCAGACACCCTTCTTGGCGCAACCCTTCCATTTAATCCGGGCTTGAGACCGGCACTAAGAGTTAACTTTTCAGTGGCTGGGTTAGCATCCTGCCCGGGAATCGAATCAATGAGAGCGTGGGAACCTCCCACTGGACTACCAGGAGGCTAATTTCAACACCTATAGTTATAGGGGTTAATATTAAAGGGGTTAATATTATTTGTGTAGGCTACTGGGAACAAAAAAAATGTTGTGATTATCATTTATTTATTTTTCGTTGCTATTATTACTATTATTACTGTCTAGGTTGCAAGCCAGTGTAACGACGCCGCGGATGGCAGGGACCGGACCTGGATCTCCGCCATAAGCTTGATCGCCTGAGGTAGCAGAATGCAGGGATTCAGTATGTGCACTGCTTTTATTTAACAAAAAGACTAACACAATTTACATTAAAAGTAAGAAAAAGACCATAAACACATGGATGAGCAAGCTTGGTGTGGAGGAACTTGACTGGCCTGCACAGAGTCCTGACCTCAAACTGATAGAACACCTTTGGGATGAATTAGTGCAGAGACTGCGAGCCAGGCCTTCTCGTCCAACATCAGTGCCTGACCTCACACATGGAGAGAGATTTGGTGTTTGTGTCTAAAATTCTCCGGTGTTTATTTGCATTATTATCATACGGGATGAAGGAGATGCAGTGTGTGATCTTTGCCACGGATCACATGACCTCGACTGTCTTTACTCTGATTGGTAGTCGCTGCATCTATGTAATTTCGCTGGACACGCCCACTTCTAGTCACCGGAAGAGAGACTGCAGCTCTGAATGATCTCCAGCTGCATTTGCATCCATAATTTCTGTTAAAACCCTGAATTAGATTTTTTTAACATGTTTTTTTTTAACACATAACCTTTAACATGTTAAACCTAATGTATTTAAAACATTTTATTTTATATTTTAATCACGGGTTTCCAGACCGCATCGTAGGATCTTTCATCCTCATGCTATGTAGAGAGGAATAAAAGAGAACGATTAAACTCTAACTAATCTGCTGCAATGGGGGTGTGTGTGTGTGTGTGTGTGTGTGTGTGTAGAAGCAGGTGAAGGATGTAACATCTGCTTTCTCTGCCTTGCTTTTTCCTCCATATGGCACTTCAAAGCAGCATAGTGTTCGCCCCTAATGAGATATTAATTGAGTGTGTAAGACTGGAGCCCTGATGCTGGGTGTTTTTTTTTTTTATTTGAGCATTGTCTGCCTCAGAGAAAACACACACACACACACACACACACACACAGGTCACAGACACTTCAAACACTAGTCATGAATATTCCACAATTTGAACTGCGATGATTGCAAGACATCATAAGAATAAATAAATCTCTTTTTGTATATATATATATATATGTGTCAGGGAGAGAGTGTGTGTCATCATGGTGTTAAAATCAAGAGCCTGTTTATGCCGGAAGACAAACAATAAGTGGTGCATAAATGTGTGTGTGTGTGTGTGCGCATGTGTGTGTGTGTGTGTGCGTGTGTGTGTGTGTGTGTGTGTGTTTGGAGACAGCACACACTCCTCTCTCATGTCTTGGATGTTTTTTGTTGTTTTTTTGGGTCGATGCCACTGTGGAACATTCTCTCAAGCTTGGATTAAAAAAATGTTCTCAAAACTCAACATGTGCTCGTGGATTTGAGATAAAAAAGACTCCCATTACACACACACACACACACACACACACACACAAAATATCTTAGTTTAGAAAAACAAGTCAACCTGAATGTCACTGTGTGACGTTTTGCCACAGCTATAAACGCAGCTGTGACTGGAGGCAGAAATTTTATGGCACTTTCAAGTGTTTATCAGGAGAAAAGAAAAAGTGTTCAATTAAACATTTATTCTCCAGCTACACACACACACACACACACACACACACTCAGTCTCTCTCTCACACACATCTAACACAAATACACACAGAAAGACGGACACACAAACACTCTCTCTCTCTCTCTCTCTCTCCCCCCACACACGCACACACAAAACACACACATGCACGCACAATCACACAAAGAAACATAAGTGCACACACACAAACACACACACTCTTATACATAAAAAGACACGCACACAAAGACACACACACGCACTCTCATACACACAAACACACACATGCACACATACAAACACACACATATGCATACACACACTCAATGATACACAGGATGTTATTTGTTTTAGCTGATGTTACTATCATCCTTCATGATTTAAGTCGTTAGATGATATAACTGATAATGAGTCATTATACCTCATCAGGCATGATGCACTCTGCTCGTACCCCAGTGAATCGAGTCGCACCGAATAAAGCGACGGACCGTACTCAAAATAGTCAACATTTATCTGCATGTCTAACCTCGACAAACCAGGTGGCTTCACTTGTTACGGCTTGTTACTCTCTAGTTATGGCTTGTTACTCTTTTGTTATGGCTTGTTACTCTCTAGTTACGGCTTGTTACTCTCTAGTTACGGCTTGTTACTCTTTAGTTACGGCTTGTTACTCTTCAGTTACGACTTGTTACTCTTCTGTTACGGCTTGTTACTCTCTAGTTACGGCTTGTTACTCTTTAGTTACGGCTTGTTACTCTTTTGTTACGGCTTGTTACTCTTTTGTTACGGCTTGTTACTCTCTAGTTACGGCGTGTTACTCTTTAGTTACGGCTTGTTACTCTTTAGTTACGGCTTGTTACTCTTTTGTTACGGCTTGTTACTCTTTTGTTACGACTTGTTACTCTTTAGTTACGGCTTGTTACTCTTTTGTTACGGCTTTTTAAACTCTTTTGTTACGGCTTGTTACTCTTTTGTTACGGCTTGTTACTCTCTAGTTACGGCTGTTACTCTTAGTTACGGTTTTACTCTTTGTTACGGCTTGTTACTCTTGTAGGGTGTTACCTTGTTAGCTTGTTACTCTTTTGTTACGACTTGTTACTCTTTAGTTACGGCTGTTACTCTTTTGTTACGGCGTGTTACTCTTTTGTTACGACTTGTTACTCTTTTGTTACGGACTTGTTACTCTTCTAGTTACGGCTTGTTACTCTTCGTTACTCTTTGTTACGCTTGTTACTCTTTTGTTACGGCTTGTTACTCTCTTGGTTATGGCTTGTTACTCTTTTGTTACGGCTTGTTACTCTTTTGTTACGGCTTGTTACTCTTTTGTTACGGCTTGTTACTCTTCTAGTTACGGCTTGTTACTCTTTGTTACGGCTTGTTACTCTTTAGTTACGGCTTGTTACTCTTTTGTTATGGCTTGTTACTCTTTTGTTACGGCTTGTTACTCTTTGTTACGGCTTGTTACTCTTTTGTTACGACTTGTTACTGTTTTGTTATGGCTTGTTACTCTTTTGTTACCGTTTCTTACTCTTTTGTTATGGCTTGTCACTCTGTTGTTACGGCTTGTTACTCTTTTGTTACGGCTTGTTACTCTTTTGTTACGGCTTGTTAGTCTTTTGTTAAGGCTTGTTACTCTTTTGTTAAGGCTTGTTACTCTTTTGTTACGCTTGTTACTCTTTTGTTAGGCTTGTTACTCTTTTGTTACGCTTGTTACTCTTTTGTTATGGCTTGTTACTCTTTTTTTGTTATGGCTTGTTACTCTTTTGTTACCGTTTCTTACTCTTTTGTTATGGCTTGTTACTCTTTTGCTACCTTTCTTACTCTTTTGTTATGGCTTGTTACTCCTTTGCTACTGTTTCTTGCTCTTTTGTTATGGCTTGTTACTCTTTTGTAAAGGCTTGTTACTCTTTTGTTACTGTTTCTTACTCTTTTGTTAAGGCTGGTTACTCTTTTGTTACGACTTGTTACTTTTTTGTTACAACTTGTTACTCTTTTGTTAAAACATCTTACTCTTTTGTAATGACTTGTTACTCTTTTGTTTCGGCTTTTTACTCTTTTGTTACAGCTTGTTACTCTTTTGTTTCGGCTTGTTACTCTTTTGTTACCGTTTCTTACTCTTTTGTTACCGTTTCTTACTCTTTTGTTATGGCTTGTTACTCCTTTGCTACTGTTTCTTGCTCTTTTGTTATGGCTTGTTACTCTTTTGTAAAGGCTTGTTACTCTTTTGTTACTGTTTCTTACTCTTTTGTTAAGGCTGGTTACTCTTTTGTTACGACTTGTTACTTTTTTTGTTACAACTTGTTACTCTTTTGTTAAAACATCTTACTCTTTTGTAATGGCTTGTTACTCTTTTGTTTCGGCTTTTTACTCTTTTGTTACAGCTTGTTACTCTTTTGTTTCGGCTTGTTACTCTTTTGTTACCGTTTCTTACTCTTTTGTTACCGTTTCTTACTCTTTTGTTATGGCTTGTTACTCCTTTGCTACTGTTTCTTGCTCTTTTGTTATGGCTTGTTACTCTTTTGCTACCGTTTCTTGCTCTTTTGTTAAGGCTTGTTACTCTTTTGTTACAACTTGTTACTCTTTTGTTAAAACGTCTTACTCTTTTGAAATGGCTAGTTACTCTTTTGTTTCGGCTTTTTACTCTTGTTACGGCTTGTTACTCTTTTGTTACAACTTGTTACTCTTTTGTTACGGCTTGTTACTCTTTTGTCACGGCTTGTTACTCTTTTGTTACCGTTTCTTACTCTTTTATTACGGCTTGTTACTCTTTTGTTACGGCTTGTTACTCTTTTGTTACAACTTCTTACTCTTTTGTTACCATTTCTTACTCTTTTGTTAAGGCTTGTTACTCTTTTGTTACCGTTTCTTACTCTTTTATTACGGCTTGTTACTCTTTTGTTAAGGCTTGTTACTCTTTTGTTACAGCTTTTTACTCTTTTGTTACAACTTCTTACTCTTTTGTAACGGCTTGTTACTCTTTTGATATGGCTTGTTAATCTCTAATTACAGCTTGTACTCTCTAGTTACAGCTTTTTACTCTTTTGTTACGGCTCATTACTCTTTTGTTACGGCTCGTTACTCTTTAGTTACAGCTTGTTAGTCTTTTGTCACGGTTTCTTAATCTTTTGTTACAACTTGTTACTCTTTTGTTACGGCTTGTTACTCTTTTGTTACAACTTCTTACTCTTTTGTTACCATTTCTTACTCTTTTGTTAAGGCTTGTTACTCTTTTGTTACCATTTCTTACTCTTTTATTACGGCTTGTTACTCTTTTGTTATGGCTTGTTAATCTCTAATTACGGCTTGTACTCTCTAGTTACAGCTTGTACTATCTAGTTACAGCTTCTTACTCTTTTCTTACCATTTCTTGTTCTTTTGTTACGGCTTGTTACTCTTTAGTTATGGCTTGTTACTCTTTTGTAACGGCTTGTTACTCTTTTGTTACTGTTTCTTACTCTTTTGTTAAGGCTTGTTACTCTTTTGTT
The DNA here is from genome assembly GCA_033459395.1 of Hemibagrus guttatus. NCBI lineage: Eukaryota > Metazoa > Chordata > Actinopteri > Siluriformes > Bagridae > Hemibagrus > Hemibagrus guttatus. Next base: position 25,458,444 of record JAUCMX010000008.1, read on the forward strand.
ACAACTTGTTACTCTTTTGTTACAACTTATTACTCTTTTGTTAAAACGTCTTACTCTTTTGTAATGGCTAGTTACTCTTTTGTTTCAGCTTTTTACTCTTGTTACGGCTTTGTTACTCTTTTGTTACAACTTGTTTCTCTTTTGTTATGGCTTGTTACTCTTTTGTTACGGCTTGTTACTCTTTTGTTACCGTTTCTTACTCTTTTGTTACCATTTCTTGCTCTTTTGTTACGGCTTGTTACTCTTTTGTTACGGCTAGTTACTCTTTTGTTAAGGCTTCTTACTCTTTTGTTACCGTTTCTTACTCTTTTGTTACCAGCTCGTTACTCTTTTGTTACGGGTTGTTATTCTTTTGTTACAGTTTGTTACTCTTTTGTTACAACTAGTTATTCTTAGAGTTTGCCGTGTTTCTTACACACCACAAAGAACATGAACACAACTCATACTCAGGTTCAAGTGAGCCTGAAACCAGAGCAATGCTGCAGGGGAGGTGCACCAAAATGTTCCCACTTGGATTCAGGCCATAGTGTGACAACCATCGAGAACATACTGAGCTCATTTCTTAGGTAAAGATTGTGCTTTTCCTCATTTGTTATTAGAATCAAGCCCTTTCCTGCTCTGTAAACACAATCAGTCATGCAGTTTGCTCCACATCTGTGGTGAGATGTTAGAAGGTGACTCCTGATTCCACTGATGATCAAATTACTGCATAACACTTAAACCTGCAGTTCAGGAATTTGATATGAATAACAACATCAGGAAAATTCCAAATACAATATTGCCAACTAAATTTTTTTTAACAAATCAAAAAATAGTAATTCAGTGGTGAACACAGAAAAATGCTGTTTCAGAATGTTCATGTTGTTTTACTGAACGTGAAATAACGGAGCTGTTACTTGACTGAAGGCTAAACGATTAGCGAGTTAGAATCAGCTAGCTTGTGCTTGACATTCACAGCTCCCACTTGCTAAACAATAGTTTTCCCATGACACTGAATTGTGACATGCTACTAGCTAATGATTGGCTACTACATTTTTAGCTGCACATCAATAAAATATTTAGGTTTTGAATTTAAATGCAGAAGAAGAGATTCATCTTGTTACCCACAGGTAAGGAGTTTAGTCACAGTTTTTGGTATTCAGAGGGTCATTTGTGCTTGACTTACCTGCTCTGATCAGAGGGGATTAGTTCTACATGGGATGTTGGGGTAATTCCGAGATGATCCGGGATTTTATTCATGATGGGAATGGTTCTGTAACATGGGTGTTTTTGTTGGTTGTTGTTTTTTTACAGGAAGTAAAGAGGTAAGTTTTATTAATACTGACTGGTTCATGGGGTAGGTCTCTTGTGCCATTGGAACAAGATAAAAAATCAGATGTAGTCACTGTAGGGGGGTGAGGACTTGTGATATGGATTAGCTTCAGTTTGGGGAGAGAGAGAGGCAAACAGAGATTAAGTGAGACAGAGACAGACAGACAGACAAACAGACAGACAGACATACAGAAACATGGATTAAGTGAGACAGAGACAGACAGAAAATGAGAAAGAGACAGACGGATGTACAGAGAGAGACAGATAATAAGAAAGACAGAGACAAACAGAGATTAAGAGAGATAGAAAAACAGAGAGGTGGACAGAGGGAGACAGAGACAGATATTAAAAGAGACAGAAAGACAGAGAATGAGAGAGCGAGGCAGACAGACATGTGGACAGACAGACAGAGAATGAAAGAGAGCGGCAGACAGTCAGACAGACATGTGGACAGACAGAATGAGAGAGAGAGAGGCAGACAGATAGACAGGCAGACAGACAGAAAATGAGAGAGAGAGGCAGACAGACAGAAAATGAGAGAAAGACAGAGAGAGAGGGGCAGATAAACAAACATGCATGAGAATGAAAAAGAGACACAGACAGAAATGGATTAAGAGAGACAGACAGACAGAGAATGAAAGAGAGTGGCGGACAGACAGACGGGTGGACAGACAGACAGAGAATGAGAGAGAGAGAGAGAGAGAGAGAGAGAGAGAGAGAGAGGGAGGGGGAGAGGGAGGGTGGCAGAGAGAGAGAGAAAGAGAGAGGCAGACAAACAGACAGAGAATGAGAGACACAGAGAGACAGACAGAAAGACAGAGAATGAGACAGAGAGAGAGAGAGAGAGAGAGAGAGAGAGAGAGAAAGAGAGGCAGACAGACAGAAAATGATAGAAAGAGAGAGAAGCTGAATAATGCCTCTGATCAAAGCCATCTCCATTCTGTCACTTCTGATCAGCGCTGCTGCAGATAGCAGGGAAAATTCTCCAAATGAATCCACGATATCAAGTGACACGTGGGTGAAAGTGACACCGGGAACGAGTGGGAGCAAGAGGCATCGAGATGAAAACAACACAAATTGATCGAAATTCTATAAATAACGGAACAAGCGAGAGTGATTTCACACAAATCAGGAAAAAAGAGCTGCTCCACCTGCATCCCTGCCTTCTCCAGATGTCTGGGTGGGAAATAACTGAACTGCTGCTGCACATGTGCGAACATTTACAGCAATCCTTTCACGTCACCATGATCTAGAACACGTCGAATTGACTTTTAAATAAATAAATAAACAAATAAATAAATAAATAACAGCAGTTTCCACATGTATCTGCATTTGAAATAAAATATTTTTAAAACATTTTTTTTTTAATTTTTAACATTTTCTTTTCGCTTTTTTTGTTTTGATCTGAAAATCTTTTGGAAAATTCTGACATCACAGTGTGAAGCGTTATGATGTCATGTGGGTTAGTGATCCAAATCTGTGGCTCCGTGGATGAGTGGGCATGGCCTAAAGTGGAACGGGATCACGTCATCTACTGCACTAGCTGATGATCGCTTGTGAAGTGCTGAAGTGATACTGCCTTCAACACGGGAGAAAAACAGGGAAGGGGGCGTGGCCTGAAATACGTCAGAAGTCAGATTTAGCCGCTAATCAGTATCATTTATTATATTATTATATTATTTTTATTTAGATTATTTACCCAGGACTGTATAAATATAAAGCTAACGAGTTATTAGTTGCAACTACACCGATCAGTCATAACATTCTGAGCACTGCCAGGTGATTAACACTGATGATCTCCTCATCATGGCACCTGTTAGTGGGTGGGATATATTAGGCAGCAAGGGAACATTTTGTCCTCAAAGTTGATGTGTTAGAAGCAGGAAAAATGGACAAGCGTAAGGATTTGAGCGAGTTTGACGAAGGGACACATTGTGATGGATAGACCACTGGATCAGAACATCTCCAAAACTACAGCTCTTGTGGGGTGTTCCTGGTCTGCAGTGGTCAGTATCTATCAAAAGTGGTCCACAGAAGGAACAATGGTGAACCGGAGACAGGGTCATGGGCGGACAAGGCTCATTGATGGACGTGGGGAGGGAAGGCTGGCCCGTGTGATCCGATCCATCAGACGAGCTACTGTTGCTGAAGACGTTAATGCTGGTTCTGATAGAAAGGTGTCAGAATACACAGTGCATGATGGGTTTTGGCAGCAAAAGGGGACCAACACAATATTAGGCAGGCGGTCATAATGTTATGCCTGATTGGTGTATAATATTGTTTGGCAGCAGGAACAAGAGAAACCATGATACATTAGAAAAAGCCGTTTTTGTTTCTCTGCTCAAAAGTCAGACGAGTAGTAAGGACATGCTAATAAAGTTCACGCAGGACTAAAAAAACAAGCAAACACATACACTGCATGAGCCAAAGGTATGTGCACCACTGCTTATCACACTCCTATGTCCTCAATCTCATTCCACATGTTTACTGTTATAATCAGCTCCACTTGTCTCTGCTTTCCACTAGGTGTTGGAACCTAGCTGTAGGGATTTGTGATCAAGAGCGTTAATGAGATCAGAGTCAAGGCTTTCTGTCAACAACCTGAACCTCCACACCATGTCTTCACGGAGCTCAGGAGCTTTGTGCACAGGTGCATTGTCATGCTGGAACAGGGTTCGAGCCTTTAGGTCTAGTGAAGGGAAATTGTACTGCTATGATAGATACATTTACATTTCTGGCATTTGGCAGACATCCTTATCCAGAGCAACTAACATTTTTATCTCATTTTATACAATTGAGCAGTTGAGGGTTAAGGGCCTTGCTCAAGTGCCCAGCAGTGACAGCTTGGTGGACCTGGGATTTGAGCTCACACCTTAACCACTAAACTACCACCCCCTCCACCCCTTGAGACAATTGTGTGCTTCAGACTTCGTGGGAAAACTTTGGAGAAGAACCACATGTGGACAAGCAACAGTTCCTGCAGGATAAGGATTGAAATCCTCTTCACGCACTTCACTCAGAGAGCTGCACAGAAAGCTCGGCAGTGTTTAATGGACTGTTGGGATTATTTACTGGAATCTGACGTAGTAAACTGAAGTGGGGGAAACAGCAGGAATGGTGGCTCCGGGCTGAAGGTCGGAAATGTCACGTCCCTTTAAGCAGACAGTGGCAGGGTTACAGGAGATGTTCTGTAGGCTGCAGGTTGTTATTTCAGTGTGTGACCTTTTACACGTCCAGAGGTGGAGCGCTAATGAGTGTGACTCGATGCAAATAGAGAAGGACAACGAGGAAGTGACACATTCACCAGGAGCACTGACCAACTGGACCAGAGAAACAGACAGATTACTCTCTCTCTCTCTCTCTCTCTCTCTCTCTCTCTCTCTCTCTCTCTCTCTCTCTCCCTCTCACACACACACACTATTCACAATCTACTGCTTTCACTCTCTCTCTACTGCTTTCTCTCCCTCTCTCTACTGCTTTCTCTCCCTCTCTCACTCTACTGCTTTCTCTCCCTCTATCTACCCCCCTCTCTACTGCTTTCTCTCCCTCTCTCTACTGCTTTCTCTCCCTCTCTCTACTGCTTTCTCTCCCTCTCTCACTCTACTGCTTTCTCTCCCTCTATCTACTGCTTTCTCTCCCTCTCTCTACTGCTTTCTCTCCCTCTTTCTCTCCCCCTCTCTATCTCCCCACTCTCTCTACTGCTTTCTCTCCCTCTCTCTACTGCTTTCTCTCCCTCTCTCTACTGCTTTCTCTGCCTCTCTCGCTCTACTGCTTTCTCTCCCTCTATCTACCCCACTCTCTACTGCTTTCTCTCCCTCTCTCTACTGCTTTCTCTCCCTCTCTCGTTCTACTGCTTTCTCTCCCTCTATCTACCCCTCTCTCTACTGCTTTCTCTCCCTCTCTCACTCTACTGCTTTCTCTCCCTCTATCTACCCCACTCTCTACTGCTTTCTCTCCCTCTCTCTACTGCTTTCTCTCCCTCTCTCATTCTACTGCTTTCTCTCCCTCTATCTACCCCTCTCTCTACTGCTTTCTCTCCCTCTCTTGCTCTACTGCTTTCTCTCCCTCTATCTACCCCACTCTCTACTGCTTTCTCTCTCTCTCTCGTTCTACTGCTTTCTCTCCCTCTATCTACCCCCCTCTCTACTGCTTTCTCTCCCTCTCTCTACTGCTTTCTCTCCCTCTCTCGCTCAACTGCTTTCTCTCCCTCTATCTACCCCTCTCTCTACTGCTTTCTCTCCCTCTCTCGCTCTACTGCTTTCTCTCCCTCTATCTACCCCACTCTCTACTGCTTTCTCTCCCTCTCTCTACTGCTTTCTCTCCCTCTTTCTCTCCCCCTCTCTATCTCCCCACTCTCTCTACTGCTTTCTCTCCCTCTCTCTACTGCTTTCTCTCCCTCTCTCACTCTACTGGTTTCTCTCCCTCTTTCTATCCCCCACTCTATACTGCTTTCTCTTCCTCTCTCTGCCCCCCCTATTGCTTTCTCTCCCTCTCTCTACTGCTTTCTCTCCCTCTTTCTCTCCCTCTATCTTCCCCCCTATCTCTAGTGCTTTCTCTCCCTCTCCCTCTATACTGCTTTCTCTCCCTCTTTCTCTGTATCTCTCTATCCCCCTTCTCTCTACTGCTTTCTCTCCGTCTCTTGCTCTACTGCTTTCTCTCCCTCTTTCTCTCCCTCTCTCTATCCCCCTTCTCTCTACTGCTTTCTCTCCCTCTCTCTACTGCTTTCTCTTCCTCTCTCTACTGCTTTCTCTCCCTCTCTCTATCCCCCCTCTCTACTGCTTTCTCTCCCTCTTTCTCTCCCTTAATCTATCTCTCTGTCTTTGTCCCTTTCTCTTTCTCTACTGCTTTTGTTCTATCTCTATTGCTTTCTCCCCCTGTGTGTGTGTGTGTGTGTGTGTGTGTGTGTGTGTTTGCGTGTGTGTGTATGGTGTGTATACTATACAATTAATTCAGTTCTATTTCATTGACATGGCGTTTTCAACATTTTCACAACTGACCTTTACACAATCAGCATGTAGTTTTATATGTAGCTCTCGAATGAACAAAGAAAACACAATTATTCTCACAATGCTTATAACCATAACACACACACACACACACACACACACACACACACACACACACACACAAACAGCTACGTGCATACACATACACACACACACACGCACACACAGATATACACTTCTCCACACACAGACACCCATCAACACATAGCCACACAAACATATACCCACATGCATACACACACACACACACACACACACACACTCACACACCCATCCACATATAACCCCCCCACACACCCACAGTTACCCACATACATACATACATACATACACACACACAACTACTCAACTATACACCCCCCACACACACCCACATACACACACAAGCGCACACACACATCCACATATAAACCCCCCCAAACACCCACATACATACATACACACACACACACAACTACTCAACTATACACCCCCCACACACACATACATACACACACACCCATCCACATATAACTCCCCCCCACACACACACCCACATACATACACACACACACAACTACTCAACTATACACCCCCCCCCACACACATACACACACACACACACACCCATCCACATATAACCCCCCCACACCCACATACATACATACATACACACACACAACTACTCAACTGTACAACATACATACATACACACACACACAACTACTCAACTATATACCCCCCCACACACACCCACATACACACACGCGCACACACACAACCATCCACATATAACCCCCCCCAAACATCCACACACATACATACACACACACAACTACTCAACTATACACCCCCCCACACACACACATACACACACACCCATCCACATATAACCCCCCCACACACACACACTCACACACACACATACACACAAGCACACACACACACCCATCCACATATAAACCCCCACACACACAACTACTCAACTATACAACCCCCCAAACCCCCCACATACACACACGCACACCACACACACACCCATCCACATATAAACCCCCCACACACACTCACACAAACAGTTACCCACATACATAGTCACACACACACACACACACACACACACACACAACTACTCAACTATACCCCCCCCCCCCACACACACACACCTTTCTCTCCATTACAGAATCCAATTATATCTGACTGAAAGAATAGATGTGTGTTTTCTGTGGTTAAAAGTTTCCATGTGTGAGTGAGCAGTGTCTGTGAGAAATACAGGAACATGTGTGTGTATATACTGCATGAGTATATATACATACTGTGTGTGTGTGTGTGTGTGTGTGTGTGTGTTTTATGTGTGTGTGTGTGTGTGTGTGTGTGCGTCTGGACTTGATGGAGTTTAATGGTCCTCCTGGTCTTCCTGCACAGAGGAGCTGGAGTGGATTAAGCAGCAGTGTGCACCACTTATTTCCCCATTAGCCTTCAAGAGTCTGCATCTTACATCAGACTCAGCTTCGAATCTCAGACAGCCCCTTCATATTGTGTGTGTGTGTGTGTGTGTGATGGTAAAGTGTCTATGAATACGACAGAGCAGGTGTTCTGTGCCATGACACTTGATATCTGAGTTATTAAAGCCTATAGGTTTTCCTCGGACACTGAGTGTCAGAACAGGATGGTCAGACGAAAGGTCATTTTATTTCGGTTTGTTTATTCATTAACATCCAAAGTTAAAGGAGACCGGATAAAACAGAATTTAGATAAGACGTAATTTACTGATGCACAGGGATGGATTAGCGATGGTTACGAGATGTAGAAACAACACAATTTTCTTAAAAAAAAAAAAAAAATTAAAAAACTCTGAGGTGTCAAATAAAAAAAAAATAGAAAGAAATGGTGCAATTTATTTATAAATACTCAGAGTGAATTAAAAAAAGAAGATAAATATTGATGCAGAAATTCGGATGAAAATGTTCAAACATATGCAAGCGTTTTTTTTATTTTTAATTTTTTTACAATTTTAATTAATTTTAAATTTTTTATTGTTTTTTTTTTTTATTAATTAATTTGTTAAATATTTTACGCCACAATGCTGTTAGATTCTCAACTCTGATTGGTCAGACGGTGTAGATTTTTTTTTTTTGAATATCAAATCTTAAAGAATTTCTCACTATTACATACAGAGTTGGGAAAGAACAAAAAAAAAACATTTAATTGTTGATACGGAGAAGCTTTTCGTCCTCTGAGGAGTTTATTTACCATTTTTAGAAAGCTTCTCCAAAGGTTATACACCGACCAGGCATAACATTATGACCACCTGCCTAATATTGTGTTGGTCCTCCTTTTGCCGCCAGAATAGCCCTGACCCGTCATGGACTGTGTATTCTGACACCTTTCTATCAGAACCAGCATTAACGTCTTCAGCAATGTGAGCAACAGTAGCTCGTCTGTTGGATCGGATCACACGGGCCAGCCTTCGAGAAGAAGAGAAGAGAAGATCAGAAAGGGAAGAGAAGAGAAGAGAAGAGAAGAGAAGAGAAGAGAAGAGAAGAGAAGAGAAGAGAAGAGAAGAGAAGAGAAGAGAAGAGAAGAGAAAAAATGAGAAAGAGAAGAGAAGAGAAGAGAAGAGAAGATGAGAAAGAGAAGAGAAGAGAAGAGAAGAGAAGAGAAGAGAAATGAAGAGAAGAGAAGAGAAGAGAAGAGAAGAGAAGAGAAGAGAAGAGAAGAGAAGAGAAGAGAGAAGAGAAGATGAGAAAGAGAAGAGAAGAGAAGAGAAGAGAAGAGAAGAGAAGAGAAGAGAAGAGAAGAGAAGAGAAGAGAAGATGAGAAAGAGAAGAGAAGAGAAGAGAAGATGAAAGAGAAGAGAAGAGAAGTGCACATATATTTGGCCCTGGAGTGTATATGGTTTGTATAAATATTTATCAAATTTCTGATTTTTATTTTTTTATTCAGGAAACGTCATGTCTCATCAACCTTCTGTTTAGGCCTCAGAGACTCAGTGCGTTCCTCTCGCCTCGCGCTTTCAAACTAAAAAGTTTTCTCATAACTTGAACCTGGTGAATAATTAGTGACCGACTGTCCACTCCAGGATTCTGGGCTGTTTTTTTGAAAGTCCCCTCATTAAATCTGTTCAGCATGAGCGCAGACAGTTCATCTCTGTTGCCCCATATTGTGTTCCTGTAGCTGCGTGCGTGTGTGTGTGTGTGTGTGTAAAACATGTGGACAGTTAAATCTGGAGGCCCAGTCCCTGGATGCTGTAGAGTCTCTGTTGGCTCTTTAAACCTCAACTGATCGTCTCTAAGCTTGCACTGGATACTATTACTCATAAATTAACCATAATTTCTATGTATGTATGTATGTATGTATGTATGTATGTATTTTTATTTTGTTTTATGTATGTGTGTATGTGTGTATGTATTTTTATTTTTATGTATTTTTATGTATGTATGTATGTATGTATTTTTATGTAGGGGGGGGGGGGGGGGGGGGGGGGGGGGGGGGGCATTTTATTTATTTATTCATTTATTCATTTGTTTTGTAACTCAGTGGCTAAGGTTTTGGGTCTACTGATGAGAAGGTTGTGAGTTTGAATCCCAGGTCCACCAATCTACCACCACGGGGCCCCCTGATCAAGGCCCTTAACCCTCAGTTGTATAAAATGAGATAAAAACATAAGTCGCTCCGGATAAGGGCGTCTACCGAATGCCAGAAACCTAAAAGCTTTACTTCTCATTTCCTGCCTTTTTAGCAGTCAAACCCAAACTCCAGTTCTGGGGGGTCACGTATCCCACAATGCTCTCCGTCTTGTCGCCTGTGCACTCAATAAACCACTTAGCATGACTTTCTTTTCCTGTCAATCAAGCTGAGCGGCCATTCCCCTCGGGCCGGGATAAATATGCGTCAGGTTGAGAAGCTGTCAGGAGAGTTTTGATTCGACATCGTCAGCGTCGCTAAAGTCGTCACTGGCGCATTAGCATAGTGGCGTTCAGTGATGAAGCAAATCAATAGATTGCAGAGAAGAGAAAACAGGCGGTCATTCGGGTCAACGTGTCCTGACCCTCGGCAGAATCTACCGCTCCTGTCAATCAGTGTGAACGCTGAGAGGATTTTTATCCAAAGGGTTATTAGCATTGCTTCTTAGCGCTGCTTGAACTTGCTAATTTAAAGTTGGCCCACTTGGATATGGAGCATTTTTTTAAAATCTGAAACAACAAACTCTTTCATCAGTCTCATTTCTTTGATGTCCATTTACATTCCAACTGACCCTTCGTATGGTGTGGGTTTGCAATACAGGCTAATTCTTTGACGTATTTAGGGCTGTGATAGCTATAGTGGTTAAGGTGTTGGACTACTGAACAGAAAGGTTGTAAGTTCCAATGCCAGGTCCACCAAACTGCCACTGCTGGGCCCCTGAGCAAGACCCTTAACACCCAGTTGGTCAGTTGTTTTAAAAAAAAAAAAAAAAAGAAAAAAAAAGGAAGTTGCTCTGGAAAAGGGTGTCTGCAAAAATCTAACTTAACTTTACATAATATCTTTAACCAAAAATGATATTATTATAATTGTTAGGTTTTTTTTTTCAACCTTGACTTCCTGTACATATCATGAGCCATGGTGGTAAAAACAGTCATTCTGCTGAAACACCGCTAAAACCCTGCTAGCTAAGATTTTTTCCCCCTTACATAATACACGTGCTAGCAAAACAGACTGCAGTTACCAGATGCTGAAGACGTCCATGATGCCCCTGCAGCATTACATCACAGAAGCACCATCAAAACAAAGAAGAGCACGTAAGCCCTCACTCCCGAGGACAAGGTTCAAAAGAGTCTGAACGACGTGACTGACTTTTCCCTCAGGTGAGGAGATTGAAGGAAGCTGAGATTCAAAGGGAGTACTCACTTCTTGTTTGTAAAGCTGTTTGTAGATTAGGTTGTAAATCTGGAAGTACAGTGGTACCTTGGCATACGAATGCCCTCCCTTACGAATTTTCACCTTAAAAATTGAAATTTTGCAAGAAATTTGCATCAGCATACGAAGCATTTTCGGTATAAGAAGGAACCGAACCAAACCCAACGGCGGCTAAGCTGCGCATACGTCTTGGAGTGTCAAAACTTGTTAGCATCAGTGTAAACCCAAGCGAAGACAACCGAAACGAGTTTACAAATGTTATGATTTTTTTTCAGCCAGTGAGAGCGAAAACTCACGATACCAATGTTGCCTTCAACATGCGTTCAAAAGCTAGGTGATTTTTCGGGAGTTTTTTTGTTGACAGATCGGTGGCGTGGGCGGTCTGTTCTATTTTTAGCCCAAGCTTGGTGGCACGACTTCCTGTGAGGAGCCTTGACATGGAATGCTTGGCTTGGGTCAGTTCTTTGTAAGCAGTTTACATACGCTCTGTATTGGGAACATTGCTAATATTTTTGGGCGGCTGGAGCAGATTATCTGCATTTACATTATTTCTTATGAGAAAATTCATTTCACAATACAAATTTTCACCTTAAGAACTCCCCTCCAGAACCAATTAAATTGCCGAAGTTCTGCTGTATTTAACATTCTTCAAAGTTTATTTTTGCCCCTTTTTCTGATTTACTGATGCAAATGAGACACCGATTTCAGTTTCCTTTTGAAAAAAAGGGTTTTTCTCAGGTTTCCTGGACTTTTTTTTCTCTCCTCATCTTCTTCCTGTCAGGTTCAGCCCACTGACTGCATGAGGTTCACCTACAGTTCATGGTGTCTACTCTGCCGTACCACCTTCTCTTCTAAATGATCCCAAAAGTTTCTATGGGACAAAGGTTCAGTGACCGAGGATTTCCCCAAAAAGACTACTAGCATTTCACCAAACCGCTTTAATAAACAAACTACACAGAGATTTGACCGAACACATGAGAGCCTTCATCCAGGAACACAAGTGAGAGTGTTCTGCTTGAGATGACTCACAAGAAGCAAACCTCAGAGTCTGAACAGAAAAAGTTTCTGTTTTTAATACCATAATAAAACAGCTTGAATCCTGCTCCTATACTACGAGCCTTGCTACTCTTCCACCTGGTCTCCTGTACACACAGTATATCCACCTTCCTTCTCTCCATCATATCAGCCAGCTCTCTACCTTTCCCTGTCATAGTACCAACATTCAGAGTTCCTATTCTCAGTCCTACACTCTTACCTTTCCTCTTCTCTCTCTGTCTGTGCACTCTCCTCCCTCCTCTACTTCTTCGACCAACAGTAGCCCAATTTCCAATTTACAGCGCCCTGTAGGTCAACGGCACCGATGGCGGTCGTTGTTAACCCGGGCCTCGACCGATCCGGTATGAAATTCGTACTGATGATTCGCGTGGTTAAATTTGGCAATGTTTTACGCCGGATCCCCTTTCCTGACGCAACCCTCTCTATTTATCCGGGCTTGGGACCGGCACAGAAGTTACCGGACTGTGACCCCCATGGCTACATTCTCGGGGTGTATAACGACATCTACTGTAAATTAAAACAATTTTTATTTATTTTTTTTTCTTTGGATGTATATCGACATCTATTATAAATGAAAACAAATTTTAAATTTTTTTTCCCTTTTTTTTTCTCTGGATGTGTAACGACATCTATTGTAAATTAAAACAATTTTTTTTTTTCTTTGGATGTATATCGGCATCTACTATAAATTAAAACTCTTTTTTTAAAATTTTTTTTCTCTGGATGTATAATGATGTCTACTATAAAATAAAAAACTTTTTTTTTTCTCTGGATGTATAACGACCTACTATAAATTAAAACAAATTTCTTTTATTATTTTTTTTCTCTGGATGTATAATGATGTCTACTATAAATGAAAACTATTTTTTTTTCTCTGGATGTATAACGACATCTACCATAAAATAAAACTAATTTTTTAATTTTTTTTTTTCCCCTCTCGATGTATAACGACATCTACTACTAAGCAAAACTAAACAAAAACTCGCTATGAAAGTGCATTGCTATGGTTATGCTCGATAAATCTGAGAAATGGTGATACCCAAACAAGGTCAAAGGAAAAAGATCGACTTCATTTGTACACATTTCAGGCCACGAGACTCCGAAGCCTTGCTGCTCTTCCCGACAAAACTGTGTACACTTCACCGCTCTGATCCTGCGCGGAACAACCTGAAGTGGTGTACAAACTAGACATTCTGCTGGAAAGTGTGTGTGTGTGTGTGTGTGTGTGTGTGTGTGTGTGTGGTGTTTTAAAGTGCACTCTTTATCCGGTGACATATTACGTGGTCTGACATTTAGAGCTCGACGCTGGAAATGACCCGGCTTCGCTTTACACCATGGTGGAGGCTGGACAGGCTGCAGGGATGCTGCTTGCAGCCACATTTACTCATCATTAAAGCACACATAAAAACCATGAGAGGAAATCTCACAGCAAGCAGAAAACACACACACACACACACACACTTACAAAACCGATGATGTATACAACAACCTGTCTGCTACCTCCTAGCCTTAATAAATTAAACCATTCATTTTTTGCATAAATAATACCTTCAGTAAATTGGCTTATTTTGCATGTTTATGAGCTACATATATGCACATTAATGAGCTAAGCATAAATTTAAATAAATCCCATTTAAAGATTGACAGAAGAAATGATAAAAGTGGAAGTATGAGGTCACATTAACAGCTTCCTGTTGTGATTTTACTCATAATAATAATAATAATAATAATAATAATAATAATAAAGAAGAAGAAGAAGATGAAGAAGAAAAACCTACAATAATGTTTATTTACAAATAAAATAAAGGAAAAAATTCCCATTAAAAATATTATAAACAGCTTCCTGTGGTGATTTTAAACCATTCATTTTCTGCAGAATCTCAATAAAAAAATAATAGCTTAAGTGAATCTTAACCTATTTTGCAGAAATATGAGCTACACATATGCATATTTATGAGCTGTGCATATTTACAGAAATCAACTGAAATAATTCCCATTTAAAGGATTAGAGAAGAAGCAATAAATGTGGAAGAATGATTGTCCATTGTCCTGTTTTGATTTTAATAATAATAATAATAATAATAATAATAATAATAATAATAATAAGTGTCACTATTAAATTAAATAAAGAACCTATGGTCATTTTTACTTATAAAGAAAATAAATACCATTAAAAAGACTGAAAAAAAATAGTCTACACACCCAAAGGTCTACAATAAAAATATCTACACACCCAAAGGTCGCCCTGAGATGCACGTGATTCGATTGATTTGTGACTACGACTCGTGTGTAGGCCCCGCCTCCGAGGTTGCCAGATAATTATTTTATAATTTTTTTTTTTTTTTGCGAGTTTGGAACACGTCCCGACGCTGCACTCAGCCGGACGCCAGGCTTTAAAGATCACTTGAAGGTTTGATGCTGCTTCCTTTAATGATTCCTTTTGACTCGACTGATTATAAGAATCGGTGAAGGAGCTGATGTTTTTTATTGAGTGAGGATAAGAACCCGTCATGGCGCTGATCTTTTTTCCCCAACCAGTATAGAAATCAGTCACTGTGCACAATCTTTTTCAGAACCGATTATAAAGATCTCTCGTTATTGAGAAAAAGAATTGATTTAAGTCGTTAAATTAGTCCTCTACTATCTTTTTTGTGTGTGTGTGTTGGGGTGTGTGTGTGTGTAATGACAAACCAACCACATATTGTGGTTACAACAAATTAAGTTGTGACAGGTCTGAACACACACACTCACACACACACACACACACACACACAACCTCAAAGGAGAAAACTGTAAGAAGGTGAGCCTCAGGGTTTGACTTTTAATTAGGTTTTTTTTCTTGTTTTTTTTTTTGTTTTTGTTTTTTTTAGAAATTGTTGATGGGGGTCCCTAAAAAAAATAAAAATAAAATAAAATAAAATAAAATAAAATAAAATAAAATAAAATAAAATAAAATAAAATAAAATAAAATAAAATAAAATAAAATAAAATAAAATAAAATAAAAAAAAAAAAAAAAAAATAATAATAAATAAAATAAAAACAAATAAAAAAAAAAATATTTGCTCAAGTGGTTAAGGCTCTGGGTTGTTGATCGGAGGATCGGGGTTCAAGCCCCAGCACCACCAAGCTCCACTTGTTGGGCAATTGAGAAAGGGCCCCTTTAACCCTCTCTGCTCCGGGGCGCTGTATCTTAGCTGCCCCTGCACTCTGCCCCCAACTTCCTCAGCTGGGATATGTGAAGAAAAAGCATTCCACTGTGCTGTAATGTATGTGTGGCGATAATAAAGACTTCATGCCCCCCCCTCTATGTGTTTTTTTCAGATATTTAAATTTAAATAAATAAATCAGGGGGCACGGTGGCTTAGTAGTTAGCACGTTTGCCTCACACCTCCGGGGTTTGGGGGGTTTGATTCCCGCCTCCGCCATGTGTGTGTGGAGTTTGCATGTTCTCCCCGTGCCTCAGGGGTTTCCTCCGGGTACTCTGGTTTCCTCCCCCAGTCCAAAGACATGCATGGTAGGTTGATTGGCATCTCTAAATTGTCCGTAGTGTGTGAATGAGAGTGTGTGTGTGCCCTGCGATGGGTTGGCACTCTGTCCAGGGTGTATCCTGCCTTGATGCCCTATGACGCCTGAGATGGGCACAGGCTCCCCCTGACCCGAGTGTAGTTCGGATAAGCGGCAGACAATGAATGAATGAATAAATAAGTTCACTTTGAACTCAGCTCTGTTCTCTGATGCATGAAGCAGGCAGCATCACTCAAATTCGCATTACTTATTCACATGTGAAATGTTCCAACTTTTTATTTTATTTCCAGTCAGCGAGCTCGTGTATGAGTGTGTACATGACACTCTGTGTGTGTGTGTGTGTGTGTGTGTGTTTTACAGTAAGTGTAAAAGAATGAGGGTTTGATTGATGCTCTCTGAGAAGACACAGGAGCCTGAACATGATTTCTGGAACATTCCAGACGACTAAACCCAGTGAGATGAAGCAGCTAAGGGACCGCACATGTCGGTGTAACTGTGTGTGAGATTCTGAATGATTAACTACATTTTAATAACGTGTCATCTGTTAGACTGCACTAAACATCCAGACGTTAAATTATTACAAATTCATAAATTCCTTTACAAAGGACTAAAGAAGAAACAATAAAATTGGAAGCATGAGGTCACATTACACAGGAAGTCAACTTCCTGTTTGGATTTTACTCAGCAGAACAATAATAATAATAATAATAATAATAATAATAATAATAATAATAATAATAATAATAATGTGTTGCATTAAATAAATAACCTATGATCATGTTTTTTACTTACAAATAATATAGAAAAAATAAATCCCATAAAATCCTATAAGCTTCCTGTAATTTTCTTAGCAAATATCCAAAATAAAAAAATAAAAAATAATAATAATAATGTGCGTCACTATTAAATGAATTAAATAAGATCTTTTTTAATTACAAATAAAATAAATCCCATTACAAAAGATTAAAAATAATATTGACAGCTTCCTATGGTGATTTGATTGGCAGATATCCAGAAATAAGAAATAACTAAAATAAAATTAAATGATGCAATAAATAAAACTAAATATAAATGTGTGTCACTATTAAATTAAATAAATAACCTATGATCATGTTTTTTACTTACAAATAAAATAAAGGAAATAAATCCCACTAAAAAAGTTTAAAAAAAATAATATTAACCGCTTCCTGTGGTGATTTCTTAGCAGATATCCAAAAATAAATAAATAAATAAATAAATAAATAAATAAATAAATAAATAAATAAAAACAATATAAAATAAAATAATAATAATGTGCCACTATTAAATCAAATGAATAACCTGTGATCATTTTTTACTTACAAATAAAATAAAGAAAATAAATTCCATTAAAAAAAGGTTTAAAAATAATACCAGCTTCCTGTGGTAATTTTCTTACTGGATATCTAAAATAAATAAATTAAATAAAATAATAGCTATTCTTATATTTAAGATGTTGAGGTTCTCTTTGGGAGTGACAAGGTTGGACAGGATTAGGAACGAGTACATCAGAGGGACAGCTCATGTTGGACGTTTGGGGGACAAAGTTAGGGAGGCCAGATTAAGATGGTTTGGACATGTTCAGAGGAGGGACAGTGAGTATATTGGCAGGAGAATGTTGGACATGGAGCTGCCAGGCAGGAGGCAAAGAGGAAGGCCAAAGAGGAGGTATATGGAGGGAAATTTAAATGAGGATATGAAGCTAGTGGGTGCAAGTGTTGAGGATGCAGAAGATAGGGATAGGTGGAGAGAGATGATTCACTGTGGCGACCCCTGAAGGGAAAAGCCGAAAGAAGAAGAAGAAGAATAGCTATTCTTATATTTGATTTTGAAGATAAAATAATAAGGAAAATGACATGCCATGGTGTGTATATATATATATATATATATATATAATATATATATATATATATATATTATACACCAAAAAAATTTTGGAATGTAATACAAATTGTTTTTGTTGTTTTTTGTTAAAGCGACTTTTTCTTCTATTACAACAGAGTCTATCAGCGTCTTAATCTGATCATTTATTACACACTTTCTAGGAAAAACAAATAACCTGTGCACAGCTCTCTTCAAGTCATTCCACAGGATTTCAATAGGATTTAGATCCAAAACATTCATCTTCTTTTCTGAAGCTAATCCTGTGATGACTAATTGACTTGGATTTGTGCTCTCTGGCTGGTTATCAGGCTGGAAGATGAAATGTTTGTTCGACTATCTAACAGACACATCCAGGTTTTGGGACACAGTGGACTGGTATGGGGAGCTGACATATGGAGCTCTCCCTGATTTCCCAGTTCCAGCTGAAGAGAAGCAGCTGTTTAGCACCATGCTTCCACCACCATGCTTCAAATTCTAATGGAATTTCATAAATTTAAAAATATTCATGAAATAGAAAAAGATTAGCGTTAGAATAAACAAATCTAATTGATCTGTACAGATAACATAGAATGATTATTATTATTAGTAGTAGTAGTGGTATTTATTTTTTATTGAGTTTTTTTTTTTTTAATAAATAAATTCTACATTTTGCTCTTTGGGTGATGAGGTCTTATTTTTGCAAAATATATATTTTATTTATTGTTTTATTTATGTCCAAACAGCTCTAACTTGGTCTCATCAGACTGTCAGGAGTTTTTGCCACGTGGCTTAGCTTCCAATAAAAGCTTTAAAGTGCATTAAGTCAGGTGAGAGTGGAGACCGTCGTAAGGCAGGAGTAATGATGAGAGATATAGTGGAGGGGGGATTGACAGAGAGAGAGAAGGATTGAGAGAGAGAAAGAGAGAGGGGGGGTAGAGAAAGTCTGGAGGGGTTGACAGAGAGAGGGAGGGATTGAGAGAAAGAGAGAGAGAGAGCTTGGGAGGATGAAAGGGAGACAGAGGGATTGAGAGACAGAGAGAGAGGGATGGGGGAAGAGAGAGGGGGTTGAGAGAGATATACAGAGAGTGGGGGTGAGAGATAGAGAGAGAGAGGGATTGAGAGAGGGATTGAGGGGGGAATTGCCAGAGAGAGAGAGGGATTGAGAGGGGGGTTGAGACGGGGGGGGGGGGGGGGGGGATGACAGAGAGAGGGAGGGATTGAGAGAGAGAGGGAGAAAGAGAGACAGAGAGAGAGATGAAGGGGATGACCGAGAGACAGAGGTATTGAGAGACAGAGAGAGAGAGGTGTGGGGGGTGAGGGTGGGTGAAAGAGATAGAGAGAAAGAGGGATTGAGTGATTGAGAGAGAGGGATTGAGAGAGGTTGGGAGTTGAGAGAGAGAGAGAGAGAGAGAGAGAGAGAGAGAAAGAGAGAGAGAGAGAGAGAGAGAGAGAAAAGAGAGAGAGAGAGAGAGATAGTGTATCAGTAGAGGATGTAGAGGTGTAAACATGGAGATAAGCTGTGCTTCAGCACTAAAAGCCTTACTGCTCTCATGTCAGAGAAAGATGTATGTTCTACTGCATTCTTAAATAAACAAAGGAACAAAGCAGTGTTCAGCTTTTTACAGACGATTCAATGTTAGTTCAATGCTAATCACTATAAGCCTAATCAATATAATCAATATAAGCCTGTCGATCATCTACAGGAAGCTAATAAAACAACAAAAAAGACAAATCTGTATTAGCGTCCATGTTGCATCTCATCTGAGCCTTTCATTTTGTTCGCTAAATTTTTATTTATTGATAAATAAACATAGACAGAGAGACAGAGACAGAGACAGAGACAGAGGGAGAGACAGAGAGAGAGAGAGATCTGTGACGCTGAGGAAACACTTCCAGAGACGCTGAGGAAACGCTTTCTGAGACGCTTAGGAAACACTTTCTGAGACGCTTAGGAAACACTTCCAGAGACGCTGAGGAAACACTTCCAGAGACGCTGAGGAAACACTTTCTGAGACGCTTAGGAAACACTTTCTGAGACGCTGAGGAAACACTTTCTGAGACGCTTTAGGAAAAACACTTCCAGAGACGCTGAGGAAACACTTTCTGAGACGCTTAGGAAACACTTTCTGAGACGCTGAGGAAACACTTTCTGAGACGCTGAGGAAACACTTCCAGAGACGCTGAGGAAACACTTTCTGAGACGCTTAGGAAACACTTTCTGAGACGCTGAGGAAACACTTCCAGAGACACTGAGGAAACACTTTCTGAGACGCTTAGGAAATACTTTCTGAGACACTGAGGAAACACTTTCTGAGACGCTGAGGAAACACTTTCTGAGACGCTTAGGAGACACTTTCTGAGACGCTGAGGAAACACTTCCAGAGACGCTGAGGAAACACTTTCTGAGACGCTGAGGAAACACTTTCTGAGACGCTGAGGAGACACTTTCTGAGACGCTTAGGAAACACTTTCTGAGACGCTGAGGAGACACTTTCTGAGACGCTGAGGAAACACTTTCTGAGACGCTTAGGAAATACTTTCTGAGACGCTGAGAAAACACATATTTCATATTTCTGGAAAGTCAGTGCAGCAGAGATATGAGGAGTTTCATGCCTCAGTACCTCGGTGAAGCGGAAAACTCTGCCATATCCAATCACTCAGAATGTAAAGTGTTCAGATCTGTGGGAGTGGATCTACTCGCCATCGACTCTCGCCATCACCTCTCGCACCACTGAGCCGAGCTCTCTCCGGATAAATTAGTGCATTTTGCTAACAAGCGAGAGCAATTTGGGGGAAATAAATCACTTTGACCTTTGTCTGTTTGTGAGAATTGGAATTGAGATTCCAATGAATCCAAACTGGAATGAGATTGCTTATGTGAGATTTATGATATGAGAGTGCTGATGTGAGAGTGCTGATGTGAGAGAGCTGATGTGAGAGTATTGATGTGAGAGTATTGATGTGAGAGTGCTGATGTGAGAGTATTGATGTGAGAGTGCTGATGTGAGAGAGCTGATGTGAGTGCTGATGTGAGAGTATTGATGTGAGAGTGCTGATGTGAGAGTGCTGATGTGAGAGTGCTGATGTGAGTGGTGATGTGAGAGTGCTGATGTGAGTGGTGATGTGAGAGTGCTGATGTGAGTGGTGATGTGAGAGTATTGATGTGAGAGTGCTGATGAGAGTGCTGATGTGAGTAATGATGTGAGAGTATTGATGTGAGAGTGCTGACGTGAGAGTGCTGACGTGAGAGTGCTGATGTGAGAGTGCTGATGTGAGTGGTGATGTGAGAGTGCTGATGTGAGTGGTGATGTGAGAGTATTGATGTGAGAGTGCTGATGAGAGTGCTGATGTGAGTAATGATGTGAGAGTGCTGATGTGAGTGGTGATGTGAGAGTATTGATGTGAGAGTGCTGATGAGAGTGCTGATGTGAGTAATGATGTGAGAGTATTGATGTGAGAGTGCTGATGTGAGAGTGCTGATGTGAGAGTGCTGATGTGAGTGGTGATGTGAGAGTGCTGATGTGAATGGTGATGTGAGAGTATTGATGTGAGAGTGCTGATGTGAGAGTGCTGATGTGAGTGGTGATGTGAGAGTGCTGATGTGAGTGGTGATGTGAGAGTATTGATGTGAGAGTGCTGATGTGAGAGTGCTGATGTGAGTGGTGATGTGAGAGTGCTGATGTGAGTGGTGATGTGAGAGTATTGATGTGAGAGTGCTGATGAGAGTGCTGATGTGAGTAATGATGTGAGAGTGCTGACGTGAGAGTGCTGATGTGAGAGTGCTGATGTGAGTGGTGTTGTGAGAGTGCTGATGTGAGTGGTGATGTGAGAGTATTGATATGAGAGTGCTGATGAGAGTGCTGATGTGAGTAATGATGTGAGAGTGCTGATGTGAGAATGCTGATCCAGCACAGTGTTTTCTATACAATGTGAAAAAACGAGTGGAGTGTATACACAAACACTGAGCTCCAACCCTCACTTTCCTCATTTTCTCTCTCTATCTCTCACGCCCAACTTCTTACATTGCCTCGCTCTCTCATTCTTTCCCTCTCTCTCTGTCCTCCACTTAATCTTTCTTACATTCTCTCTCTCTCTCTCTCTCTCTCTCTCTCTCTCTCTCTGTCCCCCCTCCACTTCATTTTTCTTACATTCTCTTTCTCTCATTCCCTCTCTCTTTCTCTCACCCCCTTTCTTTTTCTTACATTGCCTCTCTCTCTCTGCCCCCTCTTTATCTTTCTTACATTCTTTTTTCCCTCTCTCTCTTCCCATTCCCCCCCTCTCTTTCTCTCTCTCTTTATCTTTCTTGCATTCCCCCCTCTCTCTCTCTCCCTCCCATTCTCTCTCTCTCATTCTCTCTCTCTCTCTCTCTCTCTCTCTCTCTCTCTCTCTCTCTCTCTCTCTCACACACACACACACATATTCTCTCTCTTCCATTCTCTCTCTCTCCCTTTCCCTCATTCCTTCTCTCTCTATCTCTCACCCCCTTTCTTTTTCTTACATTGCCTCTCTCTCTCTGCCCCCTCTTTATCTTTCTTACATTCTCTTTTCCCTCTCTCTCTTCCCATTCCCCCCTCTCTTTCTTACATTGCCTCTCTTTCTCTCTCTCTTTATCTTTCTTGCATTCCCCCCCCTCTCTCTCCCTCCCATTCTCTCTCTCTCACTCCCCTCTCTCTCTCTCTCTCTCTCTCTCTCTCTCTCTCTCTCTCTCTCACACACACACACATTCTCTCTCTTCCATTCTCTCTCTCCCTCTCCCTCATTCCTTCTCTCTCTATCTCTCTCTGTCCCCCCTCCACTTTATCTGTCTTACATACTCTTTCTCTCATTCCCTCTCTCTCTCACCCCCACTTCTTACATTGCCTCTCTCTCACACATTGCCTCTCTTTCTTTCTCTCCCTGCCCCCCCAATTTATCTTTCTTACACTCCCTCTCTCTTTCTCTCACCTCCTTTCTTTTTCTTGCATTGCCTCCCTTTCTCCCTCTCTGCCCCCTCTTTCTTACATTCTCTTTTCCCTCTCTCTCCTCCCATTCTCTCTTCCCTTTCTTTTTCTTACATTATCCCCTTCTCTCTCTCTTTCTTACATTGCCTCTCTCTTTCTCTCTCTCTGCCCCCCTTTATCTTTTTTACATTCTCTCTCTCTCTCTCTCTATCTATCTATCTATCTATCTATCTCTATCTCTCTCTCTCTCTCTCTCTCTTTCTCTCTCTCTCTCTCTCTGAGCCTAACCAGCTACATCCACCGTCTCCATATTTGGCTCTTAATGAGGGGGAAATCTCCGTCCTGCAGACCGGACCGCTTGCTCCTGCCTGGTTTGAAGGAAGCTTGAAGAAAGAAATCATCACTGCGCTCAATTAAACTCCTAAAGCCTGTCAGTCCTTCTCTTCTTCTCTTTCTCCTTCTTCTCCTCAACCCACATGCCTGTGCGGCTAATTGGCTGAAACTTCTATTCAAGGGCTCTGAATGAAATCACTGAAACAATAAATAAAAAGATAATGATTTATTAAAGCGCCTTCGGGGTCGGGCACGTGATCTGTCTCCAGTCCACACAAGGCAGGCGCCTTCTCTTCTTTCAGAATAAAACCACGACACGCCGAGCGCTCATACAAAAATAATCCACAATGGGGAGGTGTGACAGATAGCCAGACAGGAAGTGGAATATTTTAGCAGAACCGCGCGATCTTGACTGTGTTACTCTGCTAATAGTTCAGCCAACGACTGTAATAAATCATTTATTAAATGCAACACGTTGTCGCACGTCGACGTTTTATCGACAGATTTAACGTGGACGTAGACGACCTTGGTTCTGTTATCACTTACGCTACAGCAACGACGTTCCTCTCTTGCTTGAAAAGCTCCTTTTAAACACAAAGCAACAGCGGTTACACAACTTGAATCCGTTTAGCGCTAACATACGTCGTATGAGCCTCTGTCTATGACCTGTCATTATAGAAACAACAAACATACACTCCCCTGCCACTTTATTAGGAACAGGTGTAACAAAGCTGCACGTTTACTCGGTTATCCAATCAGCCAATCAGGTGGCAGCAGCGGAAACGTATGAAAACAGTGTGGCTACGGGTCAAGAGCTTCAGTTAACGTTCACGTCAACCATCAGAACGAAGAAAACACGTGGATCGTGGTGGAATCAGATGGGCTGGTGTGAGTATTTCAGAAAATTCTCACACACAACAGTCTCTACCGAACAGAAAGGTACGAAAAACAAAAAACATTGTGCGTCACTGTTGACTGATTTTTGCAGACGTGTAAGAGATTTTTTTTAATCGCCCATATGAGGCGTGTAGAATCTACACTAAGGAGCACTGACGTGGCTCTGACTCACCTGACACCTTAATAGTGTACTTTATTTCCTGGATTTTCCTTTAATTTGCCACTCAGCTGTGGGTTGAACCCTTGAAGTAGAAAAAGTGATCAGAAAACTTGATGGTTTCAACAGAAAATTGCACAGACCCTAGACAAAACATTGAGAAAGCATGCATCTAGAGTTGTAAGGCTACAAGGTTCCTGGAGTGGGTTAATAAAATAAAGCACCTCTTTCTGGGGCTGTGCTCCAAACCGTTTATCGCAACCTGCTGCCTACCTGCTTGCTACTCAGGGTGAATCTGCAGCAGTCTGATCTTCAGCTGTGCCGTGCTCCACTAATGAGCAGAGGATTCATTAGTCCATTATTACGTCTCTTATGTCTCTCTGACTGCACTGATCACACACACACCTTCAGACTTCAGGTTTCTGTATAGAATTCCAATTTTAAATGAGAAAGAGAGAGAGAGAGAGAGAGAGAAGGAGAGAGAGAGAGAGTGAGAGAGAGAGGGAGGGAGAGGAGGTCTGGAGGAATAAACTGATGGCAGTGAAGGTAATCGTCCGACGCACCTGAGCAGGAATTGGAACATGAATTGATCAGATGTCTTGTTGTTTTTTTTTTGCCACAATGCAGATTCTTTGGCTCTGTATAAATTCAGGGAAATAATGTGCACCTGTGAGTGATAATATGTGTGTGTCTTGCATTAGGCTGCTATATGCTCCTGAGTAGAGCAACCTCATCTTACAGCATCTCGCAGTGTGTGTGTGTGTGTGTGTGTGTGTGTGTGTGTGTGTGTGTGTGTGTGTGTGTGTGTGAGACATTTTTTCTTTTCTGTTATTTTTCATTCAGAGGTTTTCTATGCTGAAAAATGTGCAGGTGTGAAGAAAAATAACCAGATCCCCCACCTCTTTCTCTCTCTCTCTCTTTCTCTCTCTCTCTCTCTCTCTCTCTCTCTCTCCTGCCTTCATAGTCCTCATTGTCCTGTGGCCAGCGTGCCACAATTCACAACTACAAAAAAGCACTGAGTCTTATACTGAGGCATGAACCGAGCAGTAAACAATCAAGCATTTTCATCATCCAGTCATGTTAGTCTCTTTTCCAGGAGTTTTCTAGAATTAGATATAATGAGAATTAGGAATCTGACATTTTAACTGGTCTAAGGTATTTGAAAACGCTTGGTTCTGTAGGTGAAAGCATCACATTGATGAGAGAGATGAAAGAAAGTGTTTTTGAAGTACACAGTAATTACTCTTTACAGCCGTTCTGAGCAGAAAAGCATGTCAAAATACACAAAACATCCAACCTTGAGGTGAAGGAGATACAACGGCAGAAGGAGCTACAACAGTAGAAGGAGCTACAATGGCAGAAGGAGCTACAATGGCAGAAGGAACTACAAAGGCAGAAAGAGCTACAGCAGCAGAAGGAGCTACAGCGGCAGAAGGAGCTACAATGGCAGAAGGAGCTACAGTGGCAGAAGGAGCTACAGCGGCAGAAGGAGCTACAATGGCAGAAGGAACCACAACAACAGAAGGAGCTACAATGGCAAAAGGAGCTACAACGGCAAAAGGAGCTACAATGGCAAAAGGAGCTACAACGGCAGAAGGAGCTACAATGGCAGAGGGAGCTACAATGACAGAAGGAGCTACAATGGCAAAAGGAGCTACAAGGACAGAAAGAGCTGCAACGACAGAAGGAGCTACAATGGCAAAAGGAGCTACAATGGCAAAAGGAGCTACAACGACAGAAAGAGCTGCAACGACAGAAGGAGCTACAATGGCAAAAGGAGCTACAACAGTAAAAGGAGCTACAAAGGCAGAAGGAGCTACAATGGCAGTAGGAGCTACAACAGTAAAAGGAGCTACAATGGGGGCCCAAAAGGGAAAGGGGGGCTACAACGGCAGTAGGAGCTACAACGGCAGTAGGAGCTACAACGGTAGAAGGAGCTACAACGGAAAAGGGTTAAAGGAGAATACAATGGTAAAAGGAGCTACAACGGCAGAAGGATCTACAATGGCAGTAGGAGCTACAATGGCATAAGGAGCTACAATGGCAGAAGGAGCTACAACGGAAGTAGGAGCTACAATGGTAAAAGGAGCTACAACAGCAGAAGGATTAAAAAATGGCCCAGAAGGAAAAGGATACAATGGCAGAAGGAGCTACAACGGCAGTAGGCGCTACAATGGAAGAAGGAGCTACAACGGCATAAGGAGCTAAAAGGGGATGGCAGAAGGAGCTACAACGGAAGTAGGAGCTACAATGGTAAAAGGAGCTACAACAGCAGAAGGATTACAACGGTAAGAAGGCGCTACAACGGAAAGAAGGAGCTACAACGGCAGAAGGAGCTACAACGGCAGAAGGAGCTACAACGGAAGTAGGAGCTACAATGGTAAAAGGAGCTACAACAGCAGAAGGATCTACAACGGTAAAAGGAGATACAACGGCAGAAGGAGCTACAATGGCAGAAGACCACATCAGGTTCCTCTCCTGACTGCCAAGAACAAGAATCTTAAGCTATGGATCATGGGCAGAGACTCACCCAAAGTGAACTGCTGAAGATTAGTGGGAGAAAAAAACTCATCTGGTCTATTCCAGTCTTCATTTTGGGTGAGTTTTGTTATGAACTCTCTCTCTCTCTCTCTCTCTCTCTCTCCTGCCTTCATAGTCCTCATTGTCCTGTGGCCATCTGGCCACAATTCACAACTACAAAAAAGCACTGAGTCTTATATTGAGGCATGAACCAATCAGTAAACAATCAAGCAAAAACTCATCTGGTCTATTCCAGTCTTCAGTTTGGGTGAGTTTTGTTATGATTGCTGCTCATCCTATATCATCATCATCATCATCATCATCATCATCATCATCTACAACTAACCAGCCAGTGATGTTCTTCAATAGGCACTGAATTTAAGAGGGAACATGACTTGTAGCTAATACACACACACACACACACACACACACACACACACACACACACACACTGTCACATCATCTAACGAGCAACCGTTACACTCCGGGAGGCATTTATTTATTCCGTTGCCATGTTTTGGTTCCACTTGTTCTCAGAAAGACAAGCGTCACTTTAAATCAAGGTTAGAGGGAAAAAAAATAATTAAAAAAAATAACAAGCTTCAGAGCTGCATCATGTAGATGGAGGCGGAGTCATCCTGGAAGAGACCACACCCATCCGGAGAGAAATGTTTGTGATAAGTCAGAAGGATGTACGCTTTGTTCTCTTCCAGGATGATGCTGAAAATGATGGAGGACCAGGTTTCTTCGTCTTTTTTATCTTTATCTGTTTAGCGTTAACATATGCCGTACCAGCCTCTGTCTATGACCTGTCACTAGAAACTACAACGTAACATATACTCCCTGGCCTCATTATTAGGAACACCAGTACATCTGCACATTTATTCCATTATCCAGTCAGCCAATCAGGTGGCAGGAGCGGAAACGTATAAAAACAGTGCGGCTACAGGTCAAGAGCTTCAGTTAACATTCACGTCAAACATCAGAACGAAGAAAACACGTGACTTGGTGGACTTTGTTGGATCGTGGTGGAATCAGATGGGCTGGTGTGAGTATTTCAGAAAATCTCTTTCACACACAACTGTTTCTATCCACAGAATGGTGCGAAAAACAAAAAACATTGTGCAAGAGTTCACATAAGAGGAAAAAAGCTACTTTTTAGATGAGCTTTTCCACGAATATATCGCCCCTAGTATTCCAGGGACAAACAGAAATACTTCTACTACAATACTACACAACTTTCATATGAGCTTCATATTAACCACTACTGTGGAGTGAAACATGACAATGACATTCAATGATCAACATGGACACAACCAAACAGGAGCAAGTTTTTGGCTTCTGGGAAAAAGAATTCATTACAAACTGCCCCTCAGACAAGACTGTGAAGAGGTAGATGATAAACAGAGGCACGCTTTGAAGTCTTTGACTCGTTAGCATACTAGCACACAACAGTCCTGACTTTGTCTCTGTGGTATAGTCCGGATCATGTCCCTTGACTCAGTATGGAGACATCAGTGTTGACCTACTCCCTCACTCTCACTCAGACTCTGTTCCTGATCTGTTTGCACACTGATCCCGACTCATTTTCCTCCTGTCCCTGACTCAAGAACTCGATGATGGATTTACATTCCCGGCTTCACTTGGCTGGTGTCACTGCCTATTTTCCGGTCCATGACTCTCCGACTCTGCAGAAGTGGAGTTTATGTCTGTCTGCTGGAGGAACGGCTCGAGTCGGGATCTCGCTTTAAGTGCTGAGGGAAGCGGGAAGCGGCTTCAGTGGCCGTGCTGACGCAGCTCAGAGAGACGACAGGGTGCAGGGTGTGTGTTCAGCAGGACATTGTGCTAGATCGATCAACGTGTAAAGTGATACGTACTGTACGGAAACGTGGTGAGCAGTGTGACAGTGAAAGAATATCCTGAATGAGAGAAAAGGGTGTTGAAGAAAGAGGAGATGGAACTGAGTGAACAAAAAAAAATATTATATTTGTTTAAGTATTGCTCAAAAGTCACCGTTTAAAGCTTAAAAATGCTTGTATCACAGCTCTGCTGAAATCTCAAATCTGATTGGTTGGAAGGTGTTGTGTAATATTCTGTAACAGCAGCTCAGCAGCTGCTCCAGCTAGAAGGTAATTCTCCTGTTTATATCGTCGCATGCGTTGTATTATGCCAGCGTTTGTATAGTAACAGCGTACACAGCAACTTGTGTGGTGGCAATGTGCCATAAACCTGCTGTGCCTGTATCTGTGTCTGTAAATGTTCACAGAATGTGGGGTTTGTTGTTTAAATAAACACTAAGCCCCAAACCCTAAATATTAATCCCCAAACCCCAGACCTCAAACACTAAATCACAAATCCTCAAACACCAAATACTAACCCGCTAAACCCCAAACCCCCAAACACTAATCCCCAGACCCTAAACTCCAAACCCCCAAACCCTAAACCCCAACCATAAAACACTAATCTGAAACCTTATACCCCAAACACTAATCCCCAAACCCTAATCCTCAAACCCCCAGACCCTAAACTCCAAACCCACAAACACTAAACCCCAATCCCTCAAACCCTAAAACACTAAACCCCAGACCCTAAACCTCAACCACCCAAACCTTAAACACTAATCCCCAAACCCTAACCTCCCAAACCTTAAAGCCCACGCCTCAAACCCCAAATCCCCAAACCCTAAAACACTAAACCCCAGACCCTAAACTTCAACCACCCAAACCTTAAACACTAATCCCCAAACCCTAACCTCCCAAACCTTAAAGCCCATGCCTCAAACCCCAAATCCCCAAACACTAAACCCCTAAACACTAATCCTCAAATCCCCAGCTCTTAAACCCAAACCCCCAGACCCTAACCTCACAAACCTTAAACCCCAAACCCTAAATGATGGTAAAGACTGATCACAGGTAAGAGATGGGAATAAATCAGAAACAGACTAAATTAAATGAGGCTCGGCTTCTAGACTTGCGATTATTAACTCACAGATGTCCCTCGTTCCAGATGTGTCTGGCTGCTGCACTGCTGTCTGACCCGCTCGTCTGGAACAGTAATCTCGATCGGGTTCACAGATTCTCAGAAAAGCTCGCAGAGATCAGAGTTTGCAGTGTATTTGTTATTTGATTCACAGCTTCCACTGCGTCCGAAGCTGAGCGATCGGAACACGATACCGCTGCGTCCAGAATGTACTGAGACCAAGCTCCGAGACCAAGGACAGAGCGGGGAAACATTCCAGAAAAGCCTTACGGGGTTGTGGCTTCTGTCTGCATGCGTAGATAGATAGATAGATAGATAGATAGATAGATAGATAGATAGATAGATAGATAGATAGATAGATAGATAGATAGATAAGACAGACAGACAGACAGACAGACAGACGGACAGATAGATAGATAGATAGGACAGACAGACAGACAGACAGACAGACAGACAGGCAGACAGACAGACAGACAGACAGACAGACAGACAGACAGACAGACAGATAGATAGATAGATAGATAGATAGATAGATAGATAGATAGATAGATAGACAGACAAGAACACCATTTTTGCCCAGAATGTGGCTCAGTGACAAAACTGCTGAGGAGGAACTTCAGCATAACCAAGGTTTGGTAAGTGTGTGTGTGTGTTTGTAAGTTGTTTGCATGAGAGACAGATAAACAGCCAGACAGATAAACAGCCAGACAGATAAACAGACAGACAGACAGACAGACAGCTTTTAACAGTGTAATGCAATGCCACAATCTGTATCTGTGTTCGTATTTTAACCTGAAGTGGGTGTGGCCTAAACCGGATACTGTCTTGCTTCGTCCAGCAAGCTTCACATGTGAACACTCCTGCTCATACACACTTACACACACACACACACACACACACACACACACACACACACACACACACACACACACACACACACACACACACATACTAAGGGTCACTGTTCATTGTTACTATACAAATGATAGCTTATTAGAACGAGTGTGTTAATATAAACAGGAAACAGCCAGAATGACTCATAGATCTGCCAGTAAACTAATCAACACCTTCTAACCAATCAGATTTGAGGATTCAGCAGAGCTGGGTGTAATGATGTTAGTTTTTCTTTCTTTATTTTTTTACCTGAACATACAAAACAGTATGTAATGTCAGTGTGTGTGCGAGTACAAGCCGCAGGGTGATATACTGAGTGTGTAAACCAATGGCATGATCTAAGGACATCATTCTCTTGTGATGTCACAACGATTTCAAGGCTTCTTCATGTTCGAAAACCTATAGCTGCGTCCCAAATCGCATGCTTATGCACTATGCTGCTGTGTGGTGTAAATAGTGTGTTCACACTAAAAATTCTATCAAGAAGAAAAAGAAGAAGAAGAAGGAGAAGAAGAAGGAGAAAAAAAAGATGATGATGATAATGAAGAAGAAGATGGAGGAGAAGAAGAAGAAGAAGAAGAAGAAGAAGAAGAAGATGGGGAAGAAGAAGAAGAAGATGGAGAAGATGGAGGAGAAGAAGAAGAAGAAGAAGAAGAAGAAGAAGAAGAAGAAGAAGAAGAAGAAGAAGAAAAAGATGATGATGAAGAAGAAGAAGATGGGGAAGAAGAAGAAGAAGAAGAAGAAGAAGAAGAAGATGGAGAAGATGGAGGAGAAGGAGAAGAAGAAGAAGAAGAAGAAAGATGATGATGATGAAGAAGAAGAAGAAGAAGATGGAGAAGAAGAAGAAGAAGAAGAAGAAGAAGAAAAAAAAGATGATGATGAAGAAGAAGAAGAAGAAGATGGAGAAGAAGAAGAAGAAGATGGAGAAGAAGAAGAAGAAGAAGAAGAAGAAGAAGATGGAGAAGATAGAGGAGAAGGAGAAGAAGAAGATGGAGAAGAAGAAGAAGAAGAAGAAGAAGAAGAAGAAGAAGAAGATGGAGAAGATGGAGGAGAAGGATAAGAAGAAGAAGAAGAAGAAGAAGAAGAAAGATGATGATGAAGAAGAAGAAGAAGATGGAGAAGAAGAAGAAGAAGAAGAAGAAGAAGAAGAAGAAGAAGAAGAAGAAGAAGAAGAAAAAAGGTGATGATGAAGAAGAAGAAGAAGATGGAGAAGAAGAAGAAGAAGAAGAAGAAGAAAAAAGGTGATGATGAAGAAGAAGAAGAAGATGGAGAGGAAGAAGAAGAAGATGGAGAAGAAGAAGAAGAAGAAGATGGAGAAGATGGAGGAGAAGGAGAAGAAGAAGAAGAAGATGGAGAAGAAGAAGAAGAAAAAAAAAGATGATGATGAAGAAGAAGAAGAAGAAGAAGAAGAAGAAGAAGAAGAAGAAGAAGAAGAAGTAGTGCACTTCATAGTGGACATAAAAATTCACCGTATTCGAAATGCTAAAGCTTTTTAGTGTGCATAGTGTACTTAAAGTACGTGATTTGGGACACAGCTAATTTTCTACTGGAAATTGTATACAGTATTCACGTTTCTCAACCAGGAAATACGAGTAACATCGCTCTAAATCTCCCCGGGAAATCCTGAAAGTTTTGGCATCAGACAATTTGATGCTTTGTTAATTCACGTGTACTCCATTGCTCCGCCCACTAACACTTTAGACACTCTCTGGAACATGTTTCAGATCTTTTGCCATAATTGTTACTGTAATTACCTCAGAAACACGTACATATAATTCCTTCGTGGTGATACTTAAACTAAATCACGTTTTAGCGGGAAGAAAAGCTTGGCTGTAGATCTTTTTCTCTTTCTGTCAGAATCTGCTTTCATAAAACTCTGCTTCAAATTGATTTTTTACCCTCCTTGCCGTGCTCTCTCCTTAATGATTTTCCTCGACTGCAGGGGCGCGTCAGGGGCATAACTCAACCGCTCTGTCTGAGAAGCTAATTAGCTGAGTGTTCAGAAAAAAGTGTAAAGTATATAAAAAAATAAATAAAAATCAACGACAAATACGGTTCTGTAGGTGGAGGCAGGAGAAATATCTAGGGTTTGCTTCAAGCACTAATGAGCAGGATATCAGCTGCTGGTGTTCTCTTCAGCTGAGTGCTAACAACATGCTCGCTCGAACATCACGCTGAGAAAACTAAAGCAAGACCATCAACTATTCGCACTCACAGTATCAATCCTCACTGACTGTCACTTCCTGTTTGCTCCGGAAAGCTTCTCTAGGCATCCAGGCCATTTCACAGCTTCATAGAAGCATGGATTGTGTCCCAAATGACACTACGCACTTACACTGCGCACTATGTACTCTCTAGTCTAGTGTACGAATGTTATAAGGGTCGTATCATCTCGAATGGAACACTTTAATTTAAAAGATATTTGTAAAATGAGTGTCGTCGGCCATCTTGAAAATGTTTCCTCATCCAGCATCAGTGCCTGGTAGTACCACCCCTTCAAGGTAGCCCCGCACCTCATTTCAAAGCTTCATAGAAGCATCAGTTGTGTCCCAAATGACACTACACACTTACACTGCGCACTATGTACTCTCTAGTCTAGTGCATGAATGTTAGAAGGGTTGTATCGTCTCTAACGGAACACTATTTAATTTCATCTAAAAGATATTTGTAAGACGAGTGTCATTGGCCATCTTGAAAATGTTTCCTCATCCAGCATCAGTGCCTGGTAGTCCCACCCCTATTCTGCTTTTACAGAAAAGCTGCAAGTGTTGAGTGCATGAAGTGTCCAACATTCCACACTCGGTTGAATAAATGGATCATCCGGGGGCTTGGAGTGAACTACTTCTTCTCTTTCTTTTTCTTCTTCTTCTAGGTCAGAGTCACCGGTACTTCCTCAGGAGACTCAGTTACTTTAATGTCTGCAGATGTTCTACAGCATCATCTTCTATGTTGTAGTGTGCTGGGGTAGCAGGGTGGAGACAGCCAATGCCAACAGACTCAACAAGCTTATTGGAAAAACAGGCTCTGTCATGGGAGTGGAGCTGGAATCTCTGGTTGAGGTGTCTGAGAGGAGAATACTGGGAAACGTCTCAGTATCCTTGACAATGGTGGAAGCTCAAGTGATTAAGGCTCTGGATTGTTGATTGGAAGATTGGGATTCAAGCCCCAGCACCACCAAGCTGCCACCGTAGGGCCCTTGAGCAAGGCCCTCAACCCCCCCTGCTCCAGGAGTGCTGTATAATGGCCCCAACCCTCCAAGGATGGGATATGCTTCATGGACCCAACCCTCCAAGGATGGGATATGCTTCATGGCCCCAACCCTCCAAGGATGGGATATGCTTCATGGCCCCAACCCTCCAAGGATGGGATATGCATCATGGCCCCAACTCTCCAAGGATGGGATATGCGAATAAAGAATTTCACTGTGCAAATAAAGGCTACTTAACCCCCTGCATGCGACACTGGAGTCCTACTGAAGCATGTTCAGCCATAGACTGAGACCACCGAAGACAACCACAGGAGGTCTTTCCTACCAATGGCCATCAAATGCTATAACTCCTCCCCTTTCTGTAGGGAGCAGAGCTGGCACAATGAACCCGGGCTGTATTACTGTGTAAATATGTGCACTACAATCTACAACATTTATAATATGTACATTATATCATATCATGTGCAATAGTGTATTCATTCTCAAGCACCTTTTTGTACATTTTGTATATATACACAGTGCACCAATTATCCATAACATTGTGAGAAGTGCCAGGTGAAGTGAATAACACTGAGTATCTCCTCATCATGGCACCTGTTAGTGGGTGGGATATATTAGGCAGCAAGTGAACATTTTGTCCTCAAAGTTGATGTGTTAGAAGCAGGAAAAATGGACAAGCGTAAGGATTTGAGCGAGTTTGGCGAAGGGCCAATTTGCGATGACTAGACAACTGGATCAGAGCATCTCCAAAACTGCAGCTCTTGTGGGGTGTTCCCAGTCTGCAGTGGTCAGTATCTATCAAAAGTGGTCCAAGGAAGGAACAGTGGTGAACAGGCGACAGGGTCATGGGTGGACAAGGCTCATTGATGCACGTGGGGAGTGAAGGCTGGCCCGTGTGATCCGATCCAACAGACGAGCTACTGTTGCTCAAATTGCTGAAGAAGTTAATGCTGGTTCTGATAGAAAGGTGTCAGAATACACAATGCATGATGGGTCAGGGCTGTTTTGGCAGCAAAAGGGAGACCAACACAATATTAGACAGGTGGTCATAATGCTTGGTTGGTGTATGTCATATTTTATTTCTATTTATTTGTCTTGTGTAATCTATGTAGCAGTCTATGGAAAGAAAACAATTTCCTTCAGGATTAATTTCTAGAGGTAAATTCTTAATTATCTTATCTAATTCTCTTCTTGGAATTTTCATTGAAAACACATGACTCACGCTATCTATTCTACACAATGATGCAGCATAGTGCACAACTTCGCCATTTGGGACACACCCATTATATGCTGGCTCTTTTATGCAAGCATAATGATCTGAGCTGAACTGGTCCAGATGCATGGACACGTTTGTCAAAAGTGCCGAAAGGACTTCACATTGCCATCTGCCCCCAGTATGGAAAAAATATGAAAATATGACAGTAATTATATCCAGTTTGGGTTTCGTTGGTGGAACAGATGCAGGCGTAATAGCAAGAGATCGCTTGTAGCCATGCAAGTTGAAGCTGAAGAAGTGAAAAATACTTAAGAAGTTGCAACAAGCTGAGATTATTGATATGATGCTGAGGTAAAAGAGGAATCATAAATTTAGGACATGGATGTAGTTACTGGAAAATGATCCGGTTTAAAGAAACAGGGAGTTCATATATATAAATAGTGGCTGTACAGTTACAATATAAAGTATGGTTCTTGTAACAGCTAATGAGTTTCGACAAACCTGCAATCAAGGAAATGTAATCTTAACATTCAATAACATTCAACACTCAAGTACAGGCTGCTGGCAGAGCCGGCGTTTTCTTAGCGTTCATTTTTCACACAGCCGCAGCTGAATGGTCGCACAGCCAAACAATACAACGTCCTGACCACAATCCGGTCAGGAAAACATGCAGATGTGGATGACGGATATGTTTATGATCTGGTTTCTTTGGAGAACTGAATTCTGGTGAGAAGTATGTAATTCACACCGCTAGCTTGTCGTGGTATGAGTCACGTACACGGGGGACAAAAAACACACACTCACCCACAAACACACACACACACACACACAGAGTGTTAAAGGGACCAGGGTCCTCAGTAATTCCCAATCTGAATAAATAATATGCGGAGTAACTGGGTGAAAAGATCCTGACTGAGAGGTGAAAACATTAACACACTCACACACACACACACACACACACACACACACACACAGAGTGTTAAAGGGACCAAGGTCCTCAGTAACTCACAATCTGAATAAATTGTAACACAGAGTAATTGGGTGAAAAGAGATCCTGACTGAGAAGTGAGAACATTTCAATCAGTCATAACACACACACACACACACACACACACACACACACACACACACAGATTATAAAGTAGTGGGAAAGTAGAAAGTTGAAACTGATTTCTCCTGGTTGTGGTTCAGTTGGTCAGACAGGAAGTTAACACAGTAGTTGTATTTCGTTTCTCTTGGATTGCTCACTTCACAGATTCTGGTTCTGTTTATTATTTTGTCCCGGCTAGCTTCCGAATACAATCTCCTACATTTAAAAAAAAAAAAAAAAAAGAAGGCTAATGACATTCCAACAGCCTGAAATGACCAGGGATGTGCTAGAACATGTGTCAAACAGCTGCAGCCTCGTTTCATTTGGCAAGACTTGGGAAGAAAAAAAGCTAAACAATTCATAGTACACAAATGTACAGAATTACACAGAATACACAGCAGGTCTGTAGTGTAGCTATTCAAAGGGAAGTTACTGCAAACCAACCTTAGCGTATACTTTCTGCCGTTATTAACTTGCCAAATGTTTTGGGACATCTGCCTTTGCATGCACATAAATGTAATATGGAGTTGTCCCGCCCTTTGCAGCTATGACCGCTTCAACTCTTCTGGGAAGGCTTTCCACAAGATTAAGGTGTGTTTATGGGAATTTTTATGACCATTCCTCTAGAAGTGCATTTGTGAGGTCGGGCACTGATGTTGGACGAGAAGACCTGGCTCATAGTCTCCGCTCTAATTCATCCCAAAGGTGTTCTATCAGGTTGAGGTCAGGACTCTGTGCAGTTCCTCCACACCAAACTCACTCATCCATGTCTTTATGGACCTTGCTTTGTGCACTGGTGTGCAGTCATGTTGGAACAGGAAGGGGTCATCCCCAATGTCTTAGTATACTTTGTATGGTAAACAGAAATAAGTAAATAAATCAATTACTTTTGCCCAAGCCCAATGCTTGTTTCAATGATTTTCCGTCTCTTCTCAGAATCAGAATGGTTTGCTTTTCTCCCATAGGCAGCTCTCTGGCCTTCATACTGGTTTAACTGTTTTAACAACAAATGCACTCATCACCAAAGTAGACATTTAAGTTAAGTAGCCTTTATTTGTCACATATACATTACTGCACAATGAAGTTCTTCCTTCACACCAGCTTTAGAGAGTTGGGGTCAGAGCGCAAGGTCTGCCATGATACAGCGCCCTGGAGCAGGGGGGGTTAATGGTAAGAGTGGCAGCTTGGCAGTGCTGAGGCTTGAACCACGATCCTCTGATCAACAACCCTTAACCACTTGAGCTACCACTGCACAGGTAGGTATAATCCTGTTAATTTTTTTTAGACAGACAATTGATCAAACTGGGCAACAAGAAACACCACTCAGATGCATGTTCCAATATTTTTGAAATTTGAAACTATTGTTTCATATTCATCTTTTAATCTCAAACCCAACGGTCCTTAGTGTATAGCAAAAACCAAAGAATTAGCCTTTCAAATGCAATACTTTCAGAGGCCAGTGTACGTAGATGTCTTTTTAATAAAACCGATTTTAAGGTAAATATCCACATGACTTTTATTAATATTTAAACTGGGATCAAATTTCTAACAGTTTTATGAATGAAAAGGTTAATCAAGTTGCTAGTTGTACAAAACTCAAGTCATGTTAGGAATGAACACAGGTCTGTGGTAGGGGATGTGGTAGCTTAGTGGTTAAGTTGTTGGCCTAATGATTGGAAGGTTGTGAGTTCAAATCCCAGGTCCACCAAGCTGCCACTGCTGGGCCCCTGAGCAAGGCTCTTGACCTTCAGTTACCTAGTTGTATAAAAAGAGATAAAATGTAAGCCACTCTGGATAAGGACAGAAATCAAGTTGCTAGTTGTACAAAACTAGCTGTTTACATGGAACCAAAGCCTGCATGTGAATCATGTTACTACATCATCATGACATCATTCCCCTGTACGCTTACTCGTGATTGGAGAGTGGATAAAAGGCACGGGATGGAATAATACAGCAAGTTAGGTTTCGCAAATGTCAATTAAGACAGCTTTAAATGACAGGATCACCCTGGATATAACAAATATTCCCTGAAGGCTGTTCATTTTGATCCAAAATTGTGTTTTCCATCAAGAGAGAATCTCCACAGCAGCTTGATTATTAAAAAAAAGCACATTTTTTAAAACTGCCATTTTGCTCATTTTCAACATACGGCAGCGTTGGGAGCTGACACTCGAGGGTATTCCAGCTGCATTGGCATTCAGCGAGCTCCGCACCAGCAGCATGTGCCAAGCGCCTACAGACAGCCACGGCCTTTCCCCCCTCCCCCGTCACTCAGATGCTCACTCAAATACCAGGCTGAAGTCACTCATCCTGGCCTGATGCTAATTTTAACCATAAGGACAAAAGATAGAATGCTTAACATTCCTCATATTGCTAATTCTTCATGAGAGTGATGCGCGAGTGCCAGAGGCAGCTGGAGGTCTCTTTATATTTATGAGGCTTATCCAAGAAGGACAGAACTCCACAGGAAGGGTTCAGATAACACCAGACAGGATCACACGTCTACTCGTAATCACGATTCAAACAGGGTCAAAACCGGACGAAGCAGGAGAGCCGCGAAGACGAGAAACAGGAAACTCACATCATGCTAATGCACGTGTGAGAAGGCTACTGATGTACACTAAACTTTTTGGATTTTTACATTTAAGGTGCTATTAAAACATTCAAAAATGAGTTCATTCGCATTTTTATTGAATCAAATATAAAAATATATATTATAACAAAATAAAATAATTTTAATATATAATATAATATAGTGTTCTGAGTTCCCAGTGTGACCACTTCTTCTTTCCGGACCTGCCTGATCCATCCAGACGCTCTACCCCTGGTTGGAGTCTCGTGGCTTGGTGGTGCTCACTGCTGCTGGGGATAGATCTGCATGGACAGCCTGTGACCCAGGGGACTGCTGTGGACAGAACCACTTGGAAACTACACTGATCTACTAAGTTCCTCAAGAGCTCTTGGTTGCTGCTGAACAAAGCACATTATTTACATTTACATTATTTACTGTCCAGTGTCACCCAAATAAGGATGAGGTTCTGATCTGAGCCTGGTTCTTCTCAAGGTTTCTTCCTCATATCATCTCAGGGAGTTTTTCCTCGCCCCCGTCACCTCAGGCTTGCTCATCAGGGATAAAAGTTTGGGATAAATAGTAACTTAACTTTAAACTTCATCATTTTTTTCTGTTTCTATACTTCTGTAAAGCTGCTTTGAGACTTTAAGTCCATTATTAAAAGCGCTATACAAATAAATTGAATTGAATTTAATTGAAATTTAGTTGAGCTGGGCTATTTTTTCCCTTATGACAAAAGGATTCCGTCTAGACGTCCTACCCCACAGTCTAGACGTGTGATGATTATGAGATTGCTATCACACGTAGAGATTAATCAGTACACGTCAGATGTTCCTGCAGCTGCGGGTCTCTTGGCAGCCTCCCAGGTAAGCTTTTGTCTTGTCCTTTTATTAATTACGGAGGGACGTCCTGTTCTTGGTGAGGTCACTGTGTATCTGATTGTCTCTATGATAGCCTTTGCAGTGTTCTATGGTGTGACTAATGCTTCAGAAATTCTTTTATACCCCTCTTATGATCTTTAGAAGCGCTTTACGGACCACGGCTTCAGCAGTCAGACGAATCCAAGATGTGAAAAAAATTCTACACAAACATTAGGGTTATGGTATGAAGTAAATAAAAATAAAAATTTTTTTTTTGGATGTACTGTTACAGAAACTTTACCTGACATTTCTTATTTTTATACAAAAGCATTTCCTGAGTGGTTTCATTCATTCATTCATTCATTGTCTACCGCTTATCTGAACTATTCTCGGGTCACAGGGAGCCTGTGCCTATCTCAGGCGTCATTGGGCATCGAGGCAGGATACACCCTGGACGGAGTACCAACCCATCGCAGGGCACACACAGACACTCTCACAATACGGACAATTTAGAGATGGCAATCAACCTACCACGTATGTTTTTGGACTGGGGGAGGAAACTGGAGCACCCGGAGGAAACCCCCGAAGCACGGGGAGAACATGCAAACTCCACACACACGGCGGAGGCGGGAATCGAACCCCCAACCCTGGAGGTGTGAGGCAAACGCGCTAACCACTAAGCCACCGTGCCCCAACTCCTGAGTGGTTTATTTTTATTTATTATAGTAATAGAACTTTTGTTTGTTTCCAAGAAGGTATTTAGTGTGATGGTGGTCAGGACAGAGCTAGAGTAAGAACAGTAAACATTGTTCTTGGGGGAAAAAGGAAATAGGAATTTTGTTTTGAATAGTCTTACTTTTTTTTTCTTTTTTTTTTACTTATTTTAGAAATATGAATTAATAATTTTTTTATGATTATTAGGTTCTTTTTATTTTTACATTTGAAATAATGTTTTTTTTTTAATCAGGATGTTAATTTGAAATTTTATTCAGGAATTTGACTAGAAATGTTATTTAGGAAATTGACTGGAAATTTTATTCAGGGATTTGACTAGAAATGTTATTTAGGAAATTGACTGGAAATTTTATTCAGGAATTTGACTTGAAACTTTATTTAGGAATTTGACTGGAAATTTTATTCAGGAATTTTATACATGAATTAATACTAATTCATGTTTTATTATTTTATTATTATTAATTATTATTATTATTATTATTATTATTATTACCAGTGTCATGGTTGGCAAAGTTCCCTGTTGGGCCACTAGGGGGCTTCTAGCAGGGGTTTTTGTTTCTCTGTGCCATGTGTGTTTTGTGTTGACATCTTTAGCCATGCCTGTTCCCGCCTCTGTTTACCTGTCCCTTGTGTTCCCTTGATTATCACCCTTATTTATATTGGTTGTTGTGCCTGTGTTTGTGGCTAGTCCTCGTCTTTAATGTGTGTCTGTTGGATTTGGTTTTGTGTTTGGTTTTCTCCCCAGTGTTCCCATTGTTTAATAAACCCTGGTTTTATGTCTATCCCTGCAATTGGGTCTGATCTCTTTCACCTGGTACCACCGGTAAGTGACAGAAGGACTAGCCACAACTATACAGCGGGATAGCCTAGCCCACTCACAGATTTTTGGACTTTTTTTTTTTGTTTGCTGGGGACATCGCTCCGCTTCTGTTCCTGTGGTGGACGTCGCTCCACTTTTTGGTTTCTCGTGGAGGGCGCCGCCTCACTTCTCGTCGGCGGAGGATGTTCCCTACCTGATTTGTTTCGCCGGTGCTCGCTCCGCTTCTGTTCCTGTGGGGGACGTCGCTCCACTTCCTGTTTTCCGTGGAGGACGCCACCTCACTACTTGTCAGCGGATGTTTCCCTCCCTCCCTCCGGGTTTTTTTTTCTGCCCCAGCTGGGCTGAGGTAGTCGCTCGGCTCTTCTGTTCGACGGTGGACGTCGCTCAGCTCTTCTGCTCGGCGGTGGACGTCGCTCGGCTCTTCTGCTCGGCGGTGGACGTCGCTTGGGACCCTTTGGCCTTGCCGCCGTGCTCCTCACCCCCCCAACTTGCCTCGCCGTACTCCTTGCTCCTTCCTGGTTTTCTCTGTACCCATAGCCCTTCCCGCCTGTTTACCTGTCCCTTGTGTTCCCTTGATTATCACCCTTATTTATATTGGTTGTTGTGCCTGTGTTTGTGGCTAGTCCTCGTCTTTAATGTGTTTCTGTTCTGTTCTTTGGATTTGGTTTTGTGTTTGGTTTTCACCCCAGTGTTCCCATGTAAGTGTCTGTTTATTGTTTAATAAACCCGTTTTATGTCTATCCCTGCAATTGGGTCGGATCTCTTTTGCCTGGTACCACCGGCATGTGACAAACAGGTACCTTTTTTCACACATGAAATCATGTTGTTTTTCTTTTTTTCAGGAGGAAGCAGCTTTCTACCAACTATAATCGACAAAAGCTGGGAGATTTATGGTGGGAGAATAAGAGCTAAAACCTCTACAACAACTTCAGTCTTCAGTCCAGCCATATTTAGAAAAATAGTTTGTTAATCTGTGTGTGTGCATGTTGAGATGATTCAGAGCGGTCAGTTTTGTGTCTCAGTATAACAGTAATCCCATCCAACATAAATGTCAAGGTCTTCAAATTACTTCCTGAGAGATGTGTGCAACCAGGTGACCTCTGACCCCTGCAATTAATCACCAGTAAGACTGCGAGGAGCTCAAACCGACAACACAAGATTCTTCTTCTTGCCTCTCCTTTGACGATCCCATAAGACCAAGTAAAAACCAATTAAACAAAAGCAACCTGATTTACAAAAACTCATAACTGTACAACTTTATAACTACAACTGCAATTCTATATTGATTTAGTGCACTACTTTTACAAAGTTGTAACTATGTAAACTTGACAACATAAATCAATCATAAAACTTTACACTTTCACAACATGCTACAACAAAACCTTTCTACCTTCACATGTACAACAAAACTTTACACCTATACAACTTGCTACAAAACTTTACACCTTGCTACAACAAAACTTTCTACTTTTACAACTTACTGCTACAAAACTTTACACCTTTACAACATGCTACAAAACTTTACACCTTTACAACATGCTACAAAACTTTACACCCTCACAACATGCTATAAAACGTTACAACATACCATAAATTGCTGGGATATGCGAAGAAAAGAATTCCACTGTGCTGTAATGTATGTGTGGCGATAATAAAGGCTTCATGCCCTCTACTACTACTACTAAAAAAAACTTCACACTTTATGTTATGAACGGCTCCCGGACATACGCACAAGTTCGGTTTGGTTTGTTCGTAAATGCTTCGTATACCGATGCAAATTTCTTGCAAGATTTCAATTCCTGAGGTGAAAATTCGTAAGGGAGGGCACTCGTATGCCGAAGTTCCAGTGTAGTTCTGCTCCGTTTGTGCCGTACATTTTCTGACCTGTGATGTCACTCAGCACTTTATTAAAGTCCAGACAGCTCCCAAACAGTCTGCTTCATCAGAGCTGTGCCTGTGCTGTGAAAAGAAACATTACTGCTGTTCCTTTTTTTTTTCTTTTACCTCAGGCCCCACAAACAAAGCAGAAAATGAACCAGACTGTTTTTAAATTGATCTCTCAATCGACAGGGTGAAGGTTGCTCTCACAGGTTATAAAGGATTAGTTTGATTTTTTCAGAAAAGCTCAGACAAACAGCGTACCTACACAAGCTTTGGGTTTAGTCTGATGTTCTTTCTCGGACTCTATTTATCTGAGGCTGTCTGGGAAAACTGGTCAGATTTGAGTCTGAATGGATTTCTGCCAGTTATTTCCATTAACAAACTTTAAGAAACATCATAATCTGAGGACTCTCAAGAATTTAATTGAGGAACAGGATTGACATTAGTGAAAAATCCAACATATGTAAAGTAATATGTTAAATACATTTTATTCAGGAACCTGACTGGAATTTTTTTAGGGATTTGACTGGGAATTCTATTCAGGAATTTCTTAGGAAAGTAATGTAACCAGCTTTTTTGCCAGACAATTTTTTTTTTTTTTTTTTTTACAGTAGCTAGTAGTATATATTTAATCAAATGACTTAATAAACGTAAGTCTTTTTACAAAGTATTTTGATCTAAAATTCAACTCCTCAGTAAGATAAAAACATGAAGAACTAGCTGTTTTTTTATTAATATAGATTTCAGGCAAGCGGTGTAGGTTTGTAAAAGTAATATTACTTTGATTGGTTAGCTAATCACTAAACTAAGTCTTCACATGCAAACATCACTGCAAAGACAGTGCATCTGAAACTAAGTACCACCTGACTGTTATCTCTTACCTTTTGTTATAGTCGATACTATGAACTAAAGACAAATAGAATTGAACACTTTTATGATTCTGACGGCCAAAAGCACAATGCAACAATTTGCCTCTCTGCTGATTGTCCCATTAGACCAAGCAGAAGCGGAGGCTCACTATAGTGACCGATCCAGTAGCAAAAAAATGCTACTGGATGTTACAACCTGCTACAATACAGTACAATTTTACAGGTTACAAAATCTCACAACTTCACAACTTCGCCTGCAGTTATATATTGATTTAGTGCACTACACTGACAAAATTGTAATTGTGTAAACATTACAACATACCATAAATCTGGTCATAATGTTATGCTTGGTCGGTGTAAAAACCATAACACACATCAAATGTTTAATGTTAAGT
Source organism: Hemibagrus guttatus (assembly GCA_033459395.1). Taxonomy (NCBI): domain Eukaryota; kingdom Metazoa; phylum Chordata; class Actinopteri; order Siluriformes; family Bagridae; genus Hemibagrus; species Hemibagrus guttatus. The sequence continues at coordinate 25,502,468 of JAUCMX010000008.1, forward strand.
CACTAAACACTGTATAAATCGCTTGTGTAATATACGTCGTATTTACTGTTGATCTGCCTCGTCCAGTCGGTTTGGACTATTATCATAGCTGACAAAATAAATTCCAGAACATTCCATCCTGGGGTTTTGTAGCAGAAGAAACATTCATTCATTCATTGTCTACTGCTTATCCGATCTATTCTCGGGTCACAGGGAGCCTGTGCCTATCTCAGGCGTCATTGGGCATCAAGGCAGGATACACCCTGGACGGAGTGCCAACCCATCGCAGGGCACACACACACTCTCATTCAATCACACACTACAGACAATTTAGAGATGCCAATCAACCTACAATGCATGTCTTTGGACAGGGGGAGGAAACCCCCGAGGCACGGGGAGAACATGCAAACTCCACACACACAGAGGAGGCGGGAATCAAACGCCCAACCCTGGAGGTGTGAGGCAAAAATGCTAACCACTAAGCCACCTTGCAGAAGAAACATTTGGTGTCATTTAGTAGACATGCAATATTAGCCTGCACTGTACCATGTCAGTAATCTTGATGTCTGAGGGAAAAAGTCTAAAAATGTTGTCTTTCTTTATCGAGAAATCCTAATCTCTTCTGCACAGCCACTAATCTGCTCTCACCTTGTTTAAATTTCCTTGCAGTGCTTTTGACCTTTGCAGTAATCGGCCTCTTTGGGAATACTAAAAGTTAACTCCTGTTGATCTTTCGGCGCTCTCTTGTATCTACCAGCTACAGATTTTAAGGCTTATGATTTGTCCTTTTTTTAAAGCACTAAAGCTAACAGGATTACCCCTTCCATTATTTCTACCTTTAAAATGTACCAGAAAAAAGAAAAACATTATTTATAACCAGGGTGACAAAGAAAGAGAAATTATACTGAAGGAAAAATAGCAATAAGGTGTCAGAATCGTATTCAGTTAAACGTTGAAGCTAAAGAAATGGTGCTACTCTTGCTAAAAAATGTACTCAAAGTAAACGTTTTCTAGTCACGTTTTCATGCAAAAAGTACCATTTATTACTTTTCTAAAGCCATTAGATAATCATTTGCCTGAAAAACTTTCAAAATTTGCAATATATATCAACTAATTTGAGTTGCTGCCTAATCAGTTATGCTAGCTACTAACATAAATAAACGCTTGTGCTTAGCAAAGAAAACTTAAGCTTTATAGAGAGAGCTTTTATAGATGTTTAGCAAATTAGCAAAACGTTCCTCAGCATCCATCCATTTTCTGTAGAGTTTATCCTACACTGGGTAACATGAAGCCTGGAATTTATCTCAGGAGACTCGTGGTGCAAGGCAGAGGAGAAGCTGTTGTAAAGAACGATCACAGTCGCACTACAGGAAATTTAGAGACAACAATCAGCTTAAAGTGCATGTCTTTTTACTGGGGGGAGGAAACTTGAGAACCTGGATAAAAACTGTATTGATTTTTCTCCTCACTTGTAAAGCTCTTCAGAACCTTTCTTCACCACACCTCACAGATCTCACAGAGTTCCTCTTCCTCATCAAGGCTCCTCATTACACCTCCTGCCCATTTAACCACCAGGGGCGCTAGAGTGTTTAGATGCCCCACTTCTCGTCCCTGGAATTCTCTCTCTCTGTAACTCAGACTCTCTTGCCACATTCAAAGACGACTCACGAGCTATTTATTCAGAAGTGTTTATTCCACATGATCTTAGGCCGCACTCGACTCGCCATATGGTAAAGTATTTTATTTAATATAGTTTTATTGTTCTTTACCAAAGAGGGCACGGTGGCTTGGTGGTTAGCACGTTTTCCTCATGCCTCCAGGGTTGGGTGTTCGATTCCCGCCTCCCCCGTGTTTGTGTGGAGTTTGCATGTTCTCCCTGTGCCTCGAGGGTTTCCTCCGGGTACACCGGTTTCTTCGCCCGGTCCAATGACATGCATTGTAGGTTGATTGGCATCTCTAAATTGTCCGTAGTGTGTGATTGCGTTAGTCAATGAGAGTGTGTGTGTGCCCTGTGATGGGTTGGCACTCCGTCCAGGGTGTATCCTGCCTTGATGCCCAATGACGCCTGAGATAGGTACAGGCTCCCCGTGACCCAAGTATAGATCGGATAAGTGGTAGACAACGAATGGATGTTCTTTACCATGATGTGGTAGCTTAGTGGTTAAGGTGTTGGGCTACTGATTGGAAAGTTGTGAGTTTGAATCCCAGGTCCATCAAGCTAAACAAGGCCCTTAACACTCAATTGCTCAGTTTAAAAAAATTAAAAAAGATAAAATGCAAGTTGCCAAATGGCAGAAATGTCAATCTGTGAGTCTGATATCAAACGAGTCTGTTGGCTTTCAGTGTGTTTTTCCCTCTGTTGGATAACCTTACACAACATTTTACTGGTTGAAGATCAAATTTGAGCTACTTTTTAGATGAACAAACACCCGGAGCGTCTCAGAGAGCAGAAATGGGTTTGATATCAACATTTACTTTGAAGATACAAAAATCTGTGTGGTGAAAAATGAACCGTTTTTGTTTATTTGGAACTTTTCTATGAATAGATGGCCTCTAGTATTCTAGGCAAAAACAGAAATACTTCTGAAACACTACAAATTCTTGAAGTCATGAGTGTCTACTTTCATATTAACCACCGCTGTTGAGTGAGACACGACAAAGTCATTCAATGCTCAAAAACAGGAGCAAAGTCCAGCTTTTGGCGTCTGGGGGGGAAAAAAGAGTTAAACAGCCTGGGTAAGTCTGAACTGGTATGATTGAATAAATGAGATAATTAGGTTTAATAACATATGCATTTGTTCTGCTGTGCATTATTGAGACTTCATCATCATCATCATCATCAGTATAAATACAAGCAGCATCATATAAACACAGTGCTGTAAAGCAACAGTTTAAAGACCTGTCTGAAAGAACGAAGACGGTTAGAGGATTAATCCACGCCCCAAATGCATTGCTGATTCTGGCATAGATTAGCATAGCCTGTAAAGAATTGATGTTATCACTAAAACAGGCTATACTAATTAAAGCCAGAATCATCAATCATCAACGATCTTCAGGAAGTTGCACTGGGAAAAAAATGAAAGGCATTAGTAGGCAGATGTCTGAAAGGTGATGACGGCGCTATTGAATAATAAGCGAGTTAGGCAGAAGCGATACAGCCGTAAATCACACAGGAACGAAGTAAGAAAGAATCGCTCTTTTTTTTTCTTACTCACTCACAGCAAAAGGCTAAAAACACTCAGACAATCCTTTGCTTCATAATGAAATCAAGATTATTTAGGATTATTATTTAGCGATCAAGTCAAATATTTGATTTTATTCCACTTTATCTTCAATGGAAAACTTTGGCATTTTATCCCAGGTATAAAATGAAACAACACAATGTGCTGATGCTGTTCTCGATTCATGACCCTGTTAATATATTCTGAAACTATATGGATATCGAGCTATTCCATTTTCATAAAAATAAAGCCCCTTATTAAAGACGTTATACTCGGTTAGGAAGATGTGACGCGACGAGCAGCAGTCACGATGAAGGTAAAGAAACTTCCCCAAGTTTTCGGTCATGCTATTAAACAAGCTACAGAGTCGCCGTCACATGCTACGGCGTGTATTTCAGTTGTTGTATGTTACTACAGCGTAATCGTCAGGGAGGAACGTGGTGACGTGGCCGCCGAGGGGAGGAGCCACGTCACGTGCACATCGCCCCCGGAAGAAGTTCAGAACGATAAAAGAGAGAGCATGGCGCATATCCGCGGGACGCTTGGTGTTGTCATGTGGAAACGTTTGCTTTTGTATTTTTGTGTCATAGGTTTTTCATATGACGGCTGTGTGTGTGTGTGTGTGTGTGTGTGTGTGTGTGTGTGTGTGTGTGGTCTTGTTCTGCTAACGGGACTGGGACAGGTACGCAAAAGAGTACGCTCATACATTTTGCAGCAACTTAGCCTCTCTAAATACCTTAGGTAAGTCTCATGTCAGGCTATTTGCATTGCTATCGGTTTGCTGGGATTATTATCGTATAGACCCGGTTAATCCCCCCACCCCCTCCCCCCAATGTCAGCTTGGTAATGCACCCGTTGCTGACCCCGAGTCACCCCTAGGCCTACCTCTGGGTCATAACAGTTGCAACTACTAATCCCCAAACAGATAAATCATGCAAGATATCATCACATAAGCCAGCAGTCACGTGAACAGGGTTGCAGGACAACCCGAAAGCAGCAGGAACAACCGATACTACAACAAGCGAAGGAGCTGCGCTGTAATGCGATCTTCTACATCCTCCATTACCTAGGGAACTAGACAGCTGATTGAGACACAGCCATGTGTTATTCATGTCTTTGCATGAGGCATTATGAATTATTCAGACTTTTCATGAACAAACATAAAAGTCATTTGGCACAGCGCCTCGAGCTACACGGTTTTCCCAAAGCTAAAGCAAATACACACAAAAGTCTATGCAGAAATTAAGGAAATTATTTATGGTGGAATTCTGAAATATAAAAGCTGATGTATCTGTAAATATGATGTGAAAATCACAGATGATATAATATGTAAGAAATAAGATGCCTGCTTATTTTATGGAATAAATGACACACACACACACACACACAGTCACTTATACACACACAGTCACTCACACACAGTCAGTCACTCATACACAAAATCACCAACACACACACCCACACACTCTCTGCCTCTCTCACTCACACACTCACTCTCACACACACACACTCACTCTCACGCTCTTACACACACTCTCTCTCACACACTATCACTCTCTCTCACACACTCACACTCTCTCTCACACACTCACACTCTCTCACACTCCTTTCTCCTTTTGAACAGCGCTCGCTGGTGGACTCTGTTGCAGTGACCTGCAGTATTTGTATCAATACAGGCTGCTGCTGTATGAATTTTATTTTCAGAGTTCAGGATGGGGTTGTTGGTCGCATTCGCCCGGGTTTTTCCAAGCAAATCTGATTACGCTGATGCAGCTGTTAAGTCACAGAACATTCAACTCAACATTTCACCAAACGACAGCCGTGCAAATCTGGTGTGTGTTCAATCACTTAGCGAACATTGGGCTCGTTGTTTAGAACTTTAGCGAGCCGAGTTTAAACAGGGCCCTACTGCTAATTCTTAGGACCTTCACGGAAGCTAAGATGAAAGATGAATGATTATTCAAAGTCTATATTTCATGTATTTAAAAATCATGTACAATTACCAGAAATATATCATATCGTAAACTGAAAAATAGATACTTTTCAATATAAAATGATAGCATTTATAGCAATTTAGATCATTTTTTATTTGCCTTTATTTGCATTTATCCAACAGTATGATTCTCACACATTTTGTTTGGTTTTTTAATTGGATTCTTCTTCTTCTTCTTCTTTCGGCTTTTCCCTTCAGGGGTCGCCACAGCGAATCATCTCTCTCCACCTATCCCTATCTTCTGCATCCTCAACCCTTGCACCCACTAGCTTCATATCCTCATTAATTCCATCCATATACCTCCTCTTTGGCCTTCCTCTTTGCCTCCTGCCTGGCAGCTCCATGTCCAACATTCTCCTACCAATATACTCACTGTCCCTCCTCTGAACATGTCCAAACCATCTTAATCTGGCCTCCCTAACTTTGTCCCCCAAACGTCCAACATGAGCTGTCCCTCTGATGTACTCGTTCCTAATCCTGTCCAATCTTGTCACTCCCAAAGAGAACCTCAACATCTTCAGCTCTGCTACCTCTAGCTCTGACTCCTGTCTCTTCCTCAGTGACACTGTCTCTAAACCATACAGCATGGCCGGTCTCACCACTGTCCTGTACACCTTCCCCTTGATTCTTGATTCGATTTTTCTATCACACAGAACTCCCGACACCTTTCTCCACCCATTCCAACCTGCCTGCACTCGCTTCTTTACCTCTTTCCCACACTCTCCATTACTCTGGACTGTTGACCCCAAGTACTTAAACTCCTGTACCTTCTTCACCTCTTCACCCTGTAACCTTACTGTTCCACTTCCCTCCCTTTCATTCACACACATGTACTCAGTCTTACTACGACTGACTTTCATTCCTCTTCTCTCCAGCGCAAACCTCCACCTCTCCAGGTTTTCCTCCACCTGCTCCCTGCTCTCACTACAGATCACAATGTCTATTGCCATTTAAAAAGACCTTGTAGGCTTAAATAAATAAATTAAATAAAATAAATACATACATACATAAATAAATGTATTTATAAGGCACTTTGAAAACCACAGAGCCTAGCAAAGTGATTACCAAAAATGACCCAAAATATGTCATAATATCAGAAAATGAAAAATAAATGTTTTAAACATAAAATGATAGTATTTATAGGTTTTATAGCAACATTTTTGGCCTAATTTGTTTTTTATTTATCCAACAAAATTATTCTTTTAATGAATTCTACTGACATTTAAAATATCTTAGACTTAAAGGAGATGAATAAATAAATAAATAAATAAATAAATAAATCAATCAATCAATCAATCAATCAATCAATCAATCAATCAATCACTTTGAAAGCCACAGAGTGTGGCAAAGTGAATACCAAAAATATAATATCAGAATATCAGAAAATGAAAAATGTGTGCTTTAGATAAGAAATTAGATTATTTATAGCAAATTATAGAAACTGGTTTGGCTTTGGATTTTTTTTTAGCTATTTATTCATTATTCGAATTTATCCTTATTCTTTTAATGAGAGGCATTGGTGGCTCAGTGGTAGGTTTCTTGCCTATCATGCGGAAGGCCCGGGTTCGATTCCCAGCCAATGCCTCAACCCCAGCCACTGGCTGCAGTGCCGGTCCCAAGCCCGGAAAAATGGGAGGGTTGCGTCAGGAAGGGCATCCGGTGTAAAACCTGTGCCAAGTTGTTGTGCGGACCAGTTGGTCCGCTGTGGCGACCCCGAACAGGGAGCAGCCGAAAGCAACTTTATCCTTATTCTTTTAATGAATTTTACTGACATTGAAAAAGACACTTTGATTAAAGGGAGAAAATTAATTAAGTAAAAACCAAAAAAAGTGTAGCAAAGTGATTCCAAAAAATGACAAAAAATATCATATAATAATAGCAAAAAAAAAAGAAAAATAGATGTTTTAAATATTATTACAAAACATATTTTATAAAATACATATTATAAAATACTGTTATAAAATTCAAGTATTTATAGATTTTATAGCAATTTGTTTGGCTTCATTTATTTGAATTTATCCAACAAAATTATTCTTTTAATAAATTCTACTGACATTTAAAAAGTCATCTTAGACTTGGATTAAAGGGCGATAATATATAATCTAATCTATAATCTAATCTCCAGTTGCTTTCACTTACGCAATAATTCCACTAGGTAGATATCAAATAAAGACTCATAAGTGCTGTACATTACAGCTAGCTGCAGATTTCTGTCCTACTCCGTATTAATGATTGAATGTCGTCGGTAAGCCTAGGATGTGTCAGGAACATTGACTGCTCTGGAAACGTCCAGCTGAAGCGCAGGTGAAATACCTTAAAATGAAGACAAATGTCCTGGGTATTAGCCTGACATGTCCTGTCTTAACAAGTGTCAAGAGAGGAGTATAAAACATTAATAGAGGGGCGAAAGCCGCCGGCGCAACAGCTCCCATCCTCCGTGCTGCTCGTTCTCAAAAGAAAATTTTACATAGTGAAATGACACAATGACACGGCTGAATAATTACAGCCAGCGTGTCACCATTGGTAATTGGCAAAAACACACACACACACACACACACACACACAAAGAAAGGTGATATCAATCAAGCCTAAATGGAAAAATAATCATAAAACTGATGAGTCGTTAGTAATGAATACGTCCTTTGTGTAAATCCAATTATTCCCCGTTGAGAGATTTCCTGCCTCTTAATTGGAATCGCTCTTTCTGAGGGTGGAAAGAAACAATACATTAAAAATTAAAAAAAATGTTTTTAAAAAAAATGGCTGCGTGACGGTGAGAAAATAGCATTGCAAGGGAAACGTTTTGATTTCTGAAGCGCCACTTTGCCTTTTTTTTTTTCCTTCTTCTTCTTGTTGTTTCTGCGTCTCCAGCTGGCGAAGATAACGTGACGGGGTTTTGTTTTGTTTTCTAGTGTTGACATCATTTGCATGGAGATGAGAGGGAAGGTCTTCAGAGATGCACCGAGACGAACGAGGAACCGAAATTGGATGTAAGCCTCTTTGGTGCGAATCTAAATAACGATCAAAAAAAAAAAAAAAAAAAAAGGTTTTTTGTTGTTGTTTTTTTGTAATGTGTTTGTTTGCACAGACACGGAACGATGTGATGTGAGCAATCCATGCGCTTTTGATTATATGGAGATAAAAATATGTGGTCAGTCAGGTTTAGGTAAAAAAATATTACATATATGTGTTAACAGGCTACTTAATGACTAGTTTAACTGAGTGGGATCGATTCCTGTAGTATTAACATAAACTTCCAGTAAACTCCACCCCTAAAATAAACTCCACCCCATGATCTACTCAAACATATAAATGTTCAATTCAGTTCATTTGTATAGCACTTTTAACTATTTACATTGTCTCAAAGCGGCTTTACAGAAATATAGAAGCATAGGAAAAATGATAAAGTTTCAAGTTAATATTCATCTCTGATATTTATAACTAATGAGAAGCCTGAGGTGACGTTGGTGAGAACAAACTCCCTGAGAAGAAACCTTGAGAGGAACCAGGCTCAGAAGGGAACCTCATCCTCATTTCGGTGACACTGGACAGAAGTCATGGATTTTGGAACACTTTATATCGTTAATCTGACTCGAGTGTAAGTTTAACTAGACATGTACATTTCCTGAAGAAAATGCGAATGGTGCTTGCCGGGACAAAACTCGTCCCCGAGCGGACAGACAGTGTGTCAATACTTTATGGTTGGCGAGTGGTGAGATAGGGCGGCAGAAATTTTGGATGCGAGGGGCTAGATAAGGGTGCCGATACTATCAGAGGCATGTGTACAGAGAGGGTACCAATACTTTTGGAGGCGAATGATTATTCTGCGTCGCTAGTCAAGGATGTAGAAAATGAAATAAATAAATAAACATGACAATACTCAGAAGGAGGTAGGATAATATGGTGCAATCTATGGAGCTACTCCTCATGCATTGTAGCTAGCTAGCTAATTCGTTGCAATTTAGCCCTAAGTCTTTGGATAGTTCCTATTGGAATCAACAACAAGAAGAAGGTTGTTCACACTAGACGTCATGTGGCTCATGTACACACACACACACACACACACACACAATACATATATACTGTGTATATATACATACACACACAGAGACACACCACACACACATAGAAACACACAAAATACACATGGCACATGCCACATAAATATACACACACCACATATATATATACACCCACCCACCCACACACACACACACACACACACACAGCCTACACATTCTAGCATGAAGTCAGTCTGAAAGACGTTACGTTACGTTTCCAAATCAAACACAACTGGCCCTGGAAAAACTCTGAGTGTTAATGAGTGGTGTGTTTCTGATTCATGCCTTCGCGCACACACACACACACACACACACACACACACACACACAAAAACCATC
>JAUCMX010000008.1:25514560-25517060 GCA_033459395.1 Hemibagrus guttatus
GGGAGAGAGAGAAAAAAAGAGAGAGAGACAGAGAGAGAGACAGAAAGAGAGAGATAGGGAGAGAGAGAAAGAGAGAGAGAGAGAGGGAGAGATCTCACAAACACCAGGTCATGAAGACAAAACACCAAAAGATGGAAGAAAGGAGGGAAGGGAATGATTGGAAGGAAGGAAGGAAGGAAGGAAGGAAGGAAGGAAGGAAGGAAGGAAGGAAGGATGTGAATGATTAAAAGAAAGAAACAAAGAAAGAAAGAAAGAGAGAGAGAGAGAGAGAGAGAGAGAGAGAGAGAGAGAGATGGGGGGGGAGAGAGAGAGAGAGAGGGAGAGATCTCACAAACACCAGGTCATGAAGACAAAACACCAAAAGATGGAAGAAAGGAGGGAAGGGAATGATTGGAAGGAAGGAAGGAAGGAAGGAAGGAAGGAAGGAAGGAAGGAAGGAAGGATGTGAATGATTAAAAGAAAGAAACAAAGAAAGAAAGAAAGAAAGAAAGAGAGAGAGAGAGAGAGAGAGAGAGAGAGAGAGAGAGAGAGAGTGGATGTTGATTCAGAGGCAGGTGGAAGAAAAAGAGGAGAAAAGTCCATCTGCTCCCCACCTGAACGCTCCAGCAGGTCTATTCACATCTCTTCTAACAATAACCCTCTGCACTGACTGCCGGTGTTATTGATTACAGACTGTTATCTTCACAAACACATCATGTGATCCACACACACCACACCCCATTCCACACCTTTCAGCCTGAGAGGCCGCTTACCTCCACATCAAGGTACATTACACACATAAAAAACATTTCTTCACATTTCTTTATCTTGTAAAAGAGGAGAATCTCAGCAGCGCTGATGTAAATCTCCTGTAACGATGAGCCTCAGGAAGCACTCAGCAATGTCACCTCACAAACTTTAGTCTTTTTCCTTTTTCTGGGAATCTCACACTTCTTGACTTGTTTTTGTCGTGTTGTCTACACGCGTCGCTGTAACCGCATACAAATCTTGCTCTTGTTTTGTCTACTGTCTCATTTGCCTTGTTGTTTTTAATCAAACATGTCTTTTGTGTTTGTGCCCATCTGTGCTGCTCCCATTACTCCGCCCCCGAGGGGCTGTGCTAGACATCTGCAATTATACTGCGCAATGACGGAGCTGAGATTCAACTCGTTTATTCACTTACTACAAAAACTACACTATAAGATCCCTCTATACACAATGCTCCATTATAACTACGATAGATAGATAGATAGATAGATAGATAGATAGATAGATAGATAGATAGATAGATAGATAGATAGATAGATCTATCTATCGGTCTGTCTGTACATCTATCTATCTATCTATCTATCTATCTATCTATCTATCTATCTATCTATCTATCTATCTATGTCTATCTGTACATCTATCTATCTATCTATCTATCTATCTATCTATCTATCTATCTATCTATCTATCTATCTATCTATCCATCCATCCATCCATCTATCTATCCATCCATCTGTCTATCTTTCTGTCTGTCCATTCATCCATTCATTATCTATTTTTAGTAGAAGGTGCACACTGCTCGTGATTTCAGATGATTCTTGAGACTTTAGGGGCGGGAATAAGGGAACGACGGACCAATCAAATTCATCCAGGAACAAACTGCGATCTCATTGAAATTCACATTTTTTCCCCACAATAAACTTCATTTTAACATTTGCTACAGCTATCGTACTTAGCTCCTCCGATTGCTCTGGAGAATCATTTGAGGCAGTTGATTCGGTTGGATTTGTTGATTCACCCTGTCGTACCTACAGTACGGAAAAATACCTGCTGCTTTCGTAGAGTTAACGTGAACGAAGAGTTAGATACAAATGTAATTTCCCTTATAATCTCAACTCTGGATTTTTGTATGGTCTCAATATAAACACGATTAAACTGCTTCAAAGATTCAGGATTTATGAGTCATTCAGTACTTCAGGACTTATGAGTCATTCAGGACTCTAATGAACCTGTAGTTTGGGTTTTTGCATAGTGTTCAGTATATAAACAGACGGTCATTGTGTCCAACCAAGCAGGAAAAACTTTTTTGTCCTGATGTCTGCTATATATAAATGTATATATATTTTTTTATTTGTTTCAGCACCACTGAAACTCTCAGTAATAGAAAGTTCAGCGTATCGCTACAGTTGACTCTGTAGTGAAGCAGAACGAAAAATAAAAGAAATTTAACTTTTAATTTCATGGCTCTGGCTCTGGGTTCAACGCCTCTGGTGCCATTTCCATCACATTTTCATAGCTATTTTTACTACACTTTGGTCCTTTCCTGGCTGTAATAACTAGCTTTCTGAAAGGTGACAGAAATAAGTATCTTTTTTTTTTTGGTCATATATACTGGACCGGACATCAGACTGAAGTTACAAATGTTGAGTGCTGCTTTATTTCCGTTTCCAGAAATAAAATAAATAGCCTCAGAAATGGGTTCTCTGAAAGTTTAGAAGTAGCAGGAAGACTCGGCGTCAGTTCCTCTGCCCAC
>JAUCMX010000008.1:25519560-25659560 GCA_033459395.1 Hemibagrus guttatus
GAGAGACAGACAGAGATGGAGAGACAGACAGAGATGGAAAGGCAGACAGATCAAGAGAGACAGACAAAAACTGAGGGACAGACAGCGGTGGAGAGACAAACAGAGCAAGAAAGGCAGACAGAGCAAGAGAGACAGACAGAAACAAAGACAGAACAAGCAAGATAGACAAACAGAGAGGGTGAGACAGACATAAACGGAGAGACAGACAGAGAAGGAGAGACAGAGGCGGATAGACAAACAGAGACGGAGAGACAGACAGAGACAGAGAGACAGACAGAGACTGCTCGGAATTTCCTGTAAGGCAATATGCATAGTTTTGAATGGTATCTGATTGTCGCCGGATAAAAAGCCAGAGGAACGTGTCGAGACGGAGAAGAGATCAGAATAAATGAAGCTCATTAATCATCAGAAATTTCCCGATGCTGTAAATCCACTGGCAGTAAACAGGGACGAGGTTTTCCTGAAACAAATCCAGCCAATCAAAACAAGAGGAAAACAAGTGTGTTCTGACCAATCAGAAAGCGGAGAAGGAGAGTGAGGAGAAAATAGGGAAAAAATCATCTCTTTGGTCTTGTGTTGAAGGAAATCTCCACGTGAGCGTCGTCCAATAGGCAGATCAACGTTTACAAATAATAATAATAATAATAATAATAATAATAATAATAATAATAATAATAAATAATTAAAGCTACATCACGCTCAGTGACATGTGACTATCACTTGGTCAATCGAGAGCAATGCAGTGGTGCTTTAGTCCTTTAATCTGTCCACCATCACATCTGTTAAACTGCAATCAGCTTCCGAAGCTTACAGAGGTTGGCCTTTATCTCATTTAAACTTCCGAGCATTGAGGCTTAAGAGCCGTGCTCAGGGGCCCAGCAGAGGCTTCTTGTTTGTTTTGGGATTCGAACTCACAACCTTCTGATCAGTAATCTGGCATCACCATCATTTCCCATGCTATGTGTCATATAGCTGCATTGCACACTCAGGTCTCCATTTGCATCTCCACTCACATCTCCATGTCTCCACCCACATCTCCACCCACATCTTCACTCACATCGTCACTCACATCTTCACTGATGTCTCTACCCATGTCTCCTATCACTTCTTCACTCACATCTCCACTCACGTCTCCTTTCACATCTTCACCCATGTCTCCACCCAGATCTCCACCTACGTCTCTACTCAAGTCTCCACCCACGTCTCTATTCAGGTCTCCACTCAGGTCTCCACCCATGCCTCTACTCACATCTCCACTCAGGTCTCCACCCATGTCTTCAATCATGTTTCCACCCACATCTCCACTCATGTCTCCACCCAAGTCACCACTCACATCTCCACCCATGTCCCAACACGCATCTCCACCGATGTCTTCACACATGTCTCCACAGACGTCTCTACTCATATCTCTACTCACATCTCCACCCATATCTCCACCCATGTTTCTACCCACGTCTCTGCTCATGTCTCCACCCATGTCTCTACTCAGGTCTCCACCCATGTCTCCACCCACATCTCCATTAAGGTCTCCACTCACATGTCCACTCACATCCCCACCCATGTCCCAACACACATCTCCACTGACGTCTTCACACGTCTCTACAGACATCACTACTCACATCTCCACCCATATCTCTATCCATATCTCCAGCCATGTCTCCAATCACATCTCCACTCATGTCTCCACCCATGTCTCTACTCACGTCTCCACCCATGTCTCTACTCACATCTCTACTCATGTCTCCACTCATGTCTCCACTCACATCTTCACCCATATCTCCACCCATGTCTCCAATCGCATCTCCATCCACGTCTCCACCTTCATCTTCACCTACGTCTCCACTCACATCCCCACACGTCTCCACCCACATCTCCACCTTCATCTCCACCCACTTCTCCACAGAAGTCTCCACCCGCGTCTTCACCCACGTCTCCACCCACAGCTCCACTCACGTCTCCACCTGCGTCTCTATCCACGTCTCCGCCCACATCTCCACCCACGTCCCCACACATGTCTCCACCCACATCTCTGTAATGCAATCTGTAATGACTTTCTGTGAGAGCTGTTCTCATGTTCCACACACTGAATGGAAGAGGGATTTGGATGAACGCGTGTTGCGTCTCGGCTCAAATCTGCAAATAATCTGCTGTGATTCTGAAAGCATTACAAGCTCCTCCGAATATCGGTGAGTTTTCTTGTTTTGTTTTTTCCTTCATTTCTGCGATCGCAAAATCCTGGATGCACTATATGGACTATCTAAGCTCCTGGAGGCGGAGCTTCACAAATATCCAATCTAATCTAGAAAATACACAGTATCAGCAACCAATAAACACTAACCACATTACAACATATTATGCTTCAAGATGGATTTTTTTTTTATTATTTCTGTTAAATAACTGATCATTCTAATAGTTTGATTATCTAACAGAGAAAGTATTCCAGAGTATTCCAGCATGTAAATTCCGATACCAGACCTTACAGTCACTGTAGTATCAATAAATCCCAATAAAATTCCTCTGCATAAAATGTGTCCTATTAAAGAAGATGAAGTTTTCCAGTAGGACCTTCATCATGTTTTACTTCAATGTCATCCTTGATCTTTGATAAAATGACTCCGCTGTATTCACTCCTGACTTCCTTTTCCAGACGCAAGGATTAAATCGGAATGTTTATTCACGCCTCACGTAATATGAGAGATGCTCGGTGACAAACAGCCTTCGTTATTATGCAGGACATACCGTTTAATTCGAGACGTATCGAATCCAGAGCCACGTATCGAATGATATCGTTACAGCTCCATAAGAAACGACGAGCGGGATGAAGATGGGAAAGTCGTAGGAGAACCAGGAAGCAGGAAACGCTAGGTTTCTGTGACGAATGCACTCATTTCCAGCTCTAAATGACACCCAGACAAAACACACACAGGAGGTTAAAGAGCTTCTCAATATAAAAAGCTCCTTAATGAGTTCCTTAATCTGTAAGCCCGGAGTCGCTTCGGGCTCGCTGTCGTGCCCGGATCTAGATCTCTTCTTCAAAACACACACACACACTTATATATACACATACACAAAAGAGGCTCGTATTATAAAGCCCAACTCCCACAAGTCAGCTCTGATGAATGCAGCTGTTAATTTCAGTCCCAGTGTGTGGTGATGCTTTAATTAGAAGCTGAAGCATGTCCGTGCTGTGCGGCAAAATTGCACGATCTTGCAGGACAGAAAGACCTTTCGAACCCACCAGACGGCCGTCGTCACGCTTTTTACACGGAGAAGAGTTTGACAAAGGGGCTGACATTCATACAAACTTTGTGACATTAATACAGACATGAAAAGATGTAATCGGTGACTCCTAGCAGCTCGTCAACGTCGACGGTGACGTGCAAACAGTCGGTGATGAGATGCGCACAAAAACAGTCAGATCCTACAACTCCAAGCGAATGTGAGCGGATTATATACGTGTCTAAAAATGAAAGCGGGTGAAATTCCGAAAGAAAAAGTGTGTGTGGTGAGGACGGGTTGCGCTACTTGATCGATGACGTGGTACATGATATCAAACAACCAGCATAAGAACACACCAGAGTGAATATCAATATATCTGATTAAAGGGAGTAAAGTAAAAGAGCAGAGTACTGAACGAGTGTAGTAAAAGACTTCAAATTTGGGAGTATGGGAAAGTATAAGGTGAGAATAAAGACGTTTAAACAGCGACTAGCAAGACTAGCGCTGGGACAGTTGAATTGAACAGTGCTTTCAGCTGCTCCCTGTTCGGGGTCGCCACAGCGTACCAACTGGTCCGCACAACAACTTGGCACAGGTTTTACACCGGATGCCCTTCCTGACGCAACCCTCCCATTTTTCCAGGCTTGGGACCGGCACTGCAGCCAGTGGCTGGGGTTGAGGCATTGGCTGGGAATCGAACCCGGGCCTTCCGCATGATAGGCTAGCAACCTACCACTGAGCCACCAATGCCTCAGTTGAATTGAACAGTGAGTAATGTAAAAGGACAAAATTACTGCAAAGGTCCAGAATACTGTCTCTGTGAGTATGTAAAAAATCCCAGAGTGAGTAAGGTGTCGTTGAACTGAGTGTGGTAAGCGGTGAGAGTAAATATTCATGACCGAAAGCAGAGAAAAGCGCATCATTTTGCACGTTTATAAATAAAAACAAAAACAAATGATTGAGTATGACCAGAGCGTGTGCAGCGTATAGTGTACCTGAGTGTAGCGAGGATGATATAACACCAGAGCAAACACAGTACAGCGAGTATGATAAAGGACCACAGTGTTAAATAGCAAAAGAAGTGTGTGTGTGTGTGTGTGCGTCACTGACCATAGAGCGCTGAGACGTCGTCACCTTCTGAGCGGCGACTTATACAGCAAGGAAATCTTAAGTATGCGGACCTGGAGCCTGTAAACAACACACACACACACACACACACACACACACAGTCTACTTTAGTTTGAGAGCATTAAAAACTTTCAAACAAAGCACAAAGTGAAAAAGGCTTTCAACTTGAAGCCTCCTTGTTTATAATGTTTCTTTTCCCAGAGCACAGAACTTCACCGCAGCTAGCTTTTCTTGTTTTTACGCTGCCGGGCTTTTCACTTCCGATTCTGACATGGAGCTCTGGAGTGAGCGGATTTCACAGGGAATAGGTCCCCAGTGGCTCGCAAGGTTGTGCGGAGTGACAGCACAATCACCTCGGTGTGGAAAAGTGCAACAGTGCTGCCAGGTCTGTTTTACTGCTGCCAAGGTACACGAGAGCCAGGCTTTCTTAAATAATCTTAAGAGCTGACTGGGAAAAAATGGGTTTGGAAAACAAAATGGGGCAGCAGGACGCATCCGCTTCTTTGAGAGCGCTGAAGTTGTGTTGATCGTGTCATTTAGGTTTTGGAAATTCGGGAATATCGCATGCTAGGAGGCGTGTCTCATTTACAGGAAATTCACGATCTTTGACGTTTGATCTCTGAGCTACTGTATTAGTGAGATTTAGCCCCAGCTTTATTTATTAAGAGAGAGAAAAAACACTGGGATGAAAGCCAGAGCTAACAGAAATACACAGGAGGTGAAGAAGGAAGGACGAAAGGAAGGGACAAAAATGAAGGAATTTAAGGAAGAAAGAAAGTGAATAAATGAAAAAAAAAAACGGTGAGGGAAGCAAAGGAGATGAAGGAAGGAAGCAGAGAATGGAGCGCAGAATTGGATGAAGGATTGAAGAACGGATGGATGGATGGATGGAAGGGGAAAGTACAAATGGAAGGAAGGAAAGAATTAAAGAAGGTGGAAATACAAAAGGAAGGAATTAAAGAAGGTGAAAGTACAAAAGTAAGGAAGGAAGGAAGGAGAAAGTACAAATGGAAGGAAGGAACGAAGAAAGGAACGAAGGTGAAAGTGCAAATGGAAGGAAGGAAGGAAGGAAGGAAGGAAGGAAGGAAGGAAGGAAGGAAGGAAGGATAATTTGGAAATGTCTTTATTTTTTTTTTTAAAGGTCAGGACTGCCCTGCTCTCTCCTGGTCTATATCCCACTCTGTTCTCCTGGTCTTTATCCCGCTCTGTTCTCCTGGTCTATATCCCGCTCTGTTCTCCTGGTCTATATCCCACTCTGTTCTCCTGGTCTATATCCCACTCTGTTCTCCTGGTCTATATCCCACTCTGTTCTCCTGGTCTATATCCCACTCTGTTCTCCTGGTCTATATCCCACTCTGTTCTCCTGGTCTATATCCCGCTCTGTTCTCCTGGTCTATATCCCGCTCTGTTCTCCTGGTCTATATCCCACTCTGTTCTCCTAGTCTATATCCCACTCTGTTCTCCTGGTCTATATCCCACTCTGTTCTCCTGGTCTATATCCCGCTCTGTTCTCCTGGTCTATATCCCGCTCTGTTCTCCTGGTCTATATCAGACCAAGTTAGTATCAGACTCCAACACAGAGCAATGAGGAACACTTTATAGCTAAATTACACCCGAAAGATCAAGCCGCTGCATTCCAGTACAAAATGAAAAGCTTTGGATCCAGATGTCTGAGCAAAACTCATAATGGCTGGAGACAGAATTAGGCAATGACCCAGGTAAAACACACACACACACACACACACACACACACACACACACACACACACACAAAAAGAGCTTGCCCATGTTAGTCGCTGTCACTCCGGGGATTGGAAGGATCTGGTCTGTCCTTATATAGAAGCACTGAGTGATTTACACCTTTCCCTTTCAGCTCGGAGGAACAATTTCCCTGAAGCCCTTTGTTTTTGGTAGACCTGAGATAATACACCTCCTCATCATCCTCTTCAGTAATCCCCGTGCCTTCATCGCTCAGATATAAATAGTGTGTGTGCAGTGTTACGCTCCAGCAGAAAGGGACAGCTAAGCCCTACCATGAGCTTTTTTTTTTTTTTTCATAGCAAACTCATTAATGTTGGAATTCACCAAAGGAAACAGCTATCTGAGTAGGTCATCAGAGTGATTCTCTCTCTCACACACACACACACACACACACACGCACGATTCCGTCCCGTCCTTGTGTTGGTTCTACTCGACATACAGATGTTATCCCATCATCGTTGCATTCTTCTTTGGAGTTTATTGCATTTTTCTTTCAGGGATGCAATCATTTATTTCTAAGACTGACAGGACATTTGATAGAAAGTTTTTGTTTCTCATTGTTTGAAGTTACAAATAGACAAAAAGTTGAGGAGAAAGGCCGAACGCATGTAAAGGCGATAAATAATCATTATTATAGTCCATCAATCATTTTTATTTCATTAAATCTGGCACTTGACATTAACATTTTTTCTTTCCTGAATAATCCCATATTTATGTCTGGAATTCCATTCTACACATGCCATTACATTATATAGACAGTAGACACTCAAGACTTTAAGAATCTGTAGTGTTTCGGAAGCATTTCTGTTTTTCCCAAGCCTACTAGGAGCAATATAATCATAGAAAAGCTCTGAAAAACAAAAACGGTTCATTCGTCCCCACACGAATGTTTGTATCTTCAAAGTAAATGTTGATATCGAACCCATTTCTGCTCTCTGAGATGCTCTAAGTGTTTGTTCATCTAAAAAGCAGTTGAATTTGATCTTCAACCAGTAAAAATCTGTGTAAGGTTATCCAACAGAGGGAAAAACACACGTCTAAAACACACTGAAAGCCAACAGACTCGTTTTATATCACAGCCAGAACATCACTCATTTCTTTACACTGATTGAAAACGTTCAATTTCTGTTCTGTTGGTGTACCGAGAAAAAGGGTTAAGAAAGAAAATAGAAGTCAAAGTTTCACATCCAGAAGGCAGTGTGTGTGTCTGTTAGAGGAACTTGGCGATAAATATACTATTACTATTACTAAATCTGATGATTTTCCCATAACAGCATGCCCCATAGTGTATTACACTTTAATACTGACTTTATAATACTTTTTTTTAATTCAATCATGAATCAGGTTTGTCACTCATTCATAGCAACGATTATTGTGTTGCGTCTGGGAAAGTAGTCCGTTCCTGTTATCGCTTACTTTATCGCAGCTATAAACAGTCCTTACTTCACTTCCTCTTGAGGTTAAGAAAAAAAAAAACAGAGCTTGAACATGACGCAAAATTCCACTGTAACAAAGCAAGCAGTGACACTGGAGACTCCTTCCTTCCTTCCTGAAATAAACTTCACAATATTGATGACTACACATCTTTTTCTTGATGGACGGACGGCCCTGAGTGTTTTCCTCTCATCCTACTTTCAATCCCAGAAGAGCTTTTGATGCTCCACTTATACTGTGTGGGATAAGTGCTACAGAACATGGATACATGGATACATGCATGGATGGATGGATGGATGGATGGATGGATACATGGATACATGCATGCATGGATGGATGGATGGATACATGCATGGATGGATGGATGGATGGATGGATGGATACATGGATACATGCATGGATGGATGGGTACATGGATACATACATGGATGGATGCGTGGATGGATGGATGAATACATGCATGGATGCATGGATGGATGGGTACATGGATACATACATGGATGGATGCGTGGATGGATGGATGAATACATGCATGGATGCATGGATGGATGGGTACATGGATACATACATGGATGCATGCATGGATGGATGGATGGATGGATCTGAGTGTTTTCCTCTCATCCTACTTTCATTCCCAGAAGAGCTTTTGATGCTCCACTTATACTGTGTGGGATAAGTGCTACAGAAAATGGATCGTTGGAGGGAGGGATGGATGAACGGATGGATGGATGACACACATCCCACCTTTTCACGCAAGAGTGCTTTTGATGCTCCATTTATACTGTGTAGGATAAACGCCACAGTGGGGGTGGATGGATGGATGGATGGATGGATAGACAGATGGATGGACAAACGGATGGATGGACGGATGAACAGAGGACTCCCCTTAGGGTTTTTCCATATTCTTATCCAGAAGATGGAATGGATGGATGTATGGATGTATGGATGGATGGATGGATGACCTTTTGACCCTCCACCTTCTGACTAATCACCTATCAGAATCACAAAATTCCATATCTCTATGGTATAATGGTAATTGCTAATAATCGGGAAGCATGTCAGCTCTGATAATCAGATACGACTGTCCAATCCTGACAGAAATGATCAGGAAGATGATCAGAAGCAGCTATCTTACAGTCCCGCATGAGAATGAGCGTTAGTTGAGTTACATGAGGATGAAGAGCTCGTGAGTACGAGTGAGCAGCTTCACAGCAGTGATAGTGACGTCCTGGATAATTGATATGAATCTCAGTAGCGACTGAGAAGACGACCAGGACGAGAGAAATTAACGTGGCATTTTTCCAGACTGAGTGTCAGAATACCTAAAGTTCTTTCTGCTATCAGACAGCAACTAATTATCACTTGTAAGAAAAAAAAAACACAAAATGGCTTGCTAGAACATGTGATAATGCTTAATAAAATGATTGTAATTCTCATATAATCTAATATGCCTATAGGCTTCGGGTTATTTTCATTTATTTCAGGAAGTAGCCTTGTTGGGATTAATTAAAGAGGCTCAGGAATAATTAAAAGGGTTTGGGAATATAAAGGTGTTTTTATTTTCTTTGTAATTGGTAAAAAATGACCCAAGTGTTGCATCAGGCGGCTGAACCTTTGTATTTAAAGATTAGTGTGCGTGTTGAGTGTGTGCTGTGTGTGGTGTGTCCTACGAGAGGCTTCTAATGCTAATAATGACTACGAGCTGCCACTGTGGAGAGGTTAATTAGTCGGGTGACTGGGGGAAGACAAAGCAGATGGTAAAGATTGTGTTAGAATGCACAGATACGCTGGATCCTATATCAGTTCCTATTCAATATATGTGCTCACTACTTATACAGGGGATATAAGATCACTTCCATTTCTCCATGCTTTGTTCACACACTACCTTATTTATAGAAACGTATGAACTTGTTTTTCTTTAGCGCAGTGACATTTCAGTGGAAGCCATGCTCTCGTGAATAGAGCACAGCTGGATATCTCCAGAAGCACTTAACTTGTGTGAGAAGGACGTCCTGGATGACCTGATGAAGCGGGTGCAAGCTCACTGAGGCCCTGGCCCTTTGTGGATGAGATCGGTCATCCCTGGCCCTTTGGGGAAAATGGAGGGGAAATCGGCCATCCCTGGCCCTTTGCGGATGAGATCGGCCATCCCTGGCCCTTTGCGGATGGAGGACCCCGGCCCCCAAATCCCTTTTGGCCCTTTGCGGAGGAGATCGGCCATCCCTGGCCCTTTGCGGAGGAGATCGGCCATCCCTGGCCCTTTGCGGAGGAGATCGGCCATCCCTGGCCCTTTGCTGAGGAGATCGGCCATCCCTGGCCCTTTGCGGAGGAGATCGGCCATCCCTGGCCCTTTGCGGAGGAGATCGGACATCCCTGGCCCTTTGTTAATAAGATCATACATCCCTGGCTCATCAGACCAGGCCTCCTTCTTCCTGCTCCATGGTCCAGTTCTGATGCTCACCTGCCCATTGTAAGAGCTTTGAGTGGTGTTCAGTACTCAGCATGGTCTCAGCTGTGACGCTCTGTGTGATCTGACTCCATTCTATCAGAGCTAGCATAAACTTTCTCAGCTTTCTGTGCTACAGTAGCTCTCCTGTGGGAACGGACCAGACGGTTAGCCCTCGCTCCGTATTCGCATCAGTGCGTCTTGGGTGTCCAGGACCCTGTCACTGGTTCAGCGTTTGTCCTTCACTAGAGGTTCTGCGTAACCACTGCGTGCCAGGATTGCCTCACAAGACCTGAAGCTCTAGAGATGCCCTGATCCAGTCGTCTAGAGATCACAATTTGTCAAAGTCGCTCAGATCCCATCCCCATCGCTCGTTTTTCCTGCTTCCAACACATCGGCTTCAAGAACTGACTGCTGGATGCATGACCTCTTGACGGACAGGTGCCAATTTCAGTGAGATAATCAACGTTACTCATGTCACCTGTCAGTGGTTTCAACGTTCACTTAAATCATCTGTGCACTTTTAAACCTTTAAATAAAAAGAGGTTAATATTGCTTTGGAAAGCCTTGAAGGTTCCATGTGGAACCAGACCTCAGAGACTTTCACATAGAACCACAAAAAAGTGAGAACCTTTAACCATCCATAGACCACTTACTAGCTTTCACTACTAATTTGGATGCACCATTTCAGCACCTATTTTCATCCTATGAGGTCCAGACTCATACTGTTTCTCTCACACACACACATACACACACACACACAAAACAGGTTCAACTGCTGCAAAAGAAAACACAAATGTAAATCTGCTGCTTGGCTCTCACAGGTTGAGTCACACACTGATATTGAATTTCTATCAAATTTCATGCACGTACACACACACACACACACACACACACACACACACACACACACACACCACTCTTTGTCTCATTCCAGCTGTGTCTCTTTTCCTTTCTGTTCTGCTGAAAAGCAGGGATTGATACAGCCAAAGCATAGCGAGTGTGTATGATTGAATGATGAATCGACGGAGACGTGCCGTTTTGAGGCAGGTTTGATGAAAGGTGTGGAGAATCGTGAAAAATGAGTAAGAGCGAGAGAGAGAGAGAGAGAGAGAGAGAGAGAGAGAGAGGAGTGACACACACTCATACAGCATTCACCATGCTTGTCAGTCTACCAAATGATCCATCAAAGCATGATGAGAAAGAAGAAACAGACCTAATACATAATGTATAATAAAGGTAATAACCTTTAAGTAATAAAAGTTGATGTGTTAGAAGCAGGAAAAATGGACAAGTGTAAGTATTTGAGCGAGTTTGACAAAGGGCCAGATTGTGAGGCTAGACCACTGGATCAGAACATCTCCAAAACTGCAGCTCTTGTGGGGTGTTCCCGGTCTGCAGTGGTCAGTATCTATCAAAAGTATCCTTTACGTCCTATAAGTACCCTTTAAGGCTTAAAGGATCTGCTGCTAACATCTTGGTGCCAGATACCACAGCACACCTTCAGGGATCTAGTGGAGTCCATGCTTCGAGGGGTCAGGGCTGTTTTTGTGGCAAAAGGGGGACCAACACGATATTAGGCAGGTGGTCATAATGTTATGCCTGATCGGTGTATCTATCCTTGAGAAATTACACTTTCCTCGCAGAGGAAGTATATACACAATATGTTATGGTCATGTGACCTACTAATGATCAACAAATGATCAACAAATAAAAACCCACTATAACAAACAACAGCTTAAAATGAGGTTTATTAGTCTGACAATGATGTGTACGTTATGAAGACGTTATGAAGAAATCTTTATTTGAGTAAAACACAGAAATCTGTTTCTTGTAGCTGAGAAACTCCTGAAAGTTACACGAAGCGTTATTTTTTATTTTATTGCATTTCTTGCATCTTCACTATATGGCTCTCGCACCTCATGACAGCTTTAAACTGGTTAGCTACAGATAAACATTTGTTTGTTTGTTTTTTTTTTAAATCAGAGGAAAGCACTAGCGGGCTTCATGAGCCAGTGATTGCCTAGCATCTCTGTGATTGACAGGTGAGGTGGAGTGACCTTGTCCCTCCCACCCAGGATGATGAACTGCTGACAAAAACGGATTAAAAGATCCGCTGGGTTTCAGTGACAGGAAACAGTTAACACTGCAGTTAATAGAGCCATTAAATCAAAACGTATCTATTACTAGCTGTATCTCATTTGGCTGGCTAGCTAACTAGCACATCATACTTTTTATTACAGTATGCTAGCTACCGTGTTTTAGCTAAAAGTGATATCGGAGAAAATGGTAGCGCAAGTAGTTAAGGCTTTGGGTTTTTAATCAGAGGACTGGGGTTTAAGCCCCAGCACCTCCAAGCTGCCACTGATGGGCCCCTGAGCAAGACCCTTAACCCTCACTGCTCCAAAGGCGACGCACTATGGCTGACCCTGCGCTCTGACCCCAACTTCCTAATAATCTGGGATATGTGAAAACTCTTTTTTTAAGCCAGTGGTGGCTCAAGTGGTTAAGGCTCTGGGTTGAGGATCAAGGTTCAAGCCCCAGCACTGCCAAGCTGCCACTGTTGGGCCCCTGAGCAAGTCCCTTAACCATCACTGCTCCAGGGGTGCTGTATCAAGTCTGACCCTCCTAACCTCTAAAGCTGGAATATGTGAAGAAGGAATTTCTTCTAAAGAAGGAATAATAAAGGCTTCTTCTTCTTCTAGAGTTCCTGGGCAACAAAAACATTAAACCAGGAAGTACATTTGTGGGTTTTGGTTGTTTTTTTGACGATGTCATGATGATAGCACGGCCTTCTAGAATAATACATTTAGCGCCAGTGAAACACACACGCACACACACCTGAGAAAGAGATGATCCTGGTTATCCAAACACGCTTGCAGCGCTTGCTGGATCCTTCAGATTCTCCCTCAAAGCATTATGGGATATGTCTCAGCCTTTCCCACCGTATGAAAGACAGCTCGTGATCACATGACGAGGCTTTGGCGAGCTTTACGTAGATGAGCTATGCACTTTATTAACCTAGCAAGCCTGAATCTGCGAACGCGGCGTCGCACGGATATGAACATATATGGAGCTGGTCAGATGGAGCAGTCAGGACAAGATGAAGTGGTGATACGATTGGGTTCAGATGCTTATAAGGGCAAAATGTGGAGCTCAGAGAGGCGCGGAGGCTCGATTGTTGCTCCTTATTCTTTGCTGATTTATTCGGGTTGACATGAGAAATGTAAATTTGGAAATAAGGAAGAGTCGCTAGAAATGTTTTCTGCACCGTGAATGAAGGAATTAGCATATGACAGAGGAGAGATGACTAGCCTGAGCGTCTGGGACATCAGCTCTGATGTCTGGACTTTATGGCAGCTTTGTTTTGTTTTTTATTCATAGATATCTGAAGCAAAAGTAGTTTTGACAACCTGACAAGAGAACACAACTCATTATTTACTTACACTGAAGAGGGAGGGAGGGAAGGAGAGAGGGAGGGAGGGAAGGAAGGAGGGAGGGAGGGAAGGAAGGAAGGAGGGAAGGAAGGAAGGAAGGAAGGAAGGAAGGAAGGAAGGAAGGTTCAACCGCTTCTGACCGTGGAGGTTTTATTGGAGCAATAAAAAAATACAGAATTAAATTAAATTAAATAAAACAGTAAAATAGGAAAAATAATCAAATAAATAGAAAAGATGAAAATAGGAGGATAAAAAAAAACACTTAGAAAAAATAAAAAATAAAGAATTCAGCCATGATGAATGAAAAGGACCTTGATTTAAAAGTGGCAGGACATCAGCTTTAAAAACACACACAGTTTAAAATTCTGCTCTTTTAGTGAAATGCCCTTCAGCCAGATGTGAGGTGTTGAGTGTGTGATGGATTATAGCGGTCAGGAGATTCCCTGGCCATTCGTCAGAGCGCAGAGACGCGGCTCCCCTTCAGCAGCCGGGAAAACGTTCGCACTGATAACGACGCCGGGATCCGTCACGCCGAGCGCAGATGCGTCTGATTTGTGGCGTCTGATCTGATCTGAGCGCGCTCATTCCTCACCCAGAGGATCTTTTTATTCCTGCTCCGGATACGTGATGAAGCGTGAAGCTGCTTTTAAACACAACTCCAAATAAGAAAAACAATCGCAGGTGATGAACTCCGGCAGCTGAAGTTTATTTACAAAGACCTGACCAAAACTCATCCAAACCCCCCACACACACCCCTGACCCCCCCATCCCTCTCCACCACTCCTGAATGTCACTGTAGAAAAACTGAGTAAAGCCTGAGACTCCCTCACTCTGAGAAATACTGAGCGCTGGACTCACCATCTCTCTCTCTGTCTGTGTCACACTCTCTGTGTCTGTCTCTCTCTCTCTGTGTATCTGTCGCTCCCTCTCTATCTCACACACACACATCCATCTAAGCGATTAGAGAGGGTTAGACTAATACACACTTGACCATTTTGACACTGACCTTTATGGCACTTTTACAAAGGAAGGAAGAAAGAGAGAGAGAGAGAGAGAGAGAGAGAGAGAGAGAGAGAGAGAGAGAGAGAGAGAGAGAGAGAGAGAGAGAGAGAGAGAGAGAGAGAGAGAGAGAGAGAGAGAGAGAGAGAGAGAGAGAGAGAGAGAGAGCACAAGAAATAAGAGACAGCAAGAAAGAGAGCAAGCAAGAGAGAGAGAGCACAAGAGAAGGAGAGAAAGAAAGAGCGTGAGAGAAAGAGAGAAAAAAAAGGAGTATGTGCAAGAGAAAGAACAAGAGAGAAATAAAGCAAGTGAGTGAGTGTATGTTCAAGAAAGAGAGAGAAAAGAAAAAGAGAGAGAGAGAGAGAGAGAGAGGGAGAGAAAGGGAATGTTTCTTGTGATGGTAAAAATCATAAAAGATGATGATCTCTATTATGACGACAATGAAGATGATCTAGATGATGATTAACTTTATGATGATGATCTTGATGATGAAGATGATCTAGATGATGATGATCTTGATGCTGCTGCTGATGAAGGTGGTTTTAAGAGGCGGAGTTTTACAGTGATGTGGTTCCCCAGCAGGAGCTGTGTATCTGCAGACTCCGAGATGGTGTGTGGGAGTGATTAATGCTCACCTCATTAAATCATCATACATCATTAACTCCAGCATCGTTAAAGCTCGACTGTGAAGCTCCGCACCGGGACGAGGACGGCTTTCACCTCACGCTGCAAAAGACTTCAAGATTCCTTCCACCTTTAATCTTACGAGAAAGTTTAGCCTAACCTCAAAGTGTGTGCATTTATTTATTTATTTTTTGCTGTCAAGTGGAGCTATTTATATGATTAGGAACTCCATCTCCAGAGCAGCAGCAGCAGTGTGTTCAGGGTGTTAATGAACTTCCATGCGAAGAGTTCGGCTTGTCGTCTCTCAGCTCGCATCCTGAGGCATTGTGCTTTTTTAGACCAAAAAAAACCTTGTTTTATTTTTTTTTTTTCCGCGCTTAGCGAGCATCCCGGGCTTGTCTCTCGTCTCAAAAACCTGGAGCTTAAACAAGTCCACTGAGACATGGGACTCATTTTATGGCAAGTGAAGTTATTTCTGGTGTTTAGAATTAAAATAAAATAAGATAAAATAAACAATTTTATTAAATGAAATAAGTCAATTCAATAAAACAATAAAATATATAAAAAATAAAAAAAACATTTTTTTTTAATATTTAAAAAATAAATGAAACAAAATTTAATTAAATTAAAATTAAAAAGAAAGAGAGAAGTAAAAGAAAATAAATAAATAAATAAATAAATAAAATCCCCATTAGTGTCCTAGTGTGACACGAGGTAAATGGACAAACTGTTAATAGCATAATAGTGTGTGTTTTATTTAATAAAGATTAAATGTAATTAAATTCAATTAAATTAAGTAAAATAAAAATACAAAAAAAAAATACAAAATGTTTTTTTTAAATATAAAAAAAATAAACAAAACTTAATTAAATTAAACAACAAAAATAAATAAATAAATAAATAAATAAAAGAAAATAAATAAATAAATAAATAAATAAATAAATAAGTAAATAAAATTGTTAGTGTACTGGTGTGATACGAGGTAAATGGACAAAAGGTCAAGAGCACAATAATGTGTTTGTGTATGGGGGGGGGGGGGGGGGGGGTTGGTACACGTGGAAGAAGGAAAAAAAAACCACACACACACACACACACACACACACACACACACGTCCGAGTGTGTGAATTCTCTTCAGCATAGAATGCAAATGATTTAAAGGCTGCGCTGAAGTTAAACAAATAGAGCAGACAATCTGAAGATTTGCTATCATGTAAAGCTGTGTCAGGGCCAAACGAGTTCATCTACAAGCCCATACAGCACGTAAATCCAGTGTGTGTGTGTGTGTGTGTGTGTGTGTGTGTGCGCGCTGCATGGAACCAGTACTAGCGGGGATAAGTGTAGCCTCATGAATCACGAGAAGTTTGAAGCTCTTCTCACCGAACCTCTGTATGCTGTTTAAAGAACACTTAGCATTGTGCAAACAGAAACGCCAAAACAGTTTATCAGTTCATCACCCAGAGATATTTGGCTTCAATCTCTCACACACACACACACACACACACACACACACACACACACTTCTCTACTTCAAGCTGCATGTGACTGGAGAAGTGTCTCTCATTACAGTGTATAAACATCACACTCATATTACACAGGTGGAGGGGTTCGAGCAGAGAGGAACAACGCAGAGTACATCTCCTGTGCCACTTCCTGAACTCAGACATCAGGAGACATTCCTGTGCGTGTAAGTGTAGGAGTCAGAGATGCCGTTTTTCTGAGCCTTTTTCTATCTATCTATCGGTCTGTCTGTATATCCATCTAGCTATCTGTCTGTCTGTCTATCCATTCATCCATGGTCGGTCTATCTATCTATCTATCTATCTATCTATCTATCTATCTAGATATCTATCTATATATCCCTATATCTATCTCAGTCTCTATTTCTGTCTGTCTATCCCTATCTATCCATCCATCCATCTATCTATCTACCATCTGTCTATCCATCTACCTATCCATCCATCCATCCATCTATCCATGTGTATCAGTCTCAATTTCTGTCTATCTATCTATCTATCTATCTATCTATCTATCTATCTATCTATCTATCTATCTATCCCTATATCTATCTCAGTCTCTATTTCTGTCTGTCTATCCCTATCTATCCATCCATCCATCTATCTATCTATCCATCTACCTATCCATCCATCCATCCATCTATCCATGTGTATCAGTCTCAATTTCTGTCTATCTATCTATCTATCTATCTATCTATCTATCTAAGTCTCTATTCTGTCTGTCTATCCATCTGTATGTCTGTATCTATCTATCCATCCATCCATCTATCTATCTCCCATCTGTCTATCCATCTACCTATCCATCCATCCATCTATCCATGTGTATCAGTCTAAATTTTCTATCTATCTCTCTATCTATCTATCTATCTATCTATCTATCTATTATCTATCTCAGTCTCTATTTCTGTCTGTCTATCCATCTGTATGTCTGTATCTATCTATCTATCCATCCATCTACCATCTATCTATCCATCCATCCATCCATCCATCCGTCTCAATTTCTGTCTGTCTATCTCTGTCTATCCATCCATCTATCCATCTACCATCTATCCATGTGTATCAGTCTCGATTTCTGTCTGTCTATCTGTCTATCTATCTATCTATCCTTCTATCTATCTCAGTCTCTATTTCTGTCTGTCTATTCATCTGTCTGTTTTTCTATCTACCCTATCTATTTTTACCCTTAATCTACCCTTATCTTATTTTTTTTATTTTTTATCTTATTTTATTTTTTTTATTTTTTTTATCTATCTATCTATCCATCCATCTATCATCTGTCTATCCATCTACCATCTATCTATCCATCTATCAGTCTCGATTTCTGTCTGTCTATCTCTGTCTGTCTATCTATCCATCCCACCCTCTCTCCCCTCTCTCTCTCTCTCTCTTTTTAAAACTATACATGATGCATTTCATTTTAAACTTGCATTTAAAAATGTGTATTTCTTATTTGGAATAATTTAATAATCCATAATAATTTAATTTCATAATTTTATAAAGTCTGGAAGCATCTGATAATTAAAATGATTAAATTATTCTTTAAAATATTGAAATGCACAATTTCTTTTTAAAAATTTTTTTTAGGGGTGATTAAATAAAAGGGGGGGGGGGGGAACTTATTTAAGGCAATAAGAAACAAATCCCAAAAAATTAAAAAAAAGTTAAAAATATTAAAAAAAATTTTAAAAAAATTTTTTAAAAATTTTTTAAAAATCAGAAAAATCTGTCTAAAAATGTGAACATTTTACTATTTTAAAGAATATTTTAATCCATTTTATTCAGTAGCCTCTTCTACACGTTTAGTTGTCACAAACAATGATTAAAATAATAAGAAAGTAATTTAAAATGAAATGCCAATATTATCCACAGCTAATATTCACATCATGTGTATCACTAAATATCTTCATATAGACAAAGCTCTAGCTGAAAAGCTGTGCTTAAAACTTCTAGAAACATCCAAAGCTTGAAGAGAAAAAATAAATGAAATAAATAAAAAAAAAAATAAAGTCTTGATAAACTTGTTTTATTATAATTCTAATATGTCAGTAGCTGTTGAATGATGGGGAGGAGCTAAGTGGTGGGTGGGGCTTGGCTATGAATAAATCAAGGAGGATTCTTAAAAATGTTAAGCTTTTGAAATTTGCATTGAAAATTAAGGGGGGTTTTTTTTTACCTCGTTTCTGGCAAAGTATCACACAAATTTTAAAAAATTATAAAATAAAATAAAATAAAAAGGTCTGGGGTAATATCACAACATGACGTCAGGTTTAAACAAACAAACAAAAAAAAAAGAGCGAGCCATTGAACCGAGCGGAAACTGACAACACGAGGGAATAGACCGAACCTGCTGCTACTGCTGTCCAGTAAACACACACACACACACACACACACACACCACATACACACACGCATCCACACACCCCACATACACCCACCCACACCCCCACATGCATCCACACACACCCCCACCTCCCACACATACACGAAACACACACGCACACATACATCCACACACACGTGCACATACATACACCCACACACCCAAATGCATCCACACACACTCCCACATGCACTCCACCTCCCACACATGCATCCACACACACAATCCCACATACACCCCACCTCCCACACATACACCAAACACACATCCACATACATACACCCACACACACAAAATCCCACATACACTCCACCTCCCACACATACACCAAACACACACCCACACGTCCACATACATACACCCACATGCATCCACACACACACAGAAAATCCCACATACACCCCACCTCCACACATACACCAAACACACCCACACCTACACACGTCCAC
Source organism: Hemibagrus guttatus (assembly GCA_033459395.1). NCBI lineage: Eukaryota > Metazoa > Chordata > Actinopteri > Siluriformes > Bagridae > Hemibagrus > Hemibagrus guttatus. Next base: position 25,538,953 of record JAUCMX010000008.1, read on the forward strand.
ATACATACACCCACATGCATCCACACACACTCCCACATACACTCCACCTCCCACACATACACCAAACACACACCCACACGTCCACATACATACACCCCATGCATCCACACACACAAAATCCTACATACACCCCACCTCCCACACATACAAACACACACACCCACATACATACACCCACATGCATCCCCACACACACAAAATCCCACATACACCCCACCTCCACACATACACCAAACACACCCACACACACATGCACATACATAAATCCACACACACACCCCACCCACACACACGTCCACATACATACACCCACATGCATCCACACACACACACACAATCCCACATACACTCCACCTCCCACACATACACACACCCCACATACACCCACATGCATCCACACACACTAACCCAGACACCCACATGCATCCACACACCCCCACCCACACAAACCCAAACACCCACATGCATCCACACACACATACCCCCAGACACACATCCACCACACCCCACCTCCCACACATACACACACAAACACACACCTGTCCAGACTTCTCTGTCTTTCCCTTTGTTTACCGTGACACTCTTGGTGAAAGTCTTATCATTAGACGGAGGGATATTTTTTCCCGATCTCGTCGGGAATTCCCTTTAATCGCGGAGTTAAATCAGGAGTTTGATGGTGAAGGTCACGTGTAGCGATGTCGTGTTCCAGCAGTGAAGTGTAAGCGAGGTGGAATTACAATCCAGGGACGTGTGGAAGAAATGGATGCGAGAAGCTCAAACAGTCCGGCTTGTGTGAAAGCTCTGAAGTGGGAAGTCGACGTTGGAAAGAGTCCCTCGCTCTGGTGAGCGCAGCAGTAAATAAACAAGGAGCTGACTCAGTGCTTAAAGTGTCGGGGTACTGAGCAGAAGGGTTGCGAGGTTAAATCTCAGGACATGAGCTCAGGCTCTCAGGGTTAGAGCATCTGCTAATGTTAGAGCATCTGCTAACAAAGAGGCACACACACAGACACACACAAGGTTGCACACACACAAACACGCGCACAAAGAGGCACACACAGACATGCACAAAGATGCACACACAAACACAAGGTTGCACACAGACACACGCACAAACATACAGACACACACGCACAAAGGTGCACACACATGCACAAAGATGCACACACCCAAAATGCACAGACACACACACAAACACACGCACAAAGAGGCACACAGACACACACACACACAAAGATGCACACACAAACACACAGACCCACACTCTGAGGTTTGTTGTGATTAATTTGCAGTGATGCGTGGTGAGGTCAGTGATTGGCTGGATGTTAGACAGGATTCTGATTGGCTGAGGGGTAAGATGTGTGTGTTTGTCCTCCATCTGGTCTGCAGAACAGGTGTTTGTTCATTTACAGGTTTCTGAGAGATGGATAGTGTACAAACACCGCTGCACTGACCCCTCTCTCCTGTCTACATGCTAAATATTGACATGTATGCGTCCTGACTTGTCCCTGTATGTGTGTGTGTGTGTGTGTGTGTGAGAGAGAGAGAGTGACAGGGGGCGGGGATGTCTCCTCTGTCCTTCAGATTAAAGCTGTATAATTGTGTGTTGTAGGCGTGAACATGCTGATGAGGCAAAACTGATTGGAAGAACACTTGCTGAAAAGGCTGTAATTGTAATTGCAGGCTTAAAGCGTGTCCCGGAGGCGCTGCACGATTTACACAACAAAGCCTTAGATTAGAAAACGCGTAACGCACAAAACTGCGAGATGAACAGAGCTGGAACTGTAGAGGCGTGAACGCGATCGGAGCTGGACCCGGGGGGGGGGTGCTCGGCTCCATGCTTCGGCTCTGACTCTCGTTAGAGTGAAAGAAGCTTTTTAGTGAAATTCGGACATTTGCAAGGCGGTTTCAAACAAATGACCTCATTAGGCCATGTAATAGCCTTGTTTTGTCACCTGGAGCACTTTAGGAGGCTGGGCCCAAGCAGTGGAGCAGGAGTTTAAAAGGATATGGATTTCAGTTTTCCAAGATGGCCGCCTAGGTGAAGTTTTATGGTGCGTCCCGAATCGCATACTTATGCACTATTCTACTAGTATAAATAATGAGAGAGGAGAAGAAGGAGAAGAAGAAGACGAAGACAAAGAGCACTTCAAGATCCCGGATGATGCACTTATTCAACCCAAAAAAAAAAAGGAAAAAAAATCAAGTGTGGAACATTGGATACTTCATGCTCTCAACACACTCAGATGGCGGACGATTCCGACTCCGGTGGACGAGACGTCTTACAAATGCCTTTGAAATTCTCTCATGCGCATTGTGTGACTTCTACCGATCAGGCATAACATTATAACCACCTGCCTAATATGGTGTTGGTGCCCTTTTGCTGCCAAAACAGTCCTGACCCATCGGGGCATGGACTCCTCTAGATCCCTGAAGGTGTGCTTTGATATCTGGCACCATGATGTTAGCAGCAGCATTAGCAGCATCCTTTAAGTCCTGTAAGTTGTGAGGTGGGGCCTCTATGCCTTAAAGGATACTTACAGGACATAAAGGATACTTTTGATAGATACTGACCACTGCAGACCGGGAACACCCCACAAGAGCTGCAGTTTTGGAGATGTTCTGATCCAGTGGTCTAGCCATCACAATTTGGCCCTTCGTCAAACTCGCTCAAAGCCTTATACTTGCCCATTTTTCCTGCTTCTAACACCAACTTTGAGGACAAAATTTTCACTTGCTGCCTAATATATCCCACCCACTAACAGGTGCCATTATGAGGAGATCATCTCTAGCTCCTGCAGTAGGTGAGGTTCAGGCTCCTGGGTTTGTCTACTTTTCCTCTCTCGACTTTATATAATATCTGCAAATATCCCTGTTGGATATATTTTTCTGATCAGCCATGGAGGATTTTTTTTTTCTCGGTTATTTTCAGCTCTTCACTGGAATAGGGAAAACTTTAACGGAATGTCATGAGGAAGGAACCGCGAGCCGAACTCGCCGCCGTCTGGGTCACAGGAAGATTGCGAGGTTATAAACGAGGAGAAATTAAATGGGTGCAAACGGATGATAGAGAGGCAGAATCTGTGATCGGTAATCAGTGTTAGAAGTCTGTTTATGGTCTGAGGTGACGGTTGATTAGGTCTGGTGTTAAAGAGGACACTGAAATTAGAATTCCTCATGGTCTGGAGAAAGGAAATGAAAACTCTTCGTGGAGAGGAAGGGTGATGTCAATGGTGGAGAAGAGAGCAAGAGTATTTACAGCATCGAGGCGCTCCGTGTTGAGGCATAGAGCGAAGGGATAAATAGAGTTCTTAAGGTGAAAATATGGATTGCAAAACTAATTTCTCCATGAGAAATAATGTAAATGCAGATAATCCGTTCCAGCCGCCCAAAAATATGAGCAATATGACCGATACGAAGCGTATGTAAACTGTATGGCTGCTTACAAAGAACTGACCCAAGCCAAGCGTTCCATGTCAAGGCTCCTCACAGGAAGTCGTGCCACCAAGCTTGGGCTAAAAATAGAACAGACCACCCACGCCACCGATCTGTCAACAAAAAAACGCCCGAAAAATCACCTAGCTTTTGAACGTTGGTATCGTGGGTTGACTCTTTCCAAACAGCTTTCACTGACTGAAAAAAAATCCGTAAAATTCGAAAACTGGCTTCGGTTGGCTTTCCACTGACGCTAAAAAGTTTTTAAACGGCTCCCAGACGTATACGCAACTTAGTCGGCGTTCGGTTCGGTTGACCAAAATGCTTCGTATGCCGATGCGAATTTCTCGCAAAATTTTAATTCTTAAAGTAAAAATTTGTAAGGGAGGACATTCGTATGCCGATGTTTCACAGTATGCAGATACTTTAAGGATTTCTTTACATTCACACACGTCATTCCTCACTCCTCTGACTTTGTAAAAGCCGAAACAAAGATATGTTTAAATAAGACATTTGTTTTCTTTCACCTCGACTGCTATGTTGCTGAGTGAAATCGTCCAACGGTGACGCATTTCCGTCAGGGATTAGTAGAGGAAGCAGATGTGAGCATAGACCTTTATTTTGCAAGATGGAAAAAGAACATAAACCAAACATAGTGAAAGCGTGGGAGACGAAGCAACAAACCAAACATGATGTTAAGAGAAGAATGAACACATCGGGGTGAAGGGGACATGTGGCACAGAAACGTTGCAGGGGCTGATGGGTTCAAGAACTGAATCGGAATATAATAACCAGGTACAATATACCAGGGAACATTTGTTTTTAAGAACTAGAACTTGATTTATCTTCCTGAAAGCTTCACATACAGCATCTGAGTACTTTTTGTACGTATGCAAAAGTTTTTGTTCATAATTACTTATTTGCATATTAAGTCAAAAGACATGGATGTATGCATTGGGGTTGTGGTAGCTCAAGTGGTTAAGGCTCTGGGTCGTTGACCGGAAGATCGGGGTTCAAGCCCAAAGCTCCCATTGTTGGGCCCTTGACCAAGGCCCGCAAACCACCATGCTCCAGGGTGCTGCATCATGGCTGAACCTGCTGACCCAGTGTGTTTTAGACGTGTGTTTTTCCCTCTGTTGGATAACCTTACACAGAATTTTACTGGTTGAAGATCAAATTTCAGCTGCTTTTTAGATGAACAAGCGCTTGTGGCGTCTCTGTGAGCAGAAATGGGTTTAATATCAACATTTACTTTGAAGATGCAAACGTTTGTGTGGAAAAAATAACTTTTTTTCGGAACTTTACTATGAATATATTGCTTCTAGTAGTCTAGGGGAAAACAGAAATCCTTCTGAAACACTACAAATTCTTAAATTCTGAGTGTCAACTTTCATATGAGCTTCATATTAACCACCACTGTGGAGTGGAGACATGGCAAAGACACTCAATGCTCAACAAACCAGGAGCAAAGTCCAGTTTTTGGCGTCTAAGAAAAAGAGTTAAACGAAACGTGATAAACAGATGAAGAAAAGAAAAAGAACAAAAACAGTCTGCTGCTTGTCTGCCAGGAAAGTGGATATAAAACTAGCTGAAACAGCCGTGGAATGTGTCCAGCCTTGCTGCACAATAAATTGCTTTCAATTTACAATTTCCAAACTATTACTGTGACGCGTCTTGCGTCTGAACACAATGATCTAGACCGTCCTATAAAGATTACAAACTTGATTAAAAACGTGGAATCACACGGACCCAGGATGAATAAAAGATGATCCCTTGCCTTTGGCATGGTCTGGAATGATGGAGTATTAAAGGATTCGCGCTCAATTTCTTTCATGTTTTGTTTTGTTTTTGGAAAGCTGCAAAGGTTCGCCGCACCAGCCTCGACATGACGCCGCTCGCTGTTAGCCAGAAGGACCTTGTTTTCAAAGAAGCTGTGAGAGGAAAAGCTAAATAAAATATGATCACCCTCTCCACTGGCCTTGCTCCCCTGATCGTCTCCAGCGGTGGAGCTAAAAGGCAGTCATCTTTTAAAAGATATTATATGTTCCAGGACTTTCAGTGCTCTGCTCATAACCAGGCTGAGGGTCACACCTCCATTGCGCACTATAAAAGCAACTGAAAGACATAAATTATGAATAAGAGAGAGCTACAAAAAGAAATTGGAAATTGTCATTTCATATATATGCACAAAGAGGATGTATGAGCGCTTCGGGTCAAAGCCCTTTCCCTTTATAATTTAAAGATTTGTGCAGTACAAGTTTCCACTAATACTGGTGGGAAAATTCTAAATTAAAGATGCTTCAACTTAAAACCTGACCAATCGCCACTCAAAATCTGACCAATCACCAAACTGACCAGTCACCAAACTGAACAATGGGGGGAAAAAGCAGGATTTTGGAAAAAAAAAAAAGCAGGATTATTTTTCTCCTATGTCCAGCACTGTCCAGTTTGTTCCAATCTGCTTGTATTAAAGTCTTGCTGCAGGCTGAACTGAACTGCATCGGTCTCGGCGTTGATAGCTGGAAAGTCCAGATGAATTATTAATGAAAGCGACGCCGCGGGCCCGGAGATACCGCGATCCCATGACGAAGTGTGTCGATCATCAGGTCCAGGAAATATACCACAATGTTCTCGCTTGGAAAAAGACGCTGGCTGCGGACGCTATGTTGTTATATAGCTCTGTGTTGTTGTGTAGCTGTGTTATATAGCTCTGTGTTGTTGTGTAGCTGTGTTATATAGCTCTGTGTTGTTGTGTAGCTGTGTTATATAGCTCTGTGTTGTTGTGTAGCTGTGTTATATAGCTCTGTGTTGTTGTGTAGCTGTGTTATATAGCTCTGTGTTGTTGTGTAGCTGTGTTATATAGCTCTGTGTTGTTGTGTAGCTGTGTTATATAGCTCTGTGTTGTTGTGTAGCTGTGTTATATAGCTCTGTGTTGTTGTGTAGCTGTGTTATATAGCTCTGTGTTGTTGTGTAGCTGTGTTATATAGCTCTGTGTTGTTGTGTAGCTGTGTTATATAGCTCTGTGTTGTTGTGTAGCTGTGTTATATAGCTCTGTGTTGTTGTGTAGCTGTGTTATATAGCTCTGTGTTGTTGTGTAGCTGTGTTATATAGCTCTGTGTTGTTGTGTAGCTGTGTTATATAGCTCTGTGTTGTTGTGTAGCTGTGTTATATAGCTCTGTGTTGTTGTGTAGCTGTGTTATATAGCTCTGTGTTGTTGTGTAGCTGTGTTATATAGCTCTGTGTTGTTGTGTAGCTGTGTTATATAGCTCTGTGTTTGTTGTGTAGCTGTGTTATATAGCTCTGTGTTGTTGTGTAGCTGTGTTATATAGCTCTGTGTTGTTGTGTAGCTGTGTTATATAGCTCTGTGTTGTTGTGTAGCTGTGTTATATAGCTCTGTGTTGTTGTGTAGCTGTGTTATATAGCTCTGTGTTGTGTAGCTGTGTTATATAGCTCTGTGTTGTTGTGTAGCTGTGTTATATAGCTCTGTGTTGTTGTGTAGCTGTGTTATATAGCTCTGTGTTGTTATGTAGCTGTGTTATATAGCTCTGTGTTGTTGTGTAGCTGTGTTATATAGCTCTGTGTTGTTGTGTAGCTGTGTTATATAGCTCTGTGTTGTTGTGTAGCTGTGTTATATAGCTCTGTGTTGTTGTGTAGCTGTGTTATATAGCTCTGTGTTGTTGTGTAGCTGTGTTATATAGCTCTGTGTTGTTATGTAGCTGTGTTATATAGCTCTGTGTTGTTATGTAGCTGTGTTATATAGCTCTGTGTTATGTAGCTGTGTTATATAGCTCTGTGTTGTTATGTAGCTGTGTTATATAGCTCTGTGTTATGTAGATCTGTGTTATGTAGATCTGTGTTATGTAGATCTGTGTTATGGAGCTCTGTGTTTTTGTGTAGCTCTGTGTTTTTGTGTGTAGCACCAGGGTCCTGGAGAAACATTGCTTCATTTCACTGTGTACTCTGTCAGCTATATATGGTTGAAATAACAATAAAAGCTTCTTGACTTGACTTGACTTGAGCAGCCTCATTCTTTCTGCACCGATCAGGCATAACATTGTGAGCAGTGACAGGTGAAGTGAATAACACTGATGATCTCATCATGGCACCTGTTAGTGGGTGGGATATATTAGGCAGCAAGGGAACATTTTGTCCTCAAAGTTGATGTGTTAGAAGCAGGAAAAATGGGCAAGCGTAAGGATTTGAGCGAGTTTGACGAAGGGCCAAATTGTGATGGCTAGACCACTGGATCAGAACATCTCCAAAACTGCAGCTCTTGTGGGGTGTTTCCGGTCTGCAGTGGTCAGTATCTATCAAAAGCAACCTTTAAGTCCTGCAAGTGTCCCCATGGAGGCCCCACCTCACAACTTACAGAACTTAAAGGATCTGCTGCTTAAAACAGCTTGGTGCCGGATACCACAGCACACCTTCAGGGAACTAGTGGAGTCCATGCCCTGACGGGTCAGGGCTGTTTTGGCAGCAAAAGGGTAATCAACACAATAAAGAGTTTGTCATAATGTTATGCCTGATCAGTGTATGGTTAAAATGTCAAAAAAAGCTTCTTGAGCAGCCTTGTTGTGTTTCTACTAATAACACACACACTTTACATTCAGTCAGATTTGTCCAATAAAAGAGCAGAAGAGCTGAGTGAACTGATCAGGAGAGATGATTTTAAATAAAGAGGGAAAGAATTGAAGCTCAGTGGTGGTGATGTGACATGTCATGTGACAGCTTTTTTCTTTTGCGGATTGGATTTAAGCTTCGAAATTCGTAAAAGTTGATCTGTGAAAATTAAGGTCTTATTGAAGAATATTTGTAAGAATCATAAACGTTTGTTGGTCAAGAAAGAAAGAAGTGTGTGTGATTTGCACCAAACGTTTAGCAACCACTTTGATTGTTTCGAGTGTTTGTTGGATTTAAATGCGTCTCTGATTAATCAAATTTGAATAAATCAAATTTCTAATGAACATAATGAGGAAAATTGCATCATAATAATAATAATAATAATAATAATAATAATAATAATAATAATAATAATAATAATAATAATAATAAAAATCATTCTGTGACTTGGTTAGTCATAACAAAAATGAGAGTTTAAATAATAAAAATAGTAATTGTAATAATAATAATAATAATAATAATAATAATAATAATAATAACAATAACAACAACAACAACTACTACTACTAGTAATAATAATAATAATATCATCATCATCATTCATCATTATTAATTATTATTATTATTATTATTATTATTATTATTATTATTATTATTATTATTATTAATAATTATAATAGTAATAATAAATCAATTCTAATTTCAATTTAAAATACTGTCATAAACTGAAAAATATTTATCAGGGTTTGATTTGAATATAAATAAATAAATAAATAAATAAATAAATAAATAAATAAATAGTCCAGAACTGGTTGCTTTAAACAAAAAACAAGCAATTCTATAATTTCAGGTTTAAGGAGAATACAGGAGTGTTTAATAATAAACTCTCTCTACAATCTGTTTTTTTTTTTGTGATCACAGAAATAAATGCTGAACTGTGATATTCTGAGGAGTTTGCAAATATCTCAAAATGACCACGTTTGCTCCGAGACGCGTGTGATGTCACATGACGCATTCGGCCAAAGTCCTCTTCCATTCAGTGTGTGGATCAGCACACACTGAGTACAGCACTCAGAGAACGTCATTACAGGTGCGTCTCACTGCTAGGAGTTTAAAAGAAGAATCCTGTGCTTGTGATTTCACCAACTCAACTAGTTTTTCACAAAAATCCCTTCAAATGGGAACAAAAAAAGCCACAATATCAAACCTTTTTGGCCACAACATTCACAAAACCATGGGGAAACTCTTAAAGAACTGATAATACCACCTGTGAGTTCAAAACAGCAGCAAGGAGTTAAACATCTGTGAGAGGTCCGAAACACCTGCAAGATCTAAGAACACCTGCAAGAGTACAATACACCAGCAGGAGTCAAAAACACCTGCGAGAGTACAAAACACCTGCAAGAGTCAAAAACACCTGCGAGAGTACAAAACACCTGCGAGAGTTCAAAGCGCCTGCGAGAGTTCCAAAACACCTGCGAGAGTTCAAAGCGCCTGCGAGAGTTCCAAAACACCTGCGAGAGTTCAAAGCGCCTGTAAGAGTTCCAAAACACCTGCAGGTGTACAAATCACCTGAGATTTTTAAAACACCTGCGAGAGGTCCAAAATACCTGCAAGATTTTAAAGCACCTGCAAAACACCGGACTCCTATGTTTACTGGATCATTATTATTTTTAGTAGAGAGAAAACGGTCACTCCTTTGGTGTATTTTTTGCGTGATGTTTTTGTGAAGCTCATTCACACAGGTTATGATGTCATATAATCGGAGGAAGCGTCACCGGGCGTCGTGGCAACATAATGTTGTGTAAAGAGACACACACACAGAGAGAGAGAGAGAGAGAGAGAGAGAGAGAGAGAGAGAGACAGAGAGAGACAGAGACAGAGAGACAGAGAGGGAGTGGAGAGAGAGAGAGAGAGAGAGAGACAGAGAGACAGAGAGGGAGTGAGACACAGGGAGAGAGCGAGACACAGGGAGAGAGCGACAGAGAGAGAGAGTGTATGTGTGTGTGTATTAAATTGGATTGGATTTGTCACAGGACTGTTTAATGAAGGCTAATTCAGATAGATGATGAGTTGGATTACGTCGGTCAGATTAGCATCGCCTGTCTGCTCTCCGACACGTTCAAACCACAATTACGCCGCCAGCCAGGAAACATGAAAAAGAACCGGAGGAAGGATATAATTAGAAAAGGTCAATGAAACGGCTTATCGTGAAACCTCCTCAGAGACAACCGAGCCAAACCAGACAACAATAGTGAGACGATTTATGTTCAGCAGGTACACCAAAGTGCAATGTGTTTACACCTATGCTGTCAGATTCCTGAGAACTGCCTCGTTAAGAGGTCGGAAAGGAAGTGGTTAAGTGCGGCGATTAGCCGAGCCGTTTCGGCTGCAGCGATCAAAGGAGGAGACGACGTGCAATCAGTCAGTATCGTGAGGAAATATTTTTATCCTTATGGGTGTGGTCTGTTTTAGCATGGCTCCGCCCCTTATTCGTGCCAATTCATTCACGGGGATGAAAATGATGAGCTATAGCAGTCACCCCTCACACCCGAGTACCAATGCAGCGACATGTTAGACAGCGTTCTCCATCACCGTCAACACAACACAGATCAAGGGGAAGCTTCTGGAAAAGCCGTGCTGGTCGCTCCTGTAAAGTTCCTGAGACGTGTAGGATAGATGCCAGCGCTCACTGCAGCTGTTCCGTTTCCATCACCCTGATTACACTCTCGCACTGTGGACGGCTGAGAGTCGAGCAGCTGTCGCGCGAGCACCTCCTGACAATATGTTCAGCTGACGACGTGTTGCTTCTCCATTTCTTTTCTTTTCCGCTCTCCATCTTCTCTTTATGTTTCCTCTGGCCAAACTGATCCGTTATGTCTGACTGCGGGCGCGCTGTCGCTGAAATGCGCTCAGCCGAATCCGAGAAAGGAAGATCTGTCTTGTTGAGGATTCACACAGCCGTTTTCTGAACATGGAACATTCCACAAGTATTGCTGAAAGTAACTTGTAAGGAAAATGATTGACAGAGAGAGGGGTGGGGCTTGATGCTGTAGAAGCTTACTCCACGTGGCAGTGCTGAACGTGTTCAGTGTGAAACCATGCGCTGTTAATGTTACGGCTAGTCGCTTAGCAACAGAAACCCAATCAGAAACTGAGCAGCGCCTCTGTGACTCATATCAGGTGAAAACCAGGATGTAGCGACGCTTAACAAAAACGGCTCGGTAGATAGAGTCAGACGGCAAAACGCCAGACATCACGGAAGTGTTTAACTGGAGTTTGTAACCTCTAACTACATAAACCCAGTGTTCTGGGTTTATTTCAGGTACGGAAAACCCTAAATCTACACACACACACGACGGCGCAACACTGGATCGGTCTGAACTGCTTATATAGCGGTAGAAGAGAAGCAAAGCCGTGATGCGTCTCTGGAGTTCATCCAATTAGGCTCTCTCCATCAAACCGGCAAGGACGGAGAGGGACACGAATGCTGACTTGCTGGCCTCCAGCCAAATCCTGTATTATCGTTGAGGAGGATATACTCACACTCACTTACAAACATACCAATGAAGTACACACACACACGCCCTCCTTCCCTCTTATAATCAAGGACTTCAAATTAATACTAGCTCTAAATTACACTTAATACAGATTTGTTAATACATTATGCGAAAGTGAACTTTTTATCTGTTTGAAATCCTAGTCTCACACACACACACACACACACACACACACACACACACACACACACACATCTTAGAAGCATCCTCCAAAAGGTCCTGCTTCTCATCGTTTGTGTGCGTTACTGCATTATTCATAAATGTCTTGGAAACACATCTCAGGAGACGTTTACACTGAAAGTCATGCCTATATAATCTACAGAGATTGTTTCCATAAACCGTTCTGCAGCCTCTCCTCCATGCTTATCAATATTCATTAGCTGACTAATAGCTGCCTCGGCTAATGGAGAAGCTTTTTGCGTGCCGGTACAAGCCGACATCTTTTATTCTTGCTCTTTCTAAAGAGAAACGTATTATGCGACGTGCATGTTTTTTTGTCAGATAAATACACAATAGGGACAAAAGTATGTGGACGTATGTGGTCAGGTGTTTCAGCTACGCCCAATGCTAAGAGGTGCATAGGATCAAACTCCTACCCATGTGGTCTCTAGAGACACAATTTACTGTGTATTTAGCAGAAGACCATGCAAACTGGCGTAGCTGAGTGCTGAAAGCAAGTGAGACTCAGTTATCCTCTTGTACGGAGTTACAAACTGCCAGTGGCTGCAACATCTTCTTGAAGTGAAGAAGACGAAGAAGAAGAAGACGAAGAAGAAGAAGACGACTACAATGAAATTTTTTTCTTTACATATCCCAACTATAGAAGTTGAAGTCAGACCACAGGGCCAGCTATGAACCAGCGACCCTGGAGCAGTGAGAGTTATGGGCCTTGCGTGGCAGCTTGGTAGTGCTGGGGCTTGAACCCTGATCAACAACCCAGAGTCTTAACCACTTGAGCCTCCACTGCCCAAAAAAAGGGTTTTCACATATCCCATCTTATTAGAAAGCTGGGGTCAGAGTTCAGGGTCAGCCATCATAAAGCGTCCCCGGATAAGGGTTAAGGGCCTTGCTCAGGGGCCCAGAGATCTTTTGATTGATGACGCAGTAACCGCTGAGCCAATTCTCTTGATGAGCTGGATTTCCATCAGCGAGCAGCAATGCCTAGTGTAAAGCTGGAGTGGTGTAAAGCACCGCCACTGGACTCAGTGCAGTGCAAATGTCTTCTCTGGAGCAATGAATCACGCTGGCAAGCTGATGGATGAATCTGGGTTTGATGGATGCCTTGGAGAACGCCAGCTACCAGAACACACAGTGCTCACAGTAAAGTGTGGTGAAGAAGGGTATAAAAGATAAAAGGTATGTGTGGAGCTGTTTTTCAGGGTTTAGGAACCTGTTTGTACAGCATACAGAGACATTTCAGGCAATTTTATGCTTACAACTTGACAGTTTGGAGAAGGCTATTTCCTGTTGCAGCTTCACAGTACCCTGTGCACTCAGCAAGCCTTAAACCTACTGCATTCAATTAGTACCTAATGCAATTATTTCAGTACTTAATGCATTAGATTCAGTTCACATTACATTCAATTCAATACCTACAGCATTCGATTCAGTACCTAATGCATTCAACTCAGTACCTAACGCATTCGATTCAGTACCTAACGCATTCGATTCGGTACCTAACGCATTCGATTCAGTACCTAACGCATTCGATTCAGTACCTAACGCATTCGATTCAGTACCTAACGCATTCGATTCAGTACCTAACGCATTCGATTCAGTACCTAACGCATTCGATTCAGTACTTCATGCTTTAGATTCAGTGCCTACAGCACTCGATTCAGTACTTCATGCTTTAGATTCAGTGCCTACAGCACTCGATTCAGTATCTACAGCACTCGATTCAGTACTTTCTGAATTCAATGTAGTACCTATTGCATTTCATTCAGTGCCTTCTGCATTTGATTCAGTACCTACTACATTTGATTCAGTACCTGCATTCCAGTCATGACCTGATGCATTCGCTTCAGTTCCTACTGTAGAATCTTGGAGGAAGCAGTAGACCATCCCTGTATTTCTTACCAGTTGTCTGATGAAGACATTACACTTATTAGAAGACATTAGAATTCAGTCTGAGAATTAGACTTATTACCAGTTTGTCGTGCCGCTTTTTGCAAAGATTATTAGGAAGAGAAGGCTTTGTGAGTCATTTTTCACCACAAAATATGTTTTTAGTGTGGCCAGTCACAAGGAGTTCAAATGTATACCGTGCATCACACTCGGCATTCAATCATAGTGACTCATTTAAGTAAAAAGCTTATTTATTACTTGGATTTTAAATGGTGATGTATTTTGCATCGCTACAGAATTGTTCTCAATGCTGCACAAACTCCTTATAGTCAAAAAAAATAAGCGAGCATCAATTTTCACAACTCTTTCATAAACATTCCACTGTATTAAGTGATGACGCCTGAGCTCGACTGAAAACATACATCCGACTGTCGATGTTCTGATATAAAGCCTCGCTAGTCTCTAATTTACAAATCAAACCTGACTAATGGTACCTAATGAGGGTGACTGACTGAAAAAGAGAGCTGTGTGTGTGTATATATGTGTGTGTGTGTGTGTGTGTGTGTGTGTGTGTGTGTGTGTGTGTGTGTGTGTGTGTGAGAGAGAGAGGAAAAAGAATGAAATGTCAGCTCTGTGACCGATTTCTCATTTCCTCTCTGCGGCACCGAAGAATTAAATCAGTTGCCGGTGACAAATGCAGAGCAACTTAATGGATAACTATTTTCTAAAAAAAAAACTAATGAAAAACTAAAATAAATAAATAAATAAATAAATAAACACACAGTTTGCCTCAATTTTGCTTCAGACTATCAGACACCATATTTAATGTCACAGTGTTACCCGCGGTCATCTCGCCATGACAAACACCTCATACTGTGTTAAAAGTAAGGAATAGATCACTGGGGGTCATGCCATTATGGGAAAATAATCCACAGTGGTGTGGTGTGATGACGTGTGTGATGAAGGGGCAAAGTTGGCACCTGAAGAGGCAATGGGGGGCACCTGAAGGGTCAGTGGGGGTGCCTAAAGGGCAGTGGGGGGCACCTGAACCACCCTGTTGGCACTGACTTGATTTTGATCTTGCTTTTGTGCGGTTTTTCTGCTTGAATTGGCAAAAAATAAGCAACGGGATTCTTCTAAGAACAAATTTCTGTCACATAACGGCCATCTTGTTCCCCTTAAAGTCCGCTCGCTCCTGAATATCTAAACTCCACCCCTTTTACTTCCTTGATAAGGCGGCAGTTGAACAGTCACACAAAAATACAACTGAGATGAACAAGCTACTACTATAGAGCAAGAGTCGCCTCTGGGGGCGTGGCACCGTTCTGAGCCGAGAGAGCATTTAATCAGACAAATCACGACATTATACCTAGATTAAAATCATCAAAGCTATTTATTGTTTATCATGACACTTTTTTTATTCAGATGTCGTGCTGTATTAGCGTCCAAAACACTAAAGCACAATTCGGCCTTGGATTGTGCTTCGATTCTAACTTCCTCCTTCTTAATTAATGGCTCGGCGTCTGTGCAGTCTCTGTAGTTCCCGGCCTCGAGATTACACCTCCCTCCATTTCTACAGATTTATATTTGGTACTGGACTTTGTAGAAATGAAGTTGCAGAAATGTTCTTAAATGAATTACGCAACTGAGAAATATTACAGCGTGCATCTGTGCATTTCTGAAGACATGTACAGACGAAAGAAAGGGTCTTTCTGTTAAACCTTTAGCGGGCATCATCATCATTCATTGTGGTCATGGTGTGTTTTTTTTTGCAGTATGTTAAGCAGGGTCACTGGTCAAACAGGGACGCTGTGGTCATTAAGGCTGAAGGAGAAGCACTAAAGAGACGTACAGGATTATGGGTTTTTTTTGGATTAGGGAGATAAACAGGCTACAATGTTGTCTCTGGGTGTTTTGGTCGCGAGCTCTGATGAAGATCCTCTAACGTTCTGCTCACATCAGCGCGATTCGGAATTCGGCTCAGAAACCCGGCTCGCGTGAACACAAACATTCCTCACAGCAAGAGTATCCGGTTTTAAATATAGAACTGTGTTTAAACTGTACACTGTAGCTGTCCTGTGACGCGAGTTTGGTCCATCATCCTGTTCGGCCTTCCTATTGGTGGATTTCAGACGAGCCTCGTGGCAGCGCTCGGGGTCAGAGCTTTGGGGAGAAATCGTGTTTTGACTTCTGCTGGTGACGTAGAGCTTTGTTTGGACACAAATGGAATTTTGTTTCTCCGAATTGATGAAATAACAGTGACTGATAGTCGAGACAGTGTAGCTGTGATCCACGAGATGAGATGTGATCTCAAGTAAAATATGAGATATCAGGTGAGATATGAGATTAGATGAGATATGAGACTGGATACGATCTAAAATGAGATAGCAGGTGAGAATAAGGGGATTGAATGAGATAAGATGAGAGATGAGATATCAGGTGAAATGTGAGATTAGATGAGATAAAATGAGATAAGATGAGATTGTGAATCATAAGATGGATGTGTAAGATGAAATATGATTAGATATGAAATGAGAAGGTATGGGATGAAATGAGACAGCAGGTGAGATATGAGAAGATTATGAGATTGGATGGGATAAAATACAAAATATCAGGCGAGATGAGAAATTGGGTGATATAAGATTAGATGTCAGGTGAGATAAGATGAGATATGAGATGAGAGGATGGGATAAGAGATATCAGGTGAGATATGAGATAAGATGAGATACAAGATTAAATGAGATACGAGATTGATGGGATAAGATAAAATGAGATATCAGGTGAGAAGATAAGATGAGATGGGATGGGATGAGATGAGATATGAGATGTCAGATATCAGGTGAGATGTGAGATGAGATAGGATGAGATGTGAGATATCAGGTGAGGGATGAGATAAGATGAGATGTGAGATATCAGGTGAGATGAGATGTGAGATCAGGTGAGAGATGAGATGAGAAGATGAGAGGTGAGATCAGGTGAGAGATGAGATGAGAGATATCAGGTGAGAGATGACATGTGAGATCAGGTGAGAGATGAGATGAGAGATATCAGGTGAGAGATGACATGTGAGATCAGGTGAGAGATGAGAGATGAGATGTGAGATCAGGTGAGATGAGATGCGAGATATCAGGTGAGAGATGAGATATCAGGTGAGGGATGAGATATCAGGTGAGGGATGAGATGTGAGATATCAGGTGAGGGATGAGATATCAGGTGAGGGATGAGATATCAGGTGAGGGATGAGATGTGAGATATCAGGTGAGGGATGAGATGTGAGATCAGGTGAGAGATGAGATGTGAGATCAGGTGAGAGATGAGATGAGAAGATGAGAGGTGAGGGATGAGATAAGATGAGATGTGAGATATCAGGTGAGAGATGAGATGTGAGATCAGGTGAGAGATGAGATGAGAAGATGAGAGGTGAGATCAGGTGAGAGATGAGATGAGAAATATCAGGTGAGAGATGACATGTGAGAGATGACATGTGAGATCAGGTGAGAGATGAGAGATGAGATGTGAGATCAGGTGAGATGAGATGTGAGATATCAGGTGAGAGAAGAGATATCAGGTGAGAGATGAGATATTGATTACTTTTTTAAAATGTAAATTAATGCCCTCATTTTATTTTTTACATTTTTGACCGTTATTATAATGCTCCAAGCACAACACCTCCGCCAGTCAGTACCACAGAGCCGAGAGAAAGCGTGGTGCACTGTGTTACACTCATTGTGGAAATCGTGCTCATCTGTGGAACACTAGATTTATGATGCACTCTGGGTAATAAAACATCCAAGGAATGTCCTTTCTCCACTGAGGAGTCACACAAACAAAATGGCTGAACCCTAAATAGTGCACTATATAGTGAATAGGGAACATGTTCATACACACAGCAGGAGATTGGAGGAGGGAAAGAAAGAGAAAAACCAGGGGGAGAGTGAGACAGTGAGAAAGAGAGAGAATGAGAGAGAGAGAGAGAGAGAGAGAGAGAGAGAGAGAGAGAGAGAGAGAGAGAGAGAGAGAGAGAGAGAGAGAGAGAGGTACAATAGTTTCCATTTCTAGCATTATTTTATTCTTTTTTTTAAATGTTTTCTTCTCTCTCACTGACTGTGTTACTCACACCCTGTCTTTCTTTCTCACTGTCCGTCTCTCTCTCCTGTGTTTCTGTTACTTACTCCATGTCTCTCTCTCCTGTCTTTCTGCTACTCACTTCCTGTCTTTCTCTCTCACTGTCGGTCTCTTTCTCCTGTCTTTCTGCTACTCACTTCCTGTCTTTCTCTCTCACTGTCGGTCTCTCTCTCCTCTCTTTCTGTTACTTACTCCCTGTCTTTCTTTCTCACACCCTATCTTTCTCTCTCACTGTCGGTCTCTCTCTCCTCTCTTTCTGTTACTCACTCCCTGTCTTTCTCTCTCCTGTCTTTCTGTTACTCACTCCCTGTCTTTCTCTCTCCTGTCTTTCTGTTACTCACTCCCTGTCTTTCTCTCTCCTGTCTTTCTGTTACTCACTCCCTGTCTTTCTCTCTCACTGTCGGTCTCTCTCTCCTCTCTTTCTGTTACTTACTCCCTGTCTTTCTTTCTCACACCCTATCTTTCTCTCTCACTGTCGGTCTCTCTCTCCTGTCTTTCTGTTACTCACTCCCTGTCTTTCTCTCTCCTGTCTTTCTGTTACTCACTCCCTGTCTTTCTCTCTCCTGTCTTTCTGTTACTCACTCCCTGTCTTTCTCTCTCCTGTCTTTCTGTTACTCACTCCCTGTCTTTCTCTCTCCTGTCTTTCTGTTACTCACTCCCTGTCTTTCTCTCTCCTGTCTTTCTGTTACTCACTCCCTGTCTTTCTCTCTCACTGTCGGTCTCTCTCTCCTCTCTTTCTGTTACTTACTCCCTGTCTTTCTTTCTCACACCCTATCTTTCTCTCTCACTGTCGGTCTCTCTCTCCTCTCTTTCTGTTACTCACTCCCTGTCTTTCTCTCTCCTGTCTTTCTGTTACTCACTCCCTGTCTTTCTCTCTCCTGTCTTTCTGTTACTCACTCCCTGTCTTTCTCTCTCCTGTCTTTCTGTTACTCACTCCCTGTCTTTCTCTCTCACTGTCCGTCTCTCTCTCCCATCTGTCTTTCTCTCACTGTCTGTCTATTACTTACACCCTGTCTTTCTCTCTCTGTCTGTCTATTACCCACTCTGTCTATCATATTTCTGTCTCACTGTCTGTCGGTCTCTCTCTTTCATATATTCACACTCTGTCTTTCTCTCTCTTTGTCTGTCTGCTACTCACTCCCTGTCTCTCTCTCTGACTCCCTGTCTTTCTCTCTCTGCGTCTGTCTCTCTCTCTGTCTATTACTCTCTCCCAGTCTTTTTCTCTCATCATCTTTCTCTCTCATTGTCTGTTATTCACACCCTGTCTTTCTCTCTCACTGTCTGTCTGACTCCTACACACTCCTTTCTTTTCTCACCGTCTGCCTGAGGATCCAAGCAGATAAGTCATCATCTATCACCAGGTGTCTCGTTCTCTTTTATCACCCAGTGTGTGTGTGTGTGTGTGTGTGTGTCATACACTCATTCGTTTAAACAGACCACACACCTCCAATATCAAACCAGTCCAAGAGACACAGAAAATTTCACAAAAGGGCTTTAACACTATAATCCCACATATCTGGAGCAAAATGAGGAGCTTTTATTTACAATACCTAATTTGCATTTGTTTATCTTCCTGTCATTAATATCAAGACTAATAAGAGTATATTAAAACCATACAAAATATATACAACCACCAAAATTAAAAAGAAAACGGAACAAATCGGAAAAGTAAAACATTTTCATATTTTTTAAACATACAAACACATCATATTGTGTCTCATTTAGGGCAAAACTTGCTGGAAAATCTGGGAAAATGTGTAGTTTTGTGGGGGTTTTTTTTTTTTTTTTTTAACGTTTTAAATCCGTCAGTCACGCACAGGTGCGTCGTCGTGCCGCGGGAGCGCGCATCTTCCTGGCAAACATCACGTCAATCTTTTAACTTTTTTTATATATATATATATATAAATATATATATAAATATATATATATGAATATACATTATATTTAGATATATACGTGATATATCGTTTCTGGAGGTAAACTTACACTCAGATTAAAAACAAAAAACATTCGTTTATCCGAGTCTAATCGTTTTAAATGTTAATATTGATCATTATGACTTACCTTTATAGGCTAGGCGAGGAGAGTTCAGGAGAGAGAAAGAGCCGAGCCACAGTCACAATGATTGCCACACACACACACACACTCGCACGGAAGCACATGAGTCGTTCAGTCAGTCCCGAAGACGCTCCATCGGGAAAAAAAATTATATATATATATATATTAAAAACCCGTTAAAACGCGCGCTCCCAGCTGGAGAGACGTGCACGGCGCGCTCGCACCCGCGCTGCTCAGGGCACTAATTAACGTACCAATGGAATTCACCAGCGCGCACCAGACCAAAAATCTCTCATTTGTGCTGGTCAAATTTGTTTAAACGTCTCCATCCACAAGCGAAGTCTAAACCATTAAAAAAGCTTAAAGAAATAGATGACAATAAAAAAAAAGTAGCCCGAATTCTACAAAGTCCATTTTTCCTCGCCGGTGTAATTGGAAGGACAGCTCAGCTGCGCGGGAAACCGCTCAAATGACTGGATTGCCATCTGCTGGTGCGTCATGAACTCCTAAGCCAATCAGGTTCAAGTCGTGTTTCAAGTCACCTAGCGCACACTACAGTCTTATTCAATTTTTCTGAAATCGTACCCTACCCTTTTCATACGGTACGAATGACAAATGGCATTTCCGGTATTCTTTACCCTCTCTGGGCTGCGTCATGGGGATACTGCAGTACAGTGTGGTTTCTTAATTCTACATTATGCGTTCATGTGTGCCAACAACCAGAAATGATCCCAAAGTAGTGCCCTATGTAGTGAATAGGGAGTGACTTTTTGCGCATTATAAGGCTATACCGTTAAAATTGTGTTTATGTGTCTGAAATCACACACTATGGGTTTCATACTTAATGCATGCTGAATTATTTACCTTAATCTTCTGAGCTTCTTCTAGGCTTTTTCAGATCATAGTAAAACTTCTTCAGCCCAAGCTGGGGCTTCTTCTGATCATGGTAGATCTATTTCTGCCCAATCTGGGGCTTCTTCTGATCATGGTAGATCTATTTCTGCCCAATCTGGGGCTTCTTCTGTTCATGGTGAGGTTATTCCTGCATAATCTGGGACTTCTTCTGTCCACAGTAGGGCTATTCCAGCCCAATCTGGGGCTTCTTCTGTTTGTAGTATGGCTATTCCTGTTCAATCTGAAGCTTCTTCTATTCATGTTGAAGCTATTCCAGCCCAATCTGGGGCTTATTCTTCTCATGGTGGGGCTATTCCTGCCCAATCTGGGGCTTATCCTGTCCATGGTAGGGCTATTCCTGCCCTATATGGGGCTTCTTCTGTTCATGTTAAGGCTATTCCTGCCCAATCTGGGGTCTATTCCGCCCATGGTGGGGCTATTCCCATCCATAGTAGGATTCTTGTGAAAATCATTGACAAGATTGGCTTCTTTTGCCCATGCTGGTGCCTACTCTGCCCTAGCTGTGGCCTTTGCCCACTCTGGGGCTTCTGCACATTCAGGAATTTCCCAACCAAAGATAAGTCTTTCTACCATTTTTGCCCACACTGAGGCTTCCTCTACCCAAGTTAATGCTTTTTCCCATTCTTGGACTTCTTCTGACCATGCTGGGGCTTCTGTCAAAGTTGCTGCTTCCTCTTCTGCCCTTGCTAAGGCTTCATCTGAACAAATTGAGGTCATTTGTGCTTAAGCATTTGCCCTATTGCAGAGTATCAAGCATCACTAAGAGTTTGGCCGTTTGAACCCCAACAATGCTGCTGTTGTCCAATGCCAAGTGTCAGAGGGAGCTTAACTGTCTATGCTGTCTGGGTGAGAGGGGCAACATTAATCTCTACCCTGTTAATCAGAGTGACATGATGTGTGAGCTCATGTAAGCAGAAGAGACTAAATAGCACTTTCTTCTGAGTAAATACTTACAGAAAGCTCTTGACTTGTGTTATAAGGAGAACTATTGATGGGAACAATTACTAAATTGGGAGGAATATCTAGAAATAAAATGTTATAATAATAAAATGTTCAAAATATAATGATTTCAAATGATATACCAATTAGTTTACACCTAATAATTTGCCATGGGACTGTACTGAGTATGTGAAAAGTGCAAGTCACATCACAACAAACAAACATCATTGTACTAATGAGGGTGATTTATAATGGAAGAAATTCAGAGCACATTCTGTTTGACAGGAGAACCTTAGTGCTAGACATGTGCTTATCTCATTAACGCTGCTAAATCAGAAGTAATGTTTGGCATGCACCTGGGAAAATATCCAGAGAAAAGGAAACTCCTTTGGTGTGGTGACTATATAGGGGTTCTTTTTAAAATATGCTAAATATATTCAAAACACATCCTGCCCCAAGTAGTCACATTGATTTGTGGTTCAGGTGTGTTGATGGACCAGAAACATGGACTTACAGGATGTTGAAGCTATTCCTAATCTGAGGCTTCTTCTGTTCATGGTGGGGCTATTCCTGCCCAATCCAGGGCTTCATTTGTCCATTGTCGGGCTAGTTCTGCCAATCTGGGGCTTGTTCTGTTTATGGTGGAGCTATCCCTGCCCAATCAGGGGCTTCTTCTGTTCATGGTGGGGCTATTCCTGTTTAATCTGGGGCTTCTTTTGTTCATGGTGGGGCTATTTCTGCCCAATCTGGGGCTTCTTCTGTTCATGGTGGGGCTATTCCGGCCCAATCAGGGGCTTCTTCTGTTCATAGTGGGGCTATTCCTGTTCAATCTGAGGCTTCTTCTGTTCATAGTGGGGCTATTCCTGCCCAATCTGGGGCTTCTTCTGTTCATGGTGGGGCTATTCCTGCCCAATCTGGGGCTTCTTCTGTTCATGGTGGGGCTATTCCTGCCAAATCTGGGGCTTCTTTTGTTTATGGTGGGTGTATTCCTGCCCAATCAGGGGCTTCTTCTGTTCATGTTGATGCTGTTCCTTTCTTAGGTTCTCTTAAGACTCGGATGCAAACCTAAGCACAAAGTGGCAGTTTTGCATGAAGTTTACATCGGCATATGAAGCATTTCTGGCATACGAACAGACGGAACCGAACCAAATGCCATCTAAGTTGTGTTTTTTTTTAGTCAGCAAAAACTCTTTGGATGCGTTCAAAAGCTAGGTGATTTTTCGGGCGATTTTTGCTGACAAATTGGTGGCGTGGGTGCTCTGTTCTATTTTTAGCCCAAGCTTGGTGGCACGACTTCCTGTGAGGAGCCTTGACATGGAATGCTTGTCTTGGGTCAGTTCTTTGTAAGCAGCCATACAGTTTACATACGCTTCGTATTGGTCATATTGGTCATATTTTTGGGCGGCTGGAACGGATTATCTGCGTTTACATTATTTCTCATTGGGGAAATTCATTTTGCAATACAAGTTTTCACCTTAAGAACTCGCTTCCAGAACCTATTAAATTCCTATGCCGAGGATTCACTACTAGGATACTGAAGCTTTATGGTGCATTTTGAAACATACACAGTGTCAAAGAGCCACTATTACACTGTAAAAGTACACTAATCTGATGTACAGTATGATGTGTGTATACAAACTATACATCTATTTGTATCTACAATGAACTGAATGAACATGATACCCATGAATATATAAAAACTGATCAAATCCAGGGGCGTGTCACTCTGTGTGATCAACTGATCCATCTATAACCAAAGGGCCATGCGAATCTACAGTCTGAGCTAGAAAGAATTCAGCCACTGGTTGAGATTATTTGTGCTACAGTTCCACAAAAATCCATTATGTTCCTTCTTAAGATGTCTGTGAAGAGGAAATGATCTGATTTGAGTGCCAGATCTTCGCCTCTTCGCCTGTCTGCTATTGCCTCTGTAAAATCTGTCATTTTTTGCGCTAGTTACATAGACTCCTAATTATTGCATGCCATTTTGTTTACCCTTATTTCTCATCCAGCAGACATGGCAATGTGCTTTCTGAAGCTGATTACAGCCTAATGAGATTTATAATAGAAATTCTAACACCAGGTCAAGGTTAAAACAAGAAACAATAATCAAACAAGAAGGCATGTATGTTACTGCGGCTTAAAATAAACCAGCTGTGACACAGAGTCAGAGCTAAAGGCTAAAGCACATACTCAAGACCCGAGAATACAGATAGTGCCTGAACGGGGCAAGTAGTAAAGCTAGAACTGGTTGTTTTTGTGCTTTCCTTATTAGTCCCTATGAGCTATCCTTTATTCCTGGGTTTTTCAGCCCATGTCAGCTACTTCGGCTGTCTTTTGGTGGTACATTCCACAGATGGGTTCATCACATCACCTCCTCTGTGTATTACTCCACATAGCGTATCTGTTTGAGGCAATATCCAATCCTTTGGGAATATGCTTGGAGATGCAGCAAGATATCTAAAATTCAAGCTTTGACTCTTTCTAATTCCATCCGCCTACTTTTGTGGTTTTGATTGCTTTTTTACAATTGTACATTGTTTGGAATTGAGTACAATCTCTTTACTCTTTAGATATTAAATGTTGTTTTTGGCAGGATCAGGCCTCAGAGTCTGAGTAACTAATAACTTTAAGGGAATACATGTTGAGTCATTTTACTGTAAATGTCTCTTGAGGTACTTTTGATTTCAAAGAGTTATTTGCTATGGAGAATGCCATTTTGTTTATTTTCCAAGACTTTGAGTTGGCTTTTAGTGTTGTCTTCCAGAGTTCCCCTGAGTTCCCATTGAAAGGTGTCATTTCTTATTGACTTTTGTAACACCTGTTGGAGGCAAGAGGAACACGGCAAAAAGTACAGAGTCAGGAATCCAGGAAAATAAGTGCTCTTTTATTTACAACAGTGGTAGAAAAATGTCACTCTGTGGAAGGTGCTGGTGAAGTGGTGAAGAGTCTTTGGTGGAGCGGGAGTGAAGTAGCTAAGCAGAGAGGCAGCAAGGCAGACCCCTGGAGCATGGCTTAGGCTCAGCAGATTAGGGAGCGTTGTCCTCTTTACGGCATTGTCTCTGGAACAAAACAGGCAGAGAGATGGCATCCATTAACAATCATCCCAAACTCGATCCCATACCTCCTCCTAGTGCTGAGCCTGGCTTTCTTTAACCATCTTACATCCATTGGTCAGTTTTGGTGCGCTTTTGGCCGCTCTGCCTTGCAGCCGCCTCAGCGGCGCTGGCCATGGTGCTTAATTGCTGCTTTCACTCCAGCAACGCGGTTTTAAGGAGCGTGATTTTGTGGCTTGAGTGCATTGGTGTGTGCGATGCAATCACACCTTGTATAGTGCTAGCTATTCCATATGCCTGTATTCTTTTTTGGACTCAATCCAGACAATTCTCTGCTCGGTCTTAGAGTCTCGGTTTTTTCTGTATGTGCTTTAAATTTAAAAAAAAAAAAATTTTTTTATTAGTACTCACTTAACTTGATGGTTGTTATACCTGACAGGAGCTTACAAACAGGTAACTATTTCATAATTGGATGTTGATTGTCATTTGCTGAGAAATCCCATCAGCCTGATCAGTAATGTGGTTAGTTTCTCCAGGCAATGGTGTTATTTGATTGTTTCTCTCATATGCTCTTACATTATTGTCTATATACAGTATATCTATACTCTGTAACTGAAAGGTAATTATGATTTACTAGAAAGGACTAAAAGATGGTTCATTTACCTCATCATATGTTCATTCATCTTCTGAAGTTTTTTTTTCCTGGACAGGGTTGCAGTGGATCTGGAGCATATCTCGGGATAAAGGCATAAAACTGGAATACACTCCACCGTCCAGGTTGCTTTTAGGAGGTGGGAGAAAACCAGAGAACAGGGAACCTGGAACCTGGCACTGTGAGGAAGCAACACTACATCCTCTGCCACTGTAGGGTTTCGTGAATGGGATTATGGGGGAAAAAGGATAATCATGACAAACATCCTAATGTAACATTTATATTAACTAATGCTTAGTAAAGATGGCCAGATTTGACTTGCTACTCGTGTAAGGAATGAAGGAATAAAGAGGGAAGGAAAAAAGACATTTTATCTATTTTTATTTAGACTATTAACAGAGAGAACTGACAAAGATGGAACTGCTTGATAAATTAATGAATGAAGCAAGTGTGACAGTGAGAATAGGGGAAAGGTTTGAGACCTTCCAACAAGATTCATGCATTAACAGCATGAAGCATACACACACACACACACACACACACACACACACACACACACACACACACACACACACACATACATATATACACCGAGCACGCATAACATTATACCACATGCCTAATATTGTGTTGGCCCCTCTGTTGCTGCCAAAACAGCCCTGACTCGTCATTCACTGTGTATTCTGACACCTTTCTATCAGAATTAGCATTAGCAACAGTAGCTTATCTGTTGGATCGGATAACACGGGTCAGCTTTCGCTCCCCATGTGCATCAGTGAGCCTTGGCCGCCCATAACTCTGTCGCAGGTTCACCAATTTTCCTTCCATGGGCCACTTTTGATAGATACTGACCACTGCTGACCGGGAACACCCCACAAGAACTGCCATTTTGGAGATGTTCTGATCCAGTGGTCTAGCCATCACAATTTGGCCCTTCGTCAAACTCACTCAAATCCTTACGCTTGCCCATTTTTCCTGCTTCTAACACATCAACTTTGAGGACAAAATGTTCACTTGCTGCCTAATATATCCCACCCACTAACAGGTGCCATGATGAGGAGATCATCAGTGTTACTCACTTCACCTGTCACTGCTCAGAATGTTATGCCTGATCGGTGTATACACACTATTATAGTGTATGTATTCCTTCTCAGAGTGAACTACAGTGTCACAAAAATGCCACAACAGCAGCACTGTTTCTAGTCACAATCTTAATTTCCTCTTTGTTTACAAATATGCCTTTGACTACCCATAATCCTCTACACAGCTTGACAACAGGTTTGGAAGAACATATGCAGTGAACAACCATCTAAAATGAAGAAGCCGTTTTTTTCACATATTCACAGTTACATTAACAGCATTTGTCAGACACCGTTATCCAGAGTTACAACTTCTCATTTTATACAATTGAGCAATTGGGAATGGGAATGATGGCTTAAACAAAGCCAGTTCTTGATAGTGAACTGAGGCTTCTGGACCATACTGAAAAGCAATATTTAACTCATAAATGTCAGCCGCTTTAATCCCAATCCACTTTAGTCTCAGTTCCAAGACTCATAATCTTGCCGGATCAGAGAGGGGCATTAGGGACCCACTGGATACACACTGAGATTAATTATGTATTGACCACACATATGAACAGACAAACAGACATCGTTATTAGAGAGATAGGGGATCTAGCTGCTATTTTAGGTTCATGTGTGTGGTAGGCCACCCGAGTTATAAGAACGCTTAATAATGGAGCTTTAATGAAGGGTGTGGGTGGGGGTGGGTGTGTGTGTGTGTGTGTGTGTGTGTGTGTGTGTGTGTGTGTGTGTGTGTGTGTGTGTGTGTGTGTGTGTGTGTGTGTGTGTGTCCTGTGCTGGATAATCAGCTGTCTGGGGAAACTGCTAACATGGTAACGGTTGTTGGTTGTGTTGGCATCTAAGCTGTAGACTTCAAAGAGTTTTGTATCTGCTTATAATTGGGTAGTTTATTTGGTACTTTTCTTTATCTTTCCATCCATCCATCCATCCATCTATCCATCATCCATCCATCCATCCATCCATCCATCCATCATCCATCCATCCATCCATCCATCCATTGATCAACTCACCCCTCTGTAGATCCACTCCATAATTGGATTGGATGGATGTATAGAGAATTAGAATTAGTGGACGTATAGAGGGGTGAAATGATGAATGTATAGATGGATGGATGGATGAATATGTGGATCTTATAAATGGATGATAATGTACAGCTATGCATTCATCCATCTACACATTCACTTATTTATTCATCCACCCATCTATCCATCTATCATCTATACATACACTTATTTATAAATCCTTCCATGAACTCATCACTAATACATCTAATTATTTGTCCATCAATCCATTTATCCATGCAATTAAAAATACATCCATCTATACATTCACTTATTTATCCACCCATCCATTTATCAACTCATCCATCCATACATTCACTTGTGTTCAACCATCCCTCCCTCCCTCCATTTATCCATCCGTCCATCCATCCACCAATCTGTCCATCTGTACATCTACTTATATATTCACCCACTCACAAATACATACAAACATTTATCTATTCCTCCATCCATCCATCCATCCACCAATCTGTCCATCTGTATGTCTACTTATATATTCACCCACTCACAAATACATACATACATTTATCTATTCCTCCATCCATCCATCCATCCACCAATCTGTCCATCTGTATGTCTACTTATATATTCACCCACTCACAAATACATACATACATTTATCTATTCCTCCATCCATCCATCCATCCATCCATCCATCCATCCATACGTACATACATCTAATTATATATTCACCCAGTCACCCACACATGAATACATTTATTTATTACTCCCTCCATCCATTCACCCATCCATTCACCCATCCATTCACCCATCCATTCACCCATCCATTCACCCATCCATTCACCCATCCATTCACCCATCCATTCACCCATCCATTCACCCATCCATCCACCCATCCATCCACCCATCCATCCATCCACTTATCTATTCAGGCACCCACTGTTCTATCTATCTATCTATCTATCTATCTATCTATCTATCTATCTATCTATCTATCTATCTATCTATCTATCTATCTATCTATCTATCTATCTATCTATCTATCTATCTATCTATCTATCTATCTATCTATCTATCTATCTATCCAGTTATTTACTTATAAGTGTATCTATTCATTATCTACTCAACAATCAACAATCTACAACTAACCATCTTCAAATGGATTCATCCATCCTTTTTCTATTCACCCACTTATCAAAGATTCAGTGTATGAAATAGATCCATCCATCCATCCATCCATCCATCCATCCAATCATCTGTCCATCTATACACTTACCTATTTATTCATCCACTCACACATACATACATCTCTTTACATATTCCTCCATCCACCCAATGTCTATTTAGTCACCCAGTTTCAGCTTTACATTTATTCATATGTCTACATATTTATTCATCCATCTTTCTATCTATCCATCCATCCATCTGGTTATTTACCTAATGTCCATTCATCATCTACTCAACAATCAACTCATCTAATAATCTTCATACTGATTCATCTATTCTTTTACCATCCATCCACATATACAAAATTCTGTGTATAAAGTAGATCCATCCATCCATCCATCCATCCATCCATTTTTAGGAATCACTTGATCCTAGTCAGAGTCATGATGGATCCAGTAACCGATACAGCACAGTAACCCAAGCTCAGACTTGACCCGGGGTCATCAGAGCTGTGAGGTAACAATGCTACCTGTGCACTACTATCAATTCATCTCTCTATCTACTCAACAGCCCTCCATCATCATCATCCATCCATCCATCCATCCATCCATTCAAACCAGTTCAAACCAATCACAGAAGCCACTCATCCATTCAACCATCTAAACCAATCGTCTAAAATAAATCCATTCTCCCACCCTTCCACTCATCCACCCATTTATTTATCCATTTCTTCGTTACTTACCAGTCATACCCCCCCCATCTCTCTCTCTCTCTCTCTCTCTCTCTCTCTCTCTCTCTCTCTCTCTCTCTCTCCTCTCTCTCTCTCTCTCTCTCTCTCTCTCTCTCTCTCTCTCTCCTCTCTCTCTCTCTCTCTCTCTCTCTCTCTCTCTCTCAAAAGCCACTGTTGTCAATAGTTTAATAAGCCATAATTTTATCCCAGACACTTTTCTTGCTCAATAATGAGATGATCACATTCAGCTTTGGCAAATATCTGATTAGAAAAACTCACACGATTGAATTAGCAGATATCTTTCTCTCGGCTCATGTTGCAAGATGGCGGGATGCAGGATTTTGGCTGTAGATGTGCAGCATCTATATCGTTTGTTCAGCCTCTTTAAGCACAACACCAGCATCCAATTTGTGGCTCATAACAAAGCGGTATTAAAGGCAGAATGATCATGAGCGTTATTAAGCCAGGTACCAATTGAGTTCCACGGTGAGCCGTTAACAATGTTAATAAAACATTTTAATGTTGTTAATGGTGTTGCACTCAGACTAGAGAAATATTTTGATTATTGAACGTGGGTGGAATTGATTTAACAGATGGTGCAAAAAGAAAAAAATACAAACGTAATACAAACACACTCCAGAGGAAACATATTTGCGTGCAGACATGATCACAGCGGTGAAAACACATACACACACACACACACACACACACACACACACACACACACACACACACAAATACCAGCTTACTTAACTTGTTAATGCTTTATTCATCACAGCACTGTTCAATTCGTGATTCTATCTGATCATAAGGTGTTGATGAATTTTCTCTAACAACAGCTCAGACATTATGATTTACTGTCAACATTCCACAACAGTACATGTACCTATAAATGGATAAAAAGTATGATGCATCAAAAGGTTATACAGCAGAACCTTGGCATATGAATTTAATTTGTTCTGGAGTTCTTGAGGTAAAAATTTGTATTGTGAAACGAATTTCCCCATAAGAAATAATATAAATACAGGTAATCCGTTCCAGTAGCCCAAAAATATTAGCAATATGACCGATCCGAAGCGTATGTAAACTGTATGGCTGCTTACAAAAAACTGACCCAAGCCAAGCATTCCATGTCCAGGCTCCTCACAGGAAGTCGTGCCACCAAGCTTGGGCTAAAAATAGAACAGTCCACCCACGCCACCGATCTGTCAACAAAAAAACACCCGAAAAATCACCTAGCTTTTGAACGCATGTGGAAGGCAATGTTGGTATCGTGGGTCCAAACAGCTTTCACTGACTGAAAAAAATTCATAAAATTCAGAAACTCGCTTCGGTTGGCTTTCCACTGACGCAAACATGTTTTGAGCGGCTCCCGGATGTACGCGCAACTTAGCCGGCATTCGGTTTGGTTCGGTCGTGTGCCGAAAACGCTTCTTATGCTGATGCAAATTTCTTGCAAATTTTAATTCTTAATGGAGGGAATTCGTAAGCCGAGGTTCCACTGTTAATAAAAATAATATAACTATAAATGTTGAAATATAAATGTTGTTAAGGTGCAGATAAAATATAACTTTTTCAGTGTATATTTTTCTATAACGGCATGAAATAAAAATCATTTTCTCACTTGGCTCCACAAGGACAGCCTGGACTGCTGTGGATAATAGCACTTCAGCGACCGTGGAGTTGCCTTTTACCGCTGTCCGGATTTGCGCTCGGGTATCCATCATGGATCTTTTGATTACTTCAGTAAAAAACACTTTGTATTAAAACTATAAAGAATTCAGAAATGACGCTGATGCTCATACTCATAGGTTGCTCAAAAAATCTCACAAGTGCACAGTTGCACTTGACTATATAGTGTTGAGTTATAGAAGGAAATGATTAATCATTGCACTCTCCAGAGTCACCCAGGTGAGGATGAGGATGAGGATGAGGTTCCCTTACAGAATCTGGTTCCTCTCAAGGTTCCTTCCTCATATCGTTTCAAGGAGTTTTTCCTCACCATCTTCACCTCTGGCTTGTTTGTTAGGAATAAATACAAAAAGAAATACAAAAAAGAAATAAAAAATGTCAAAAAAAATTAAAAACAAACAAAAATTAATAAAGAATAAATGTATTTCTCGGGGGGCACGGTGGCTTAGTGGTTAGCACGTTTGTCTCACACCTCCAGGGTTGGGGGTTCGATTCCCGCCTCCGCCTTGTGTGTGTGGAGTTTGCATGTTCTCCCTGTGCTTCGGGGGTTTCCTCCAGGTACTCTGGTTTCCTCCCCAGTCCAAAAACATGCGTGGTAGGTTGATTGGTATCTCTAAATTGTCCATAGTGTGTGATTGCGTGAGTGAATGAGAGTGTGTGTGTGTGCGCCCTGCGATGGGTTGGCACTCCGTCCAGGGTGTATCCTGCCTTGATGCCCAATGATGCCTGAGATAAGCACAGGCTCCCCGCGACCCGAGAGTAGTTCGGATAAGCGGTAGACAATGAATGAATGAATGAATGTATTTCTCATTAGGAATAAATAAATAAATCTATACAAATAAAATAAACTGAATTTTCTACACAAATATTCTGTATGGGTGGAGGAGGGTGGTTCCTTCGGGTTCTCCAGTTTCCTCCACCAGTCCAAAGACATGCGTTGTATGCAAAGGTTATAAATTGTAATAAGTGTGTGAGAGTGTCCTGGGATGGTTTGGCATGATGTCAAGGGTATTTCCTGCCTTGTGACCCCAGTTATCCTGGGATAGACTCTAGGTTCTGTGCGACTCATCCAGAAAATGGAGGGATGGATGGATGGATGTTTGAACAAATGTAAAATCTTTACAAAGTCAACAATGCCATGAAAATTCCCAACACACCTTTGTCATCAGGGCTGTTGTTATAGAAAACAAACCAATCAGAACGTCGTATTCAATAGTGTCGCGTTTTATATAATGAATCAAATGTGACAGAATGTTAAGCAGTACCGGAGTACTCACTACATCCTCAGTTCTAAGTCTTCTTCACAGACCTACTGGACTGAATTGGCTCTTCTCTTCTGAAACTAATTCTCCTGTTTGGCTGGCGCTATCTCTCTGACTCAGGCCTTGTCCCCAGACAGTGAAGAGAGAAACACTGGCAGATGTTCTGGATGTAAAAGTGTTCCTAAGCTTTGGACTGCAATCAGACACCCACAAGCTGTTCGTCTGTGTTTGTTTGAGTTTCCTATGGTCAGCCCCGTGTGTGAAAGGATTTGGATCCATCAACAGTTGGTGCGTCTGTTGGTATTAATGCCAAAAGTTTTGCCACTGAAGCTCTGTAATTAAAATCGACTAATGCATGTCTATACTAGATGTAAATAAATTGGCAGCTATAGACATGGTTCCATTCCAAAAGTTTAGAAACACTGTGTGTGTGTGTGTGTGTGTGTGAATGTTAAGTAAAGGAATGAAAACATTTGAGGGTGTTGTATTGTATTATTTTCCAATAATATCATGCGTCAAAATGCTTTATTTCTTTTATACCAGAGCAATTTGGCAATATAAACAATATTAAAGAATGTCCACTGGTGGTCCAGTGGTAGGATCCATCGATCTCACCACCGAGACCAAGGTTCAATTCCCAGCCACTGAAGGGTTAGTTCTCTTTGTTGACCCCAAACCCGAAAAAAACGGGAGTAAAAATCTGTTCTAAAATCAAAATATGTGGATCAGACTGTAACGAAGCACTGACACTGGAAACCCCTTCTAAAAATGCTCAATAAATTACCAAGAAAAATCCGCCATATCAACATTCACAAACAAACCTGTGACCTGCTGCACATGTGGCACAACAATCAGAGCTGCTCTTATATCTTGTAAATTAATCAACACCAGTTGACCAATCAGAATCCAGATTTCAACAGCTCTTTGGTATAATTGTCATTAGGGCATGTATCGCAAACATTCTTTCCTCCTAAAGCGAAAATCCTTAGACACACCCACTGTCTCCATTAACACCAGGGGCCTCATATATTATATTTATTATATTATAGATTCTGGGGGGCACGGTGGCTTGGTGGTTAGCACGTTTGCTTCACGCCTCCAGGGTTGGGGGTTCGATTCCTGCCTCTGTCGTGTGTGTGGAGTTTGCATGTTCTCTCTGTGCCTCAGGGGTTTCCTCTGGGTACTCCAGTTTCCTCTCCCGGTCCAAAGACATGCATTGTAGGTTGATTGGCATCTCTAAATTGTCCGTAGTGTGTGATTGTGTGAGTGAGTGAATGAGTGTGTGTGTGTGTGTGTCCTGTGATGGGTTGGCACTCTGCCCAGGGTGTATCCTGCCTTGATGCCCAATGACACCTGAGATAGGCACAGGCTCCCTGTGATCTGAGAGTAGATCAGATAAGCGGTAGACAATGAATGAATATTATAGATTCCAGAGTGTGCACAAAAAACAGGAAATGACATAAGCACAAAAAATCATTTATAAAACCTCTCATGCTTACATTTGCACACTGATTTTTAAAAATCACAATTTTCTTGTCAATGTACAACAGGTGAAAAGAACTCTCCTACTGTCTGGTTACCACCCAAAATATGACCATAAATGGTCAATGCAAATTATCTCATGTATATTTAAATTTTGGGCTTTGACAATAGTGGAGAGAAAAAACATTGGGGAATATGAATAGGAATTTTCTTTGAGCCAAAATCACACAATTAGCTCTATTTAAAAATCTCTAAAAAATTTCACTTTGTAGGCAATCAGTAGTGTTATGAATCTGATGCAGAGGCTACCAGAAGGAAGTGTGGGGAGGCACAGCAATGAGGTGGTGTGAGAGAACTTCAAAAGGTTGAAAATAAGCTGCATTTTGGATCACTGTTGTTGAATTTTGTTTTTAGGAAGATCTGCCAGAAGTCTTGTTAAGTACCTAACAGGCACCTGAGTGGCCTGTGTGGATAAAAATGTACAAAATCTTCTGATATTGTAAAAGAGATTGCGACATGAGTGCCTCAGATGAGCAGCATGCGAGGAAAAGGACAGCAGTGAAAAAGAAAGTCCATCTGAAGCATTAATTCACACTGTTTTGGTCAGGGGTCAAAGCTTCCGTAAATACATGGAACTACACCGAATGCCCAATTTCCTGTTAAGTATTTCTTTATAAATCCCAGTTTCTGCATGGAAGGTTCGGTACGCACATTTCCGACCCATATGTGTTTGTACACAGTCTTTCTAAATGACGCCCCAGTCATTGCCGCTCACGCTCACTCGTGCTCCCCACTAATTACACACACCTGCTGCCCATTTACATTAATCATGGTGTTTTTCTTCCTCTTATTCAGTTTGTCACTTTGCAATACCCTGTTTTTTTATCCTTGCCTTTATTTCTAATCATTTACAGTGGAACCTCGGCATACGAATTTAATTCGTTCTGGAGTTCACAAGGCAAAAATTTGTATCGCGAAACAAACTTTCCCGTAAAAAATAATGTAATGCAGATAATCCGTTCCAGCCACCCAAAAATATTAGCAATATGACCAATACAAAGCGTATGTAAACTGTACAGCTGCTTACAAAGAACTGACCCAAGCCAAGCATTCCATGTCAAGGGTCCTCACAGGAAGTCGTGCCACTTGTTGATTGAAAGAAACATTTTTTTATGGCATGAGGTTTTTGTCTTGATGGACTGCAGTCTTTTGCCTTGAAAGATCGTGTCCAGGGTGAGAGGATCAGCCTCAATCTTAACTGCCCACTTCAGGGTCCTGGAAGTGTACAGGTCCTGAAGAGGTAGTAAATTCCAGCGAACCACCTTCTCTGCAGAGTGAATGACACTCTGCAGTCTGTTTTGTCCCTGGTAATGGCAGAAGCTGTACCAGGTGATGATGACGTGAGTATAGACTCAGGTGTAGAAGTGCACCATCATTGTCTTTGGTAGGCTGAACTTCTTTAGCTGCCACAGGAAGTACAACCACTGGTGCGCTTTTTTAATTAAACAGTCTACATGAAGCACCCACTTAAGGTCCTGGGTGATGATGGTTCACAGGAAACGGAAGAAGTCCACAGTATTAACTGGTGAGTTACGTAGTATTATTTGTGTTGTTGGTGCTGGGTTCTTCACTGGGTTCTAGGACTACACCAGGTCACACCAGGTCAGATATATGATACACCACCATATACAACAGACAGAGGCTACATCTATATTAACATGGATAGATTACTTTTTATAAAAATGCTCTTAATTCATTTATGATGGTTTTCCAAAAATTGCTCGCCATTAAAATTGCTCGCCACATTGAAATGTCTGAAAACACATGACTGCATCATTTCCCCCAGGAGTTTATTTACTTTCTGTCTCTTTTGAATTGAACACTGAGATTTTTAAAAGGACAGACTAATAACCCAGGACTATAAAGGTGTTTGTTTTGAGGTTAATGGTTATTGATCTTAGCGTTGGAATGGCAGATGAAGAAGATGAGGTCATCGTGGGGAGCTTCATCCAAGGTTTCTTGAAGTTGGACATAAAAGGCATCATTGCTGTGGTCTTCAGCATCCTTCGAATGGGGAGTATTCACTGCTGTGGACATGATGATGCTCACTCCAAGGGTGTACCCGAGGCCACTCTGGAGCAATGTCCCCACTTGTTAGTACCTTTGCATTAAAGTATGAGCCACATCACATCAGGTGATGGATAACAAAGGCTTTGCTCCACCACCATTGTGAAAGAGTGACCCCCTTTGCTGCAGGTTAGTTCATCTCATTGGTCTCTTCTATTGGTGTCCCATTCATTTTTGAGTGATGTAGCACTGACAATACAGGAGAAAAAACAACAAAAATGTTGGTGAATACAAATAGGAAGTTTAAGAAGGCATATGATGAGTTGTACACTAGGTTAGACATTAGAGAAGGAGAGAAGGACTTGTACAGGTTAGCTAGGCAGCGCGATCGAGATGGTTAGGATGTGCAGCAAGTCGGAAGGGGCAGTGGTGGCTCAAGTGGTTGAGGCTCTGGGTTGTTGATCAGATGATCAGGGTTCAAGCCCCAGCATCACCAAGCTCCACTGTTGGGCAATTGAGCAAGGCCCTTAACCCTCTCTGCTCCAGGGGTGCTGTATCATAGCTGCCACTGCACTCTGACCCCAATTTCCTCAGCTGGGATATGTGAAGAAAAGAATTCCACTGTGCTGTAATGTATGTGTGACTATAATAAAGGCCTCTTCGTCTTCTGTGGAACAGAAAGTAGATAAGATTAGAAAGAATGAAGTCAGGAAGGCTTGAAAATTGGAAAGGCAGTTGGTCCTGAAAACATCCCGGTGGAGGTCTGGAAGTGTCTGGGAGAGGCAGCAGTGGAATTTTTTAGAGAGTGAGAAGATGCCTGAGGAATGGAGAAGAAGTGTGTTAGTGCCGATCTTTAAGAATAGTTGATAAAAAAATAAAGTTGATGAGCCATACAATGAAGCTATGGGAAAGAGTAGTGGAAGCTAGGTTAAGGAAGGTAGTGGAAATTTGTGAACAGCAGTATGGCTTCATGCCCAGAAAGAGCACAACAGTTGCAATTTTTGCTCTGAGAATTTTGATGGAGAAGTATAGGGATGGTCAGAGGGAGTTGCACTGTGTGTTTCTAGACTGGGAGAAAGCGTATGACAGGGTGCCAAGAGAAGAGCTGTGGTACTGTATGAGGAAGTCAGGAGTAGCAGAGAAGTATGTCAGAGTGGTGCAGGACATGTATGAGAGGAGCAGGACAGTGGTGAGGTGTGTTGTAGGTCAGACAGAGGAGTTCAAAGTGGAGGTGGGACTGCATCAGGGATCGGCTCTGAGCCCCTTCCTGTTTGCTATGATGATGGACCAGTTGTCAAAGGAGGTCAGACAGGAGTCTCCTTGGACAATGATGTTTGCAGATGGCATTGTGATCTGTAATGAGTTCAGGGAGCAGGTGGAGGAAAACTTGGAGAGGTGGAGGTTTGCGCTGGAGAGAAGAGGAATGAAAGTCAGTTGTTGTAAGGCTGAGTACATGTGTGTGAATGAAAGGGAGGGAAGTGGAACAGTAAGGTTACAGGGTGAAGAGGTGAAGAAGGTACAGGAGTTTAAGTACTTGGGGTCAACAGTCCAGAGTAATGGAGAGTGTGGGAAAGAGGTAAAGAAGCGAGTGCAGGCAGGTTGGAATGGGTGGAGAAAGGTGTCGGGAGTTCTGTGTAATAGGAAAATATCAGCGAGAATCAAGGGGAAGGTGTACAGGACAGTGGTGAGACCGGCCATGCTGTATGGTTTAGAGACAGTGTCACTGAGGAAGAGACAGGAGTCAGAGATAGAGGATGTTGAGGTTCTCTTTGGGAGTGACAAGGTTGGACAGGATTAGGAACGAGTACATCAGAGAGACAGCTCATGTTGGACGTTTGGGGGACAAAGTTAGGGAGGCCAGATTAAGATGGTTTGGACATGTTCAGAGGAGGGAGAGTGAGTATATTGGTGGGAGAATGTTGGACATGGACAAAGAGGAAGGCCAAAAAGGAGGTATATGGATGGAATAAATGAGGATATGAAGCTAGTGGGTGCAAGTGTTGAGGATGCAGAAGATAGGGATAGGTGGAGAGAGATGATTCTCTGTGGCGACCCCTGAAGGGAAAAGCCGAAAGAAGAAAACGAACAGTCTAAAAACTATGATGGGATAAAATACAACAAGAAGGGAACAATTTTTTTAAGGGCTGGTTTCAGAAAAATGTAGGTCATCACAGGTCATTTGAAGATGGCCAGTAATTCAGCTCTTTGGACATCTATAATGGAAGTTCATTCCACCACCCATGTCCCAGAATAGAGAAGAATCTTACTCTTACTTGTACTCAATGTCATGCCACCAAGAGTAAATAATGGTCTTTGCCATCGCTGACCTTTTGTCTACTATTTGTTCAACGTAGGTCACTGATCCAGAAGGTATCTATCTGAAAGTAGTCGAATTCCTAGAGCAGATGGGCCATTTTGCCTCTCTGGAGCAACGTCCTCACATTCCATACTTCAATTCTTGCAGGTACCTTCGCATTGAGGAATGGTCCATGCATCAGGTGATGGATGACCAACAAGATCACCACCATCTTCACCACCATCATGGAAGTCACCTTTGCTGTACGGGTTAGCTGATCTGGTCATTTCTCTAGCACTACTTTAGGCAGGGTGGCAGGCCAGGCGCCCAACCCTCCTCCTTTATTAACCAAGATTTGGGACCGCCCATGGGACCAGCTTCTTATCAGTAATCTAGAGCCTTAACCATTGAGCTACCAGTAAACTAAATTAATATATCATCATTAAGACCTCTTCATTTGACCACAGACTACTTTCTTATACATTGTCACAAATAAAGGTACTAATAAAGGTACTAAATGTACTTTTCCTTAATGGATTCATCATTATCTTTTGTGCCTGTAGTAGGTATGTTTTATCTTGTATGATAGTCATGTGGTACTTTTAGTTAGCTTTAAGTGTACAGGTACATCAGTGGACCTAATACAAGATGCAATGTGAATTATTTTATCCTTAAAGGTATAAAGATCTACTAAAGATCCAAAGATTGAAATCTTGATGTTACCCCATCAACAGCATCAATTGCTAGCTTTCTTTTCTGACAAAGAAAGACAGCATGTAGCTGAAAAACCTCGTTCCACTTTCTCATTTCTACTTATTACACCAACGTTTCCATCTGTGTTTGTGCGTTTCTTTTTCTTCAATTTAAAATTTGATGGAAACCCCACTCAGTATTTGCGTACAGCAGCTTTTGTATGCGTGTCCTCCTCAACCTCCCGCCTCTGTGTGTGCCGAGCTCATAAAAGCACCAGCAGGCAGGCACAGCGTGCATTATTTCAGCTGCTAATGGAGAAGCGAGCCTGGCCTGATGGAGAGAGACGTCGGCCTCTGGCACAGCAATCTGATTACCGCCTTAAAGAGACGCTCTAATCAATGCGATTTCATGTTGTCGGACTCCATATTGTAATGAACAGGAGGCAGGATGCTAGGACAGACTACTTTTGCTTTGGGCTAATGCACAAAAACAGCATCAGAACAGATAACACTGGACACGAACATCAGGACAGGATCATAATTTTGTTATATATTCATAATTAGCTACTAAACACATTGCTAACTTCTTGCTAGCTAGCTAACATTAGTTAGACTGAAAGAAGCTACTGTGAAAGCTAGCTAGATCATGCACTGTAAAAGATAGTATATATATATATATATATATATATATATATATATATATATATACATACACTTCATATTTATAAATGTAATTAAAAAAATAAGAAAACCCGAGGATGGATCGTATAAGCGGTACAGACAAAAAGTAATTCATGCACATTCTCAGACACATTGCTCATAGTGTCATTTCAGTTGTGTATCAATTTCCATTATTTCCATCTGTTTCCTGTTTAGTTCCTTAATTACTTTGTCTTTTTATTCGCTTTTATATATTTACATCTTGTTTCCTGTATCCCTGCTTGGTTCACTTTCTAGCTCCTGAGATGATTGACTTCCTGGATTTTACTTATTGGTGCTCTTGTTCTCATCGATGGATGATCCTGTTTTGCTTTCTGGGTCAACAGTAAAAGCCAGATTCTATGCTTTTGTGTCCTGCTTTGTCACACAGGAACAACATTATTAAATAACATGTAAGTGAAAAAAAGCTACAGAGCCTAAACGAAGACCTTAAAACCTCCCTGCTGGTATAATTGTGCTGATAATTAAAAGGTGGAAAGTTCACAACTAATTGTCCCTGGACAGGTGACGCAACACACAACACATGTTCATGCTAATGATGAAGGAAAGTCAGAGAGAAGTCAGGAGTCACTAGAAAAGAGTTGCAGGATGACTGAAGCACAGCACTGTAACAACGTCTTCATGACAAACTACTAAGTGATAGCTCAGTGGTTAAGGTGTTGGCCTAATGAAAGGTTGTGAGGTCAAATCCCACGAGGCTGCAACTACTGGGCCCCTGAGCATGGCCCTTAACCCTTGATTGCTCACTTGTTTTTAAAAAAAAAATGTACTACATTCCCCATATTCATGACACATAATAAACATATGACATGAGAGTTCTATGTTCCCAGGGTCCTACATTCCCCCAGATTTATGACACCTAATAAACATATGACATGAGAGTTCTATGTTCCCAGGGTCCTACATTCCCCCACATTTATGACACCTAATAAACATATGGCATGAGAGTTCAATGTTCCCAGGGTCCTACAGTCTCCAAATTTATGCAATGAATGTAAGTTGCCAAATGCCATCAAAATACGAACACCGATCATTTCTGGCTCCTGAATTCATTTTTCTTGATTTTTTTAAACAAATCTTCGATTAGGCTATTGAATACACGCTTTGTTGTTGAGATTTACAAGAAAAAGACAATACATGTGTGTGAATTTAATCTGGATTTATGCACTGGAAGTTATTGAATAACAAAATATCCAGATACTTAAAGTGCATCCCAAATCGCATACTTATACACACACTATTTAACTTCCCTGGGTAGTATAAATAGTGCCATGAAAATTCCAACTACATGAAGAAGAAATGTACTTTAAAAAACGGGATAATGCAGTAATTCAACCTAAAAAAACAAACAAAAAAAAAAAACGCTTGAAATATTTTGCCTACGTAAAAGTAGAGAAGGGGGCGGGGCTACCAGGAGCTGACATTGACTAAAAAACATTTTCAAGATGGCCGACGACTCAGACGCCGGTGGATGAGAAGTCTTACAAATGTTTTTTAAATGAGCCCACATGCATTGTGGGATTTATTTCAACATTTTAAAAATTCTGCGTATGCTAAAGCTAGCGCTGTCATGTCAAGTGAGTTTGACGTCATTTGCCATCCTCTGTTCCCAGGGTCCTACATTTCCCATATTTATGACACATATTAAACATGACATGAGAGTTCAATGTTTTCAGGGTCCTACGTTCCCCATATTTATGACACATAATGAACATATGACAAGAGAGTTCCATGTTCCCAGAGTCCTTCATTCCCACAGTTTTATGACACATAATGAACATATGACATAAGAGTCCTCTGTTCCCAGGGTCCTAAGTTTGACGCCATTTGCCATCGACTGGGAAATGGTTTATGCTTCCACTTAGTAAAAAAGGGTCAGTGTTCCATTCGAGATGATACGACTATTCCAACATTCATACACCAGACGCTAGGGTACATAGTCCGTAGCATACATATAGTGCGTGGTTTGGGACGCATTTGATGAGTTTGATCATAGTTCAGTGACTTCATTTCATCACTTCATTTTATCCAATCAGAAGGCAGACCAGACACTAGCTCAAATTTCACAGATCATTTTAATCTTTTTATATTTTATTTTATTTATCCTCTCTGGTCTCACCATGAAGACAAGCGTTCATAATATATATCCACATGCTAGCACTTTGCTTACGTCTCTTCTTTCAGTCGGGTCCAAGTGGGAATTCTTGGATCCTTGCATTGATTGGCATCCGCTTCACTCATAACTCGCTCTGGACAACAGGATCTGGCAAATCTATAAATGGAAATGTCAATGCGAAGTCTCAAAACATTGTGACATTTCCAGAAGAGTTTCATATCGACATTACGTGTGATCATGGTCTAGCGTTAATGCCTCAAAATGTTAGGACACCCCGTAGTAATGGTCGAAAGTGCCAAGAGCTGTACATCTCTCTCCCCTCACTCACACACACACACACACACACACACACACACACAGGAATGTCAAGACACTGATTAGCAATGTGCAAGATATTTTGGGAGTGAAAATGAAAGCGGGTGCTATTTCATTGTACAATTTCAGTGGAGCATGATGGCAGTGATGGAAGCTGATTGGACTCATTAGCGAATTAGCTTCAGACAATCTCAAGTTGCAAGCAGGAGCAGGTGGCCTTATTGAGTCCATTACCTCAGACAGGAAAAGCCAAGCAGCCACTAGCTAGACACATCCTAACACTCCACATCTAGACATCTGCATCTGTACACAAGAAATAAACTGTCCATTCATGTGAAATATCCTGAAATTTCATGTGATGTCATCATGCTTTAAAAATGCAGCCATTTTGACTGCCTCTGTCTTTCTGATTCTGTGCTTTATTAAGATTTATTTTTATCTATATGAATAAATAACTCTATGTACAGAACATATTCCACAAGAAGCAGTGCAGATCAACCTCAATATCATCAAAGTGTACAGCGATGTTACCTAGCTAGCTAGGTTAATGCTAGTGGGAAGTTTATCTCAGCAGAAACAGGGTATTGCTAACAGGGAGTGTATGTTCCCAGGGTCCTAAGTTCCCCATATTTATGGAACATCTAATTAACATATGACATGAGAGTTCTACGTTCCCAGGGTCTCAGGCGTCATCGGGCATCAAGGCAGGATGACTCCCTGGAGGGAGTGCCAACCCATCGCAGGGCACACACACAGACTACGAGCAATTTAGAGACTCCAATCAGCCTAGAAGCATGTCTTTGGACTGTGGGAGGAAACCAGAGCACCCGGAGGAAACCCACCAAGCATGGGGAGAACATGCAAACTCTACACACGAGACTCGAACCCAGGACACTGGAGGTGTGAGGCGAACGTGCTAACCACTAAGCCATTTTTCAGATTTATATGTTACATAATGAAAACATAAAAGAAGGTCCTATGTTTACTAGTTCC
The DNA here is from genome assembly GCA_033459395.1 of Hemibagrus guttatus. Lineage (NCBI taxonomy): Eukaryota > Metazoa > Chordata > Actinopteri > Siluriformes > Bagridae > Hemibagrus > Hemibagrus guttatus. Next base: position 25,582,016 of record JAUCMX010000008.1, read on the forward strand.
CAGGGTCCTATGTTCCCCATATTAATGTCATATAATGAACACATGATAAAGATGCTTGATAAAATTTAGTTCCTCACATGATAAAACTAGACTTGAGAGAACTAAACAAATGCTTCCTTTAATGAAAACCTAGTAAAACTCTCTTGACTTACATATGTAATTTTATCCAGTTTGTTTTTGCCTCAAAATATGAACGTGTATATGATTATTTCTGTTTGGGCCCTGTCATGTGTTCATTACGTGCTATAGAAATCTGAGGAACATAGGACCCTGGCAGCCTAGGAATGACCTCTTGCTAACATTAGCAAAAGTTAATAGTTAGTTAGTTAGTTAGTTAGTTAGTTAGTTAGTAAACAGATATAGACTTACCCTGGGTATAATGATGGAACATTCTGGAAGCCTCGACATAACAGAAATGTAGAGCTGGTTAGCTAATTTATTAGCATTCTTTACCTTTTTAGCCAGGTTTCATCAAAACGTATACAAATCTGGCAACCAAAATCATGTTTTTGAGTGTTAAATATGTATATCAGTTTAAAAAATGCTACTTTAATACTTGCTTAAAGAGCATCAGGTTTCATAAAACCTTACATAACCTAGCTAACTAGACAAAATTACTTCAGGCGGTTAAGGAAATTTAGTAAATATGTGTCCCGGTATTGTCTGGAGAGTAAGGACAAGGCTTCTCTCAGGTGTGTGGTGTCTCATTCTCTCACAGACAAGACCTGACCCTCAAGACTTAGTCCAAAAATAAAGAGCCAAATGAGGTGAGCTGCAGCAGGCGTCATATTTTCAGCACGAGTTAAAGTTTGTGTGACTAAGCAGAACGGCGTGGCGTAGTGCACGCGTCTGGGGCAAAAAATCTTTCTGTGCATGGTATTGATAAATGATCTTGTCATCAATATCCTTGAGAGGAGCTGTACGCTGGGTGAACACACACACACACACACACACACACACACACACACACACACACACAAACACACACACAGCAGGTGGGATCGAATGAAGTCATTTACTTTTTTCCTATAAATAACACAGTGGTGCACAGCAGTTTTATTGTTACACGTAGCTAAAAGGTCGGTTATCCTCTCCGTCCTCTCTTTATCCTTCTGTCCATCACTTTAAATCATTTTGCACTTGTAATACAATATGTTACGTTAAAAAAACAAAAACAAACCTCATAACACCGTGTAGTACAAGCGATCGGAAAAACAATTAACCGATCACCGATCGCGCGTCGGCTATTTTATTTCTGTTCCACGCACCAAGGACACAACAATGGGAACTCCTGCACTCTTAAAAAAAGAGGTTCCTTCAGGTTCTGTACTTCTGCACCAATAGAACCTTTTTTCTTAAAAAAAAGGTTCTATGTACTGGTCTTGGAGAACGATGAAGCTTTTCAATTAAACCGGTTTACATTTATAACTGAAATAACGCATGAGGGTGAAAGGGGTGCCATTACTTTTGGAGTTTTGTCTTGGTGTAGATGACGCTGCGAGATGTTTTGAAATGATGTGTTTACGAATGATGTATTTAAAAAAAAAACTTCAGTAAGAGGGAGGAGTTTTGTTGTTATGGATACCGTGGACTATTTACTTTATTTTTTATTTATTTTAATACATTTTTACTGGGTTTAAATTTGCTGTATTTTCTTTTATATAACAATACAAAAGAACCTTTTCAAGGTTGCACATACGAAGCAATGACCCATTTTAGGGTCTGTATAGAATAATTCCTTGACCTTTGAGTGCATGACCTTTGAAGATTAAATCCAGTCCATTTGAGATAAATAAGACTTTTTTTAGACGGTCCCTTAACCATTTCCTGTGTGAATTTTCTAAACGTTACCTTTTATGTACAGGAGAATTTCTCATCCATTTCTTCAGTAAGTTCTTCAGGCAGGTCAGGGTAAAGGTGGATCCAGAATCTATCCCAGGAACACTGAGTGTTTGATGGGAATAATCCCTGACTTGGATGCCAGTCCGTCGTGGGTCACTACAAACACACACATTCACACTGAGGATCATTTAGAGGCACGTGAGAAGCTGGAGGAAACCCAGAGTGAGACGAGAAGAACATGAGATCCGGTGTTCTCTTTCTATTATTTGGCTTCCATCCAAAATGTCACATACAGTATAAACCACAAATTAATCAGGAAGTGTGTTAGCACAGCATGGAATCTGCAAATAGACGAGAATGAGCCATCACAGAGAGAAGAAGATTGAGTTTAAGATAGAGTTCTCCCATTATTATAGGCCATAAAGTGATCCACGCTACCCAGAGCATACATTTACAGTATCTTCTAAACAAGCCGATGGTTTGAAACAGGTCCCATAGCAAGCATAGAGCAGAGTTTACAAAGAGTATGGCTTTATCTGTCTCACTCAGCCTCCATCTGTGCGCTCGGGCTCGACGTTTTGAATATAAACTTAACCAGACAAGAGAGTGCACTCATGAGGGGCTGTAATGATGCTTGAATAACTGTTTAGAATAAAATAATACGATCCCATTTAATCCCAGTTCAGTGATTGCCAAACCACCAGCCTGTCTTATCTGTCGTATCGCATAACAGCTATGTGGGAAAAAAGGTGCAAGGTGGAACAAGAGCTGAACAAGTTTTCATGCAACCCAAAAGAAATACCCATGACTAGTAAGATGAGGCCAGGATCGAACCAGGGGGCCCTGGAGCTACGAGGTGGTAAGATAAAGCAGTATAGAAACAGAAACACTTTGCTATCCCATAATGCAATGGCACTGGCGCATCAGAGTGTAAGTTGAGTGTTTGCTCCTTTTGGTTTAAATTGTTAACTAGTTGAAGGTTTAAACAAGAAAATATAGGTAGAAAAATGTTTTTAGAGGTTAATCTGAGGTCGTAGGTCATATGACAATGTCAGTGTGCTGAATGCACCGTAGTATGTCTGTACGTACTGCATCAACTGTTGAGCAGTAGACATTGAATCAATTGCAGTAGAAACTGAATCGAATGCATGTGGTATGAACTGAATCAAATGTAGTAGAGACTGAATTGAATGCAGTAGGGAATGAATTGATGCAGAAGGAACTGATTCAATTGTGGCAGGAACTGAATCAAATGCAGTAGGTACTGAATCAATTGTGGTAGGTACTGAATTGAATGCAGAAGGAACTGAATCAAATGCAGTATGTACTGAACTAATTGTAGTAGGTACTGAATTGAATGCAGTAGGAAATGATGAAAATGTAGTAGGTACTAAATCAATTGCGGTAGGTACTAAATTGAATGCAGTAGGAAATAAATTGATGTAGTAGGAAATGAATTGATGCAGTAAGTACTGAATCAAATGTAGTAGGAACCGAATAAAATACAGTAGGTACTAAATCAACTGTGGTAGGTACTGAATTGAATGCAGTAGGAAATTAATTGAATGCAGAAGATACTGAATCAAATGAAATGGTACATTTAAATGGTAATTTCGTATGCAGCTGTAATAGTCCCTGTCATACTACAGCTAGCAACTGTGGACCTCAGCCAACCTCACTGAACAAAGGCCATGAAATGGATTTAACTTCTGACCAGAAGTACAAATAAAATATGACAAGTTAAATAGCAAGTAAAGTGCAAGGATACTGTAAAATATGCAAAATATGCATTAAAAGTAATGTCTTGGGGTGGAAAGATTAGCTCAGAGTTCAGAAGGGTGACAGGCGAGAAAATAAACTATTCCTAAGACTTCTGGTGTGACAGTACAGGCTCCTTTAGTGCTTTCCTCAAGGGAGGAGGGTGAACAGTCCATGAGGCATCTCACTTTATTGTAGATTTCTGTAAAACACACACAAGTGTGTGTGTGTGTGTGTGTGTGTGTGTGTGTGTGTGTGTGTTAGTTACCCTGCAAGTTACCCTGTTCACATGTGCATCACCAGACTTGCAGTCAATAATCCTCCGGGTTCTGTGAAAAATGTAGCTGTCCGTGGTTCTGAATCTTAATAAACTTCTGACTCCACAGCAAGCGGTTGTAGTGATGGAGACATCTCATACAGACATATCTCACCCAGAGAGTCAGAAAAACAAGATGAAGACACCCAGTAAACAGAAAAACACAATAAACACAGGAAATGTTGGTTGTATATTAGATGCCAGGGACTAAACCGGGTCCTCGATAAAAAAAAAAAATTACTTTTGAGTTTCGTCTCTTCTCAGCTTTTATCCATAAGCAGAATATTCCTGCTAACACTCATTACAGCACATGTTCCACTTATTTCAGATGTAAAATTTCCATTTCCATTTCCAGCATTTGGCAGACCTTTTGCAGAGTGACTTACAGAAGTGCTTTGAAGTCTCAGTCAACGAATACATCGATACAGGTTCGCTAGGTCATGGATCAAGAATAAAATCAGTCTGAAAAACAGAGGAAATACAGCAATAGCTAATATAGCCTACTAGTAGGAACTGAATCAAATGTAGTAGGAACTGAATTGAATGCATGAAGTAGGAACTGAATCAAATGCTTGCAGTAGGAACTGAATCGAATGCACATAGTAGGAACTGAATCAAATGCATGTAGGAACTGAATTGAAAGCACGTAGTAGGAACTGAATCAAATGCATGCAGTAGGAACTGAATCAAATGCACGTAGTGCGAACTGAATCGAATGCATATAGGAACTGAATCAAATGCATGTAGGAACTGAATCGAATGCATGTAGTAGGAACTGAATCGAATGCATGCAGGAACTGAATCGAATACTTGTAGTAGGAACTGAATCGAATGCTTGCAGTAGGAACTGAATCGAATGCATTTAGGTACTGAATCGAATGCATATAGTAGGAACTGAATCAAATGCATGAAGTAGGAACTGAATCAAATGCATGTAAGAACTGAATCGAATGCACGTAGTAGGAACTTAATCGAATGCACGTAGTAGTAACTGAATCAAATGCATGCAGTAGGAATTGAATCGAATGCATATAGGAACTGAATCGAATGCATGTAGGAACTGAATGGAATGCATGTAGTAGGAACTGAATCAAACGCATGAAGTAGGAGCTGAATCAAATGCATGTAGGAACTGAATCAAATGCACATAGTAGGAACTGAATCAAATGCATGTAAGAACTGAATCGAATGCACATAGTACATAGAATGCACATAGTAGTGACTGTACTTCTTAAGAAGGCTGAGGAAATTTGGCATGACAACCGAGATCCTCAGCAACTTCTACAGATATACAGTTCAAAGTGTGATCACCAGCTCAATCACAGTGTGGCACGGAAGCTGCACTGTTCAGGACAGGAAAGCTCTCCAGCGTGTCATAAAAACTGCACAGTTCATCTGTGGAGCGGCCTTCCCATCACTCCGGGACATTTATAACACCAGGGTCATCCAGACGGCAGAAGTCTGGGAGACGCTACAGGAGTGTGAGATCAAGAGCAAAAAGACTCACAAACAGCCTCTATTCACAAGCCATTAGACTCCTGAACAACACTTAACCCCACTACCTCACACCCCATCACCTCTGTATATACTGTGTCTTTTTCTTTTTTTATTGGATTTTTTTCTTTCATACATTTCTATTATTTATTTTTATTCTTTTTTTAAGGGAGACGTGCAAAAGGTAAGAATTTCATTGTATGGTCTAGATCGTTGTGTTTTCACTGTGCATATGGCAATAAACCTCTTGAATCTTGAATCTTGAATAGTAGGAACTGAATCAAATGCATGTAGGAACTGAATCGAATGCAGTAGGAACTGACTTGAATGCATTTTGTAAAAGCTGAATCAAATGCATGTAGAAACTTAATCGAATGCTGTAGGAACTGAATCGAGTGCTGTAGGAACTGAATCAAGTGCTGTAGGAACTGAATTGAATGCAGTTGCTACTGAATCTGATGCAGTAGGTACTGAATCAAATGCATGTAGGAACTGAATCAAATGCAGTAGGAACTGAATTGAATGCATGTTGTAGAAGCTGAATCATATGCATCTAGAAACTTAATCGAATGCAGTAAGAACTGAATCAAGTGCTGTAGGAACTGAATCAAATGCAGTAAGAGCTGAATCAAATGCAGTTGCTACTAAATCTGATGTAGTAGGTACTGAACCAAATGCATGTAGGAACTGAATCGAATGCAGTAGGTACTGAATCAAATGCATGTAGGAACTGAATCAAATGCAGTTGGAACCGAATTGAATGCATGTTGTAGAAGCTGAATCATATGCATCTAGAAACTTAATCGAATGCAGTAGGAACTGAATCGATTGCTGTAGGAACTGAATCAAATGCAGTAAGAACCGAATCAAAGGCAGTTGCTACTAAATCTGATGTAGTAGGTACTGAATCAAATGCACGTAGGAACTGAACTGAATGTATGTAGGAACTGAATCGAATGCACATAGTAGGAACTGAATCAAATGCAGTAATAACTGAATCGAATGCATGTAGGCATTGAATTGAATGTGTGTAGTAGAAACTGAATCAAAAGCAGAAACCTGAATGAATGCAGTAAGAACCGAATCAGATGCAGTAGGTGACTCAGCTGTTCAGATATCTTGAGGAAGTTTAACAAAACGTGCCTTTTTTCCTGATGATTTTTGCCTTTTTTCCTGATGATTCATGATTTGCTCGTGATTTTGTTCATGATGTGAACATTTGCTACTCTAGTGCTGCAGTACAGAGGGTTTTGTGGCTGGAGGATGACGATTACTTGGCGTCAGGACCAGCTGTGAGAATCGGGGAAGGTGACCCGCTCCCTAGTGGTGTTCAGCAGTGCCAGATATTTCATCACAAGCACACAGTCCTGCTTGTGTCTCTATTATCAGAAGATGTGTTTATTTTAATGGCAAACCTTACCACTGGTTTGAGCTAACAGTGTAATTGAATATTCAGTAATGACTCACAGGTTTTCACTAAGAGGGATAACGATTACGGAGAAACATGCGTTAGTGAGTTCTTGTAGGATGTGTAAAATCAGTGGGGTGTTTATTAGAAATCCAATAATCAATGTCGATCGATGCTCAGACGAAACCACATGACTAACTCAAAAGTGATTGAGCGACGCTATTAACGTTTATGAAGATCCACTTATCTAAAATGTATAAAAAGCCGGATAAGCAACTAAGCTGATGGCATGATGACGAGTTGTAAGCTTTTTAATCATTCTTTTATTTCTGTAACAAATAACATGAATTCATATCATTTAGCGATATTTTTTGAGACATTTCTATGATACACTATATCTAGCAGTGTTCTGATAGAAAATAAAACATTAAACATCAGTTGGAAGACACATGTATTTAATATAAGACTGATTTCTGAAGGATTTTGATATGCTTTTGTGTTTAAAAATACATCATAAAACCTCACAACGTGGTGGAATTGTTGCATAATTTATCAGGATTTTTATATGATGAAGCCATGCTGAGATGCAGAGATGAGACGTTTGAGACGTTGTAGTCAGGGAACATTGTGTTGTTTTACTTGCCATGATGTCAGTTTGTTAATCGGACCATAAAACAAAAGAAGGAAGGATGAAGGAAAGAAGAAAGGAGAGCACATAAATATTGAAGCCAGGGATATACGTCGCTCTGGATCAGAGCATCTGCCAGATGCCATAAACGGATGACTTCTTTACGAGCGGACTATCGTAGGTTAAAAATATCTCCGTCTCCATCTGCCAGTCACTTTAATGTAATTCACTTTTATTAATCAAACCCAATCAGGCATCAGAGTGAGGCGTCAGCGTCTGATTTACTGCGCTGTCGCTCTGCTGCGCGCGACATCATCATTCCACAATAACTCGAAAAAACACTGAACAATTCCTCACTACAGTAATCCAGAGCTTTACCACAGCGCTACGCAACTCCTTCCTTCCTTTCTTCCTTCCTACGAGTTGTTAATGATTCATTTCAGAACCTGTCTGTCATTGGATTTAATAACGTGTGTTAATTTTTATATTTATTTAATCATTTTATGCTAATTGGCTATTCTTTGCCTTTGTCTTTCTTTTCTTTTCTTTCTTTCTTTCTACAAACTGAATTGATTAGGCTCATATTTGCTTCACCAAGGTATGTAACTCTCAAATCATGAGAAAACCATCAAAAGACACTCCAAATAAACGATTTCCACATACTATAAAACTGCAAGAAGTTGAAATCATAGTTTCTTCTATACCAACGAAAAAGTCTTTTCAAAAATGAGGTCAATAAAATGAATAATGTTTTCCATGTAGTGTAGAAAGCAGCTAATCTGCTACCTGGTTAGCTCAATTAGCTAGTTAGACAGCTAGCTAGCCAGAGCTTAAAATATACACAAAACTACAATAAAAATAACTGTGTACTTCCAATGTAATTTTCCAATTACAATGATAAACATAAAAGCTATACTAGTTGTATAAAACTAGAATGTTCAGCTACTGTGCACTACCTGTAGAAGCCCACATAAGTCACAAAAATTATAGAAGCCTGTAGAAGCTTGCAGAAACCCATAATAGTCTATAAAAACCCATCAAAGTCAATAGACACCTATAGAAGCCCATAGAAGCCTGTAGATACCTATTGAAGCTTTTAAGCCAATAGATGCCTATAGAAGCTTACAGAAGCCCATATTTGTCTAAAGAAGCCCACAGAAAACCATACTAGTCTATTGAAACCCATAGAGACCTATAGAAGCCCACAGAAACCCATACACAACTACAGAAGCTATAGAAGACCATAAAATCCCACATAAGCCTATATTACACTATAGAAGCCTATATTAGACTATATTAGTCTAGTGACACCCACAGAAGCTCATATTATTCTATAGAAACCCACAGAATCCCACAAAAGCCCATGGAAGCCCACTGAAGCCTGTAGATACCTATAGAAGCTCATATTAGTCTATAGAATCCCAGAGACCATTACAGAAGCTCATATTAGACTATAGAAGCCCATATAAGCCTATATTAGTCTAGTGATGCCCAAATAATCCTGTAGATGACTATAGAAGCTTATATTAGTCTGTAGAAGCCTATAGAATCCCATACAAACCTACATTTGCCCGGTGATGCCCACAGAAGCATATAGACAACTATAGAAGCTCATATTATTCTACAAAACCCACAGAATCCTACAAAACCCCATAGAAGCCTATTGAAGCCTGTAGATGCCTACAGAAGCTCATATTAGTCCATAGAATCACATAGAGTCCCATAGAAGCCCTAAGAAGCCCATATCAGCCAAGTGAAGCCTACAGAAGCCAATAGACACCTGTAGACACCTATAGAAGCTCATATTAGTCTATAGAAGCCAACAGAAGCCCATAGAAACCTATGAAAGCCTATACACATCTACTGTATAAAAGCCCATAGAAGCCTATATTCATCTATAGAACCCCAAAGAAGCCTATACTCATCTATAGAAATTCCATAAAAGCCCATATTACTTTATATAAGACCAAAGAAGCACACACAAGCCCACGAAAGCCATATAGAATCTCACAGAAGCCCATATTAGTCTAAAGAAGCCCAATGAAACTGTGCTTCACTGGTGACTGTAATAGCTATATGCCAGAGGCTTCACTGAAGATTTTCTCACAGGCTTTAATATCCATCAAAAATAGCTTGCATTAACTGAAGGAACTTCATGATATTGCAGCGAACTATTTAATAATTCATGATGCACTCAAATATTGAATTTCACCCAGAGTGAAGACTAATCTAATCACATTTCTATCATTTAACACAGAAACATTTCACCGCTGAGTGTGAGTGAAACTTTTTATGTGGACTTCCAGTGTAAGTCAGCAATGTACGCCATTCCACTGAACACTTCAGTGCAACATTAGAACAGGAAGAAATCAGAAGTATACAAACCATCAGTGGATCCCATCACCTTTAACCCCCCCCACTAAAGATCTAGTCCTAATCCTGGATAGAGATAGTGCAGATATGGAGGGTACGATGGGGTGAAGCTTATCAGCGCCGCTTACACCCTAACACACAAGTGCTTATTTCAGCAGCAAGTTTATCGTATTTCAATTCACGAGTGATTAAGATTGAATAACGGCTGATTAACACTCTAAAACAGTTTCCTTCCAGGGTGAGTGGAGGAGTCATTAAGCTGGTAATTTCAGGTTTGTGCTGCAGACTAAAAACGATCACACCCTCTCAGCAAAGTGCAAGAAACCTACAGAGGTAGATGGTTTAACACATCAGTATTTTTTTTTGGGCTTGGATCAGCGTCTTTTCTTGCCCCCATTCAAGACTTTACAGCTTCTGACACCGTATCGGGACATGGAAGGCTATAATTCTAACCAAGAAGCTCTCCAGGTGTCTCACCTCCACCAAGAAATCATCGTTAAGAACTTTGACACATCTCTAGAGATCAAATTTCTACAGAAGACACAAAGTCAATAACAATCACTTTGCTTTGCAGTACATCTTAATGAAAGCTAAGCTCAGTTTACTATAAAATTTCAATACTCTGATATTTTAGTGATACACTACATTGCCAAAGGTTTTGGGACACCCCTCCAAATCCCTGAGTTCAGGTGTTGTTTTTCAGGGGTTGGGCTCAGTTTTTGGTGTGGAGGAACTTGACTGGCCTGCACAGAGTCCTGACCTCAACCTGATAGAACACCTTTGGGATGAATTAGAGCGGAGACTGCGAGCCAGGCCTTCTCGTCCAACATCAGTGCCTGACCTCACAAATGTGTTTCTATAGGAATGGTCAAAAATTCCCATAAACACACTCCTAAACCTTGTGGAAAGCCTTCCCAGAAGAGTTGAAGCTGTTATAGATGCAAAGGGTGGGCCAACTCCATACTAAATTCATGTGCATGTAAAGGCAGACGTTTCATTTTTTGGCCTGGCTCGCAGTCTCCACTCTAATTCATACCAAAGGTGTTCTAACGGGTTGAGGTCAAGACTGCAGGCCAGTCAAGTTTCTGCACACCAAACTCACTCGTCCATGTCTTTATGGACCTTGCTTTATGTTGGAACAGGAAGGGGTCATCCCCAAATTGTTTCCACAAAGTTGGGAGCATGAAATTGTCCATAATGTCTTGGTATGCTGAAGCATTAAGAGTTCCTTTCACTGGAACTAAGGGGCTGAGCCCAACCCCTGAAGAACGACACCTGAATTCAATGATTTGGAGGGGTGTCCCAAAACTTTTGGCAAAATAATGTATGTTCTGGCCAATGCAGTGCTGTGTATATGGGTCACGACATCAATTAACAGCAAACCGCTTACGTTTACTAACCTCTCACGTTCAGATTCAAGCTACTTTGTGGAGATGGCGAGAAAAAAGAAATTCTGATGAGCATCGAAAATGTAAGTTTTTTGACTAGACTAAAAATTATGATTTTATTAAAAGCTCTAGTGCTCTTACAGTGGCTGAGAAGTGCAAAACAAAATAACAAATCCAAAAACACAACAATTTTAACCAACTGGAAAAGGTAGATATAGTTTGCGAATGGAATTCTTACCTCTGATTGGATGAAACATCTGTCACTCAGGATATACAGGAAATCCAGCAGGCTGCAGCAGTAGAAAGTGGATTGGTGTGTGTATGAACGCAGCTCTGCTCTTATAGCGCTCCTTACATCCTTTAATCTGGAATAGTTTGGTCTTCGAAACATTCCTGTGTTCTTCAGGTGAGTTTTTAGAGATCGCAAACTAATCTTTACGCCATGATATGCTATCATTTGTTCATTCATTCATTCATTGTCTGCCGCTTATCCGAACTACACTCGGGTCACGGGGAGCCTGTGCCTATCTCAGGCGTCATAGGGCATCAAGGCAGGATACACCCTGGACGGAGTGCCAACCCATCGCAGGGCACACACACACTCTCATTCACTCACGCAATCACACACACTACGGACAATTTAGAGATGCCAATCAACCTACAATGCATGTCTTTGGACTGGGGGAGGAAACCGGAGTACCCGGAGGAAACCCCCGAGGCACGGGGAGAACATGCAAACTCCACACACACGGCGGAGGCGGGAATCGAACCCCCAACCCTGGAGGTGTGAGGCAAACGTGCTAACCACTAAGCCACCGTGCCCCCGATACGCTATCAGTATATCCAAAATCACGCCGTATGGACGTCCTTCCTCAAAGTAGCGCTGAATGAGTTCCATTTTCTTATAAATATATATGTTTGTTATTTCCTCCACACATGCACAAGAAATAAAGTCAGATACACAATTTCCTACTTCCTGTATATCCTGAGGAACAGGTGTCTCGTCCAATCAGCGGTAAGAATTCCATTTGCAAACTAAACCTACCTTTTCCGGTTTGTCTGAATTGTCCTTGTGTTTAAGGATTTGTTATTTTGTTTTGCACTTTTCAGCCACCGTATGCTCTAAATAAAAATAAAGTCAAATGCTAAGCGACATTTCGAAACCTAACGAACCTGATGCAGCAAAGTAGCCGAATGAAGGCGCGTGCACGAGCTCCGGTGTAAACTGCAAGCACAAATACCTGCAACTGGAAACCTGGATGCTGGCAGATTTGCTGCATCCCTGGAGATTATAAGAGAACTTTTTTCCCTTTCAGAGGATATGTAAAGTTTAGCAGCTGAACTGTTTGCGGAATCATTCAAAGAAAATCGCACGTGCCTGCTGTCCTTAACCTGACTGCTATTCTATTAGCAAGAATATCTTTACATAATAATTAAATACACATCATGATTTACTGTTTATAGCTTCAGACCACACCGAGTACAGTGTTCAGAGTTTTAAACTGATTAGAGGTTTAAAGGCCCTGAATCATTACTGGAACAAACAAACCGGCATGTAATCGGCCGGCTCGAAATAATGAGCTTTAATTCAATTTAAAACCGAGCCAAATCTCCAGGAGACTTGTCTTGTTGTTGTTTTTTGGGAGACCCTGCCGCATATTTACAGTAAATGAATGAATGAATTTGATTTAAAGGACAGGACTTAATAAATAAAGACAGAAATAAATAAATAAACACAGCAGTCTGAAGGCATTCAAGGTAAAATGACTCAATTAGAGCAAATTCCCTTTAATCAGGACTGCAGTGTGACGTGTAAAGTGTGTACACGCCTGCACACGTACAGAAAAAACACACCTCTCGGATCGGATGCGTGATAGACAACAGCTGGGATTTCCCGATTAAAAACCAATTCTCGTGACGCCATCGTGACTGGAAAACTGCACGTCTGGTTCCTGGACGCGTCCGAGACAGCAGGGTTTAATCGTGTGTTAAATTGAATGTTCTAAGAAGCTCCTCGATGTCAACCCTCATGCTTTTCTTCACGGCTGACCCGAGGGAAAGACGGCTCCGAGCTCCCAGCAGGGGAGAACACGTACGCTCACTTTAAGAGTCTCAACCACGCCGAGATCCTCCTAGCAGAGAGCTCGTTATCTTCTCCAGGGTCAGAATAACAGACTTTATTGTTTGACTGGGAGGCTGTAATGATCCCGACCGCTGCTTCGAGACGTTCCTCTGGAACAAGAAGCAAAGGAGATCTAAAAAAAGATGCTGCTATAACAGGTAAAGCACATGCAACACCTCGGATAACCACTTTTCTGGACCACTTACCCTGGAGCCGATCCCTGGGGGACTTGAGGCACAAGGTGAAGTGACACATCACACACACAACATATCACACACACACACACACACACACACACACACTACAAACAATTTACAGATGCCAATCAACCTACAAGACGTTTTTGGACTGAGGGAGGAAACCGCACATCCCAGAGGAAAAAGAGAACTAAAGCAAAAAGAGAACATCCAAACTCCGCCCACACAAGGCGGAGACTGGTATCGAACTCCTAACCTCTAACCCCAGAGGTATGAAGTCAAAATGCCTGTTTACGGGCCTGGCTATGAAGTGATAAAAGCAGCGACAAACTCCATACCCTTTCCATGATGTTTACGTGATGATTTTCATCTAAAGATTTAAGTGAAGCAGAATCCAATCCAGTTGCATGGGGTTTTAATCCAGAGCTCTTTGGCACTCGGGGGATTTAAATTCACAAGATTCTGGGAACTAGAGAGTAAGCTTAATCTTCTAAACTTTTTTTTTTTTGTTAAGAATTTCATTTGTCAGTAAATAAAAGCACATACTGTGTGTGGATGCGACTGGAGCAGCATGACGTTGTCACCCTAAAGCTGTGCTCATTAACACAAACCCTAATTAACAAATTATTAATTATAAAACAGATCACTGGTGTGTTTGAAGTTCTGAACGTGGAACGAGATTTGAATGACGGATATAGTGACGAACAAGTGAGGTATACATCTATGCTTGGGGGTGTGCTGTTATAGGAAAGTAATCAGGGATGTGATGAGTTGTTTCATTTAAACCAATTATATCTGATTCTTTTCCCATAACAGCATGCTTTATTCCTCTTATGCCACAGCAGTTTGCAAGAATGAATTTTTTCTTTCAGTTCCTTTCGTTCTGCCTTGCTGTTTATTGATCCTTAAACCAATACTTCAGTTAGCTGAAGACAGAGAGCGAGAGAGCGAGAGAGAGAGAGAAAAACAAAGAAAGAGAAAGAGCAATACAGAGAGAGAGTGAGAAAGAAAGAGATACAGAGAGAGAGATGGAAAGTGTGTGTGTGTGTGTGTGTGTGTGTGTGTGTGTGTGTGTGTGTGTGTGTGTGTGTGTGTGTGTGTGTGTGAGAGAGAGAGAGAGAGAGAGAGAGAGAGAGAGAGAGAGAAATACGGGGGGGTGAGACAAAGAGGGAGAAGGAGGTAGAACGATTGAGAAAAAGGGAGAGTGAGATGAAGAGAGAGAAAGAGAGAGAGATACAGAGAAAGAGAGAGAGTGAGAAAAAAAGAGACAGAGAGAGAAAGAGGGAGAGTGATACAGAGAGAGAGAGAGAGAGAGAGAGAGAGAGAGAGAGAGAGAGAGAGAGAGAAGAGAGAGAGAGAGAAATACAGAGAGAGAGATGGAAAGTGTGTGTGAGAGAGATAGAGAGTGGGGTGAGAGAGAGAGAGAGAGAGAGAGAGAGAGAGAGAGAAATACGGGGGGGTGAGACAAAGAGGGAGAAGGAGGTAGAACGATTGAGAAAAAGGGAGAGTGAGATGAAGAGAGAGAAAGAGAGAGAGATACAGAGAAAGAGAGAGAGTGAGAAAAAAAGAGACAGAGAGAGAAAGAGGGAGAGTGATACAGAGAGAGAGAGAGAGAGAGAGGGAGAGAGAGAGAGTAAATGTTTAGCTGTATTGAGACTGATGTGTCTCCTCTCTCTCCTGAACGTCCCTCTGTATAAGACACGTACACACTCGTACACATGACAGCGGAGGAAGTTTGAACTTGTCTAAAATGTTAAAATGGCTGAAGAAACCTACATTTAGTTAAGAGAATGATGAATCAGCGATTATTTCTCACCCGTGTTTAATGTGACCAGAGATGGGTGGAGTGAAGAGAAGACGATGAGACCCGAGGTTAAACAGCAGGAGTGATGCGGATGATGCTGACAATCATTTAACATTTCATGCTGTAAACTTTCGGCCTCTTTCGATCGCATTAGGAAGAAATCTTTAAACGCAACCGGATTAAAAAAAATTCATGAATAAAAAGTGTTTAAATTTTACTTCTGGCTGAAATCCAAGCAAAAGAAAATGATATTTCAGTTCAGGAAAAATCTGTTTTATTTTTTAAAAATGAAAAATTATTTTTTGAATACGTTTTTACAAGTTTAGAAGATCCGAATTTGAGCATGAGAATGTTTTTGTTTTTTTTCAGGCCACCACACGTCCACTGAACACATCAACTGGGACAATCAGCAGGAAACACAGTAGCGTTATCCAAAAGTACCGTTATCTGTCTCGGCTCGCTCCTTCTTTCTCTCTTACTCTTTGAAAAGGGACGGATAGATACGGATTATCTCTCTGACATACAAGATCCCATTATCCTCCACAGATCCAGCTCTGATTATCTCCAACACCTCGTATCTACTGACGGCTAAAACCAGCGTCTTTGACATTCTTTGAAGCGGCTGAAACTGTTTTATAAATGTCTCGTCGCTTCATTAAACACCTTTCAGACTTTTAGATTATATTAAGTCTTGGCAGATACACAGTATTGCTTGGTAGATAAAATCAGCTCATATTAAAGTTTCCATGGGCTTTCCAGCCTTGTTGAACATGGCACTCGTACGTGCTGATAACATGAATTTGTACACAAATTTAAAAATATATATATATATATGTATAAGGGGGGCATGGCGGCTTAGTGGTTAGCACGTTTGCCTCACACCTCCAGCGTTGGGGGTTCGATTCCCACCTCCACCATGTGTGTGTGGAGTTTGCATGTTCTCCCCGTGCCTCGGGGGTTTCCTCCGGGTACTCCGGTTTCCTCCCCCAGTCCAAATCATGATAGGTTGATTAGTATCTCTAAATTGTCCGTAGTGTGTGATTGCGTGAGTGAATGAGAGTGTGTGTGTGCCCTGCGATGGGTTGGCACTCCATCCAGGGTGTATCCTGCCTTGATGCCCAATGACGCCTGAGATAGGCACAGGCTCCCCGTGACCCGAGAATAGTTCGGATAAGCGGCAGACAATGAATGAATATATATGTTTGTCGTAATGCTTTCAAAATTTCTTCCGTATTCACAACTTTTTCAGAAATGCCGATTTTCTTTGTACTTTCTTCATGTCTTCAACAAATGCCGAAACATCCATAAATTACCTGGCACATGCACTGCGCAGCTGATTTGCATATGGCGACGCCCACAAAACTCCATAAAAGATCATGCTGACATAGCTGAAGCTGAAATGACAAATGACGAGTAAACAACAGAAAAAAAAAAACTGAGCGGAAATTATTAGGCCTCATGGCTGTACTAATGAAATAAATAAATAAATAAATAAATAAATAAATAAATAAATAAATAAATAAATAAATACATAAATAAAAATGATTATATAAATATATAAACACATTATCTACCTAGGTGATCAAAATAAATAAATGATTTAAGATTAAATTTGTTCACATCCAGCATGATACATGAGGCCTGTTAGGTATGTAGTTACAGTGCATTGTGGGAAAATTGGCGATCATATATTCAAATGAACTTACTTTAGGGTTGTTTTTTTTCTGAGTCACCCCTCAACATGGGACCTGACTGGATCCCCATTTTTGGGAGGACAGATGATGTTACTCCTCCTACATTTGCATTAACAGCATTTGGCAGATGTCCTTATCCAGAGCAACTTACATTGATCTCATTTACACAACTGAGTAATGGAGGGTTAAGGGACTTGCTCAAGGGCCCAGCAGTAGCAGCTTGTTGGTCCTGGGATTCGAACTCACAACCTTCCAGACAGCAGACCAACACCTTAACCACTAATCTACTACTTCCCACTTACCTCCTGTCAATCACAGTGACACTGCATTTACATTGATGGCATTTGTTAGCCGTCCTTATCCAGAGTAACCTACATTTTATCTAATTTACACAGCTGAGCTGTTGAGAGTTAAGTGCCTTGCTCAAGGGCCCAGCTGTAGCATCTAAGCAATGGTGGGATTTGAACTCATGACCTTCCGATCGACATCTTAACCACTAAGGAGACTCCAAGCTCATGTATGTAGAAGAGGGCAGATATAAACTGGATATAAAGTTTTACAGGAAGCACATCTTCACCTCCTGCTGGTCCAGTGGCAGGATCCGGCACTCTCATTGCCGCAGCCCGGGTTCGATTCCCAGGCAGGGTGCCAACCCAGCCACTGAAGAGTTAACTCTCAGTGCCGGTCCCAAGTCTGGATAAAAATGGGAGGGTTGCAACAGGAAGGGAATCCGGCATAAAACCTGTGCCAAATCATGCGGGTCAAATGATCCGCTAAAAACAGCGGACCCCGTCATTGTGTGGGACAAAATGCTAGGATAAAAAACAAACAAACAGGAAGCACGTCTTCACCATGCCTGGATGTGAGCCACTTGTTAGAGATAAATATAAATCTGTAAATAAATATAAATTTCTATTCTAAATTTTTATATTTCTGTAAAACTACTTACAGAAGGCGAGGCTAAAGCTGGCTGGTGGGCGGGAATTGGGAAGAAATGCCGAGACAAAATGGAAAAAAACTGTAAAATGTAAACATCGGGTAGTTAATCAGGTAGATTAATACCTAAATACAAGACAGTGTAAGAAATCATATCTGATAATAATAATCGAAGGCTAGCAATCGTAGCGGTTGTTTCAAATCCATTCCTTAATGATCATCTAATCTTACACACTAGTTAGGATGCCAAGTAATAATAGCGTGATGTTTTTTTTTCAACATTTCAATTTAGATCAATTCAGTAACCCGTTAAAATTACAATCAGACAAGAGCTGAACCACGCTTCTCTCCTGTTCCAGCTTCACCAACTTCCTGACACTCCATTTCTGTCTTCATTAATCCTCATCCAGGCCCGAGGAGCCAACTGAAGATTAATGGAGAGGAATTGAAGCTTTTCAGATGATTTTTCTGCATAATGTCTGAACTCCAGGCCAAATGAGACAATCCTATTTCACTGTTTTCAATTTAGCCAGACGCTTTACATAGTTCACATTATCCGCCACTCGTCTGGAACATGCTCGCGCCAAAACGCTCATCGCGGCATCCAGAGCTGAATTTTTACCCTTTAACATGTGAAAATTTGCGGTGTGATCGGTCAGCCAAACCCTAACGATGCATGAGATAATTCTGTCTCCGAACTGACTGGCTGATGAGCCCCATAATTAATTACTATGTGCTGCATTACAGATCAAGGGGAATGGATGCTAATTGCTAATTTCAGGTCTCACTGATGCAAATGCGCATGGTCTTATGGCATGTGAGTGGCACTGGGAGATTTTAATAGTCTTATGATTGATTGATGACGTGCAGATCTTTTGCACATGTTGCATCATTTTATAGTTTTGTACTTTTATGAGTCCATGGACTTGGACAGCTTCAGAATATATTTTATAAATGTATTTAATTCATGGTTAATTTTATGCATTTGGTGTTAAACTGGATTACTTGTTCTCTGGGTTGTTTCTTCTGATTATTATGAATAAAGAAAGGATTAATACAAATAAAAAGAAATTAAATCAGTTAAAACTGTTGATTATAGATGGATCTGCTACTGCTGAATCAATTATAACTGGATGGATTTTGGGACTGTTATATGTGTGGATGAATAGAGTGATGGGTGGACAGAAGGACCAATGTATAGACTACTGTAGAAGTGGATGGATGGATGGATGGATGGATGGATAGCTGAACATATTCATCCATTTAAAACATCCACTCATCCATCCATCTATCCATCCATCCAATCTGTTCACCAATATTATATATATTGGTCCATCCATCCATCCATCTGTCCATCCACCCCTCTATACACACATTAATTCTAATTCTCTATACATCCATCCAATCTAATTATGAAGTGGATCTATAGAGGCATGAGTTGATGGATGAATGGATGGATGGATGGATGGATTAATTGGATGGATGGATGGATGGATGGATGGATGGATGGATGGATGGGTGGATGGATGGATTGGATGATGGATGGATGGATGGCAAAGGGATGGATGAATCAATATAAAGATTGCTGACTATATATGGATGCATGGATGTATACGATGGATGCATGGATGGATGGATCAATATATACACTGGTAAATAGATGAACTGATGGATTGATGGAGGGATAGATGGACGGATTACTAGATGGTAAACTGAATAGATCTATGGCTTTATAAATGTAAACATGTTTGTTCTGCTGTATTGATGACTAAATAAATAGATATATACCTTGCTTGATAGGTGGATGAATGAACATATTAAGCAGATGGCCCACTTTCTGGATATATGGACAGATAGATGGACGGACAGATACACCATATAAATGAAAAGATGCAGCCGCTGCAGTGCTCAGTGGGGTTTTGATGTTCACTAGAGGAGGTGGAGTGATTTGGAGCACACGGGTGGTCCCACACTCGCACCATGCAGCTTAGCAATCACACACTGAAGACTTGACACCTAATAACCTCTGATCTATCAGCCGGCTTTCATCAGAACTTCACACTGTCTTCTGAACTCCGAGCCAGCACAACAAACCAGGAAATAATGAAGACCTGGCTGAAAGAGCAAGAGGAACCCGGTTCTGCCTGAGAGACTGAACACTTGGGTTTATAGAAAAGAGTGTGATGGAATGATGGTGGTGGTTCATTGGATATTTTTTACTTAAGTGGTTCTATGTCAGATCCAGGTTCTACAACGAATTGTAAGGAACCCTCAGAGGCAGAAGTTGTAAAATCCATTTGCGTGGAGTTTAGTCCAAAAACATAGTAGAAAAAACAAGCAGAGAGTAAAAAAAAAAAAAACAGAAAAGCAGTCAGCGTGGCAAACAGATTTAAAAACAATGAGCAAAAACCGTGGTCAGAAAAGAGGCACAAGAGTTCAAGTAATAATAGAACGGTCAATGTGGCAAACAAATCCAGTAAACTGTCAATACTTCGCACCGATGTTCAGCATGGAAGTGGTTTAAATGTTACTGAACCAGGAAGTCACCCTTGACCCAGAGGCTGTCCAGTATTCAGAAGGGAGGGAGGTCCAGCATTCAGGGAAGGTGGTAGAACTGCAAGTGAACCTATTAATGTTTTGATCCGAGCTTTCAGATTGAACTTTTCCCCAGTCTACTGCAAAATGTTTTTGAACTCAGATATTGTCAGTGGACCTGAGGAAAAAGTTTTTGTGCTCCACTGATAATCTGCAACGTAACCAGAACATGAACTGAATGACTCATCGTTATCTCTGATCTAAACGAACCCAGAACACGTCATAATAATCGGATAAACCCATAGAACCGCAAGAAACCACGGCGTGACTTTATCCCCCAGTCTCCCTCACCTCTGCCATCCATCACCTCGTGCTCTCTCGCACACAAGCGCTTATTACGGCTCCTCACAGACCCTCGTTCATCTTCCTCTGGCCTCCAAACCACATGGAATCCAAACACAGAACAAGTGATTATGATTGATGCGATGGAAAAGTTTTATTTCCCAGACAGGATGTGAAAGAACATGCTGTATTTCGGGGTCTGGATTTAAAGTCACTGTGGTTTGTCCTCATTAGCAATGGATGAAATGAAACCCAAAACCCTGTGTCGGGTTTTTTCACCTCAGTGAAAGCTAATCTTTTTTTTATTTATTTTTTTGCTGTTTAGAACATTTATGCAGGGATTTTCGAGACCTTGTAATTACAATCAAACCTGAAAGCTCCACTTTTTTTCAGATAACATAGCTCTGTGTCTGTTTCTTCTGTCTGTCCATCTCTCTTTCTCTTTCTCTCTCTCTCTCTCTCTCTCTCTGAGGATAAAGTTAATCTACTCGGTCCCTTGTCTTGGTGATAATGGGGTTTATATCAGCAGAACACACACACACAGGCACGGAGAACGCTTCAACGGTTTAACGGCCCACGGGAATCAGGAGGCCATGCGTGATGTGGCCCACCATTTAATTTCACGCTCAGGATATCTGAAAGAGATAGAGAGAGAGAGAGAGAGAGAGAGAGAGAGAGAGAGATTGAGAGAGAGAGGGAGAGCAAGAGAGAGAGAGAGAGGAAGTGAGAAAGAAAGAGAGAAAGAACCCAGTGGAGTAGATTGAGGTCAAAAACCTTGTCCATAGGTGCAGGTCAAAAAAGAGTCCTCCATTTTGGGCCGTGAGCAGAAAGAGAGAGGGATAGAGAGGTGATGAAGAGATAAAAGAGGTGATGGAATGTACAGAAAACATAGAAAATGACAAATGGGTGAGTTTGAAGAGAAAAAAGACAAGAATGCTAAATGGTGCAGGGAGGAAAACGAGAGAGAGAGAAAGAAAGAAAGAAAGAAAGAAAGAAAGAAAGAAAGAAAGAAAGAAAGAAAGAAAGAAAGAAAGAAAGAAAGAAAGAAAGAAAGAAAGAAAAGAAAAATTTCATAACACAAGGGACAAGCAGAGAATATAAAAAAAAAAATTTTTTTTTAATATTTCATTATTTTTCTTTATTTTGTCACCTTACTAATATCCAAATTTCATGAAATTTTGGTGGTAAAATGCAAACACTTCTGGTAGGTCAGGTTTTTTTTGTTTTGTTTTTAAACTAAAAAAAAGTCAAAAGTGATTTTAAAAAAAATTATTATTATTTATTTAAGGTCTCAGGTTTTTGTTTTGTTTTTTTTTTAAACTAAAAAAAGTAGAAACAGATTTTTTTTTAATTATTATTATTTATTTAAGGTCTCAGGTTTTTGTTTTGGTTTTTTTTAAACTAAAAAAAGTCAAAACAGATTAAAAAAAATTATTATTATTTATTTAAGGTCTCAGGTTTTTGTTTTGGTTTTTTTTAAACTAAAAAAAGTCAAAACAGATTAAAAAAAATTATTATTATTTATTTAAGGTCTCAGGTTTTTGTTTTGGTTTTTTTTAAACTAAAAAAAGTCAAAACAGATTAAAAAAAATTATTATTATTTATTTAAGGTCTCAGGTTTTTGTTTTTTTGTTTTTTTTAAACTAAAAAAAGTCGAAACAGATTTTTTAAAAAAGTATTATTTATTTAAGGTCTCAGGTTTTTTTTGTTTTTTTTAAATAGGTATTCCGGTATTTGGTTGTGGACCTGAGTGAGGAAAGAGTTTGTGTGTGTTTGAAGTGATCATTGATCATCTACATGAACCACATTTAAGGCATTTGGCAGATGCCCTTATTCAGAACAACTTATAATTTATCTCATTTTATGTTACAATTGAAGGTTAAGGGCCTGCATCAGGGGCCCAGCATTGGTAGCTTTCGATGAGTAGTCCAACACCTTACCCACTAAGCTACCACATCTCCCAACTACCTCCTCCTATCTAAATATAAAGAATAGAAAGAAAATAAAATGGATATTGTTTAAAATTTGAACTTTTGAAGCCTTTGAAGGCTACATTAAAGCCACGTCGGTGAATGAGTTGTTATTATTATTATTATTATTATTATTATTATTATTATTATTATTACTATTATTTTTACAGTTCGTATAAAGTTCAGTCCTAAGTTTGTATGTATTTGTATTATTGTGTGTCTCAGCCTGGGTTTCCTCTGGGTTAGTGGCTCTAGGCCTTGTGTGTCTCTGTGTGTGTGTGTGTGTGTGTTTCACACTAAACCTAACACTAACGAGAAAATTGAATTTTGTGGTTTTATTCAAATCTCATAAAAAAGTAACAGCGCTAACTCCACCCTTCTTTATTAACCAATCAAAAGCCTCCAAATGAGTCTCATGCAACTTCTGACCAATGATTGTGTGTGTGTGTGTGTGTGTGTGTGTGTGTGTGTGTGTGTGTGTGTGTGTGTGTGTGTGTTTCACATTAAACCTAATAGTTGTTAAAATAAAGCAGACTTGATCTTTCATGTACAGTATGTGGCACAGGAAACAGCTGATGTCTGATCTGAAGAAAAAATATTTAAAAAAAAAAAATTATTTCTCAGTTTTTAGCTGTTCCTGTTAATCAGTTTTCACAGTGTGACCGAGAACACGACAAAAATAGCATAAAAGCGCTACGTGAACCCACCGTTCCTCTGCCCTGCATCCAAATCAAAAGAATCTTGGACAAAAATATATAACTGCATATAACTACAAACATTCATTAGTCGACAATAAGAAAACAGGAAGTTGTTCATAATAAGAGTCCTTAATGTGGGAATATTTAACCCAGCTGATCCTCGTACTGTTTTCGGAAACAGTCTCCGACTGGGAAAAACTCCCAGCAGCGTTCCTGGTACATCTTCCACACGTAGGATTCCTGTTCAGAAATAAGAGGAAAGGGTCAGGAAGTGAGATTTTACAAATATATTGCACACTGACATGGAGGGCATGGAGACAGGAAATGAAATGATTCCTGGAGAATCTTCGGGGTTTCGTTCCCATCTGATTCATCACTCAGGGTTTTTTACTGACTTTTTAAAAATAATGTAATAAATAAGGAGCTTTGGTGAGATGCTACTCTCCATGATAGGAAATATATTCTTTCCGAAAGGGTTAAGTGGAAAAAAGAAATAAATAAATACATACACACATACATAAAAACCAAGCTGACTGACAGACAAATTCAGAGTCTGAACAATTGCCTCTTTCTAAGATTCCTAATCTTTAATTACCTGCCCTGTGTGTTCGGTCACATCTTTATTGATGAGGTACTGCAAAAAGAACCTGCAGGAAAAAAGACACACACAACTGTGTTTAGTTTTTTGTTTTGTTTTTTTTTGCTGTGGATTGTTTCTTATTTAGAAAAGCCAGTGTGTCAATGAAACATTTATTAACTATGACATATAATACTACAAAAAATTAATTCCCTTTCAATGCTGCATACATGTATTGCTAGTACTAATACTACTATTAGTAATAACATTAATACTACTAATAATTAAACTATAAGCAATTAAATCACCACCACAACTAATAACATTAATAATAATAATTTTTAGTAGTAGTAGTATTAATATTATACTACTTCTATAATTATGAGTACTACTTTTACTACTAATTACTCTACTACTACAACTACTACTTAAACAGCAAATAACTGATTATACTATAATGGTCAAAATACTACTAATAATTATACTGATACAGTATACTACTAATAATTCTATTACTACTGATATAATAAACACTACTTTTACTACTAATTATTATACCACTAAATACAATGACTACCACTATTATTACTACTAATTCCATGAACTCATGCACCACTTTGCACCACTACTACTGCTATTATTAATATCACTGCTACTGCCACTGCTAACACCATTAATACTACTATTAATACCACTGCTACTACTACATCTTGTTTTTTAATTAATACTACTACTATTAATACTAGTACTACTATTCCTACTACTATTAAGATGAATGTTATGAACTTTTAACAATTAATTCTACTACTACTACTATCACTATTAACGCTACTACTATTAATACTACTACTACTACTATAACTATTAACACTACTACTATTAATAATAATACTGCATCTTTTTCTATTAATACCACTACTACTATAAATATTAACACTACTACTAGTAATACTACTACTACTTGCACTATTACCATTAATACTACTACCACTACTGCTATTACTACTACAACCACTACTACTATTAATCCTAATACTGCATCTCTTTCTATTAACACTACTACTACTACTACTACTACTATTGATATTAATACTACATCTTTTTCTATTAATACTACTACTACTACATATTTTTTATTAATACTACTACCACCACTACTACTATAACTATTAACACAACTACTATTAATACTAATACTACATCTTTTTCTATTAACACTACTACTACTTCCACTATTACCATTAATACTAGTACTACCACTGCTATTACTACTACCACCACTACTACTGCTATTACTATTAATACTACTACTACAATTACTTAAACATTAAATAATTGTAATCATTTTTAAACTATTACTACCATTAATACTACTATTAATATTACCACTAGTATGACAACTATTAATACTAGTACAACCATTAGTATTAATACTACTACTACTGCAACCACCACCACCACTACTACTGCTACTATAACTGTTACTATTAACACTACTACCACCGCTGCTATTACTACTACAACCACTACTACCTGTCATGGTTGGCTTGGCAAAGTTCCCTGTTGGGCCACTAGGGGGCTTTTAGCAGGGGTTTTGTTTCTCTGTGCCATGTGTGTTTTGTTTTGACGTTTTAGCCTCGCCTGTTCCCGCCTCTGTTCACCTGTCCTTTGTGTACCCTTGATTATCACCCTTATTTATATTGGTTGTCGTGCCTGTGTTTGTTGCTAGTCCTCGTCGTTATTGTGAGTCTTTGTTCTGTGTTTGGTTTTCTTCCCCCGTGTTCCTGTGTATGAGTGTTCTTATTTTGAATAAACCCCTGTTCTATGTCTATCCCTGTGTATGGGTCTGCTCCCTCTTGCCTGGTACCACCGGTACGTGACAAAAGGACTAGCCTAACATTCAGACCCAGTGGGATAGCACCAAGCCAAGCACTTATGGATTTTTGTTTGGGAGCTGATTTTTTTTTTTAGTTTTTGTGTTTGTTGGGGACATTGCTCTGCTTTTGTTCCTGTGGGGGATGTCGCTCCACTTCCTGGTTTCTCGTGGAGGACGCCGCTTCACTTCTCGTCGGCGGAGGATGTTACCTACCGGATTTTTTTTTTTTTCCTGGTGTTCGCTCTGTTTTGGTTCTTGTGGGGGATGCTTCCCTCCCTCCTTTCGGGGAGTCGTTCTGCTCCGGCTGGGTTGTGGTCGTCGCTCGGCCTTCTTAGCTCGGTGTTGGACGTCGCCGGGGCCTTTGCTCGGCTGTGGACATCGCTCGGCCTTCTGCTCGGCAGTGGATGTCGGTCGGCTCTTTTGCTCGGCGGTGGACGTTGCTCGGCTCTTTTGCTTGGCGGTGGATGTCGCTCGGCTCTTTTGCTCGGCGGTGGATGTCGCTTGGGACTCTTTGGCTTTGCCACCATGTTCCTCGCTCCCCCTCATGCCTCACCGTGTTTCTCGCTCCCCCTCATGCCTCACTGTGTTCCTTGCTCCCCCCACTTGCCTCACTGTGGCCCTTGCTCCCCCTTTGGATCTCGCTGTGTTTGTCGCTCCTCCCTGGGTTTCGCAGGGACCCTGGCCCTTTTGGACTTTTGGGCGGGGTTAGGGGTTGGTGCATCAGGGGAACCGCGCCTGGGGGGGATACTGTCATGGTTGGCTTAGCAAAGTTCCCGGTTGGGCCACTAGGGGCTTTTAGCAGGGGGTTTGTTTCTCTGTGCCATGTGTGTTTTGTTCTGACATTTTAGACTCGCCTCATACCGCCTCTAATCACCTGTCCCTTGTGTAACCTTGATTATTACCCTTATTTATATTGGTTGTCGTGCCTGTGTTTGTTGCTAGTCCTCCTTGTTATTGTGAGCCTTTGTTCTGTGTTTGGTTTTCTTCCCACATGTTCCTTTGTATGAGTGTTCTTATTTTGAATAAACCCCTGTTCTATATCTATCCCTGTGTATGGGTCTGCTCCCTCTCGCCTGGTACCACCGGTACCTGACACTACCATTAATACTACTACCAACACTGCTATGACTACTACAACCACTGCTACTATTAATACTAATACTGCATCTCTTTCTATTGATACTACTACTACCACCACCAGCACTATTACTATAATATACTATACTGTAACTATTACTATTAACATTATTACAACTACTAATACTACATCTTTTTCTATTAATACTACTACTACCACCCTTACTACTACAACTACTTATACAACTGATCATTGTAATAATCATTAAAGTAATACTACTACTGACATTATACTACTAATAACTCTACTACTGCTATTAATACTAACACTACAACTACTATAACAACGAGTATTACTTTTACTATAACTGGAATACTTCTATTACTAATCTTTTACTACTACTTACACTTTACTACTAATAAGTGCACTGTTAATACTACTACTAGAACTATGAGTTCTACTTTTACTACTAATAATTATACCACTAAATACTACCACTACAACTACTACTGGTTAGACAGCTAATAATTGTAATCTTCTTCTTCTTCTTTCGGCTTTTCCCTTCAGGGGTCGCCACAGCGAATCATCTCTCTCCACCTATCCCTATCTTCTGCATCCTCAACACTTGCACCCACTAGCTTCATATCCTCATTTATTCCATCCATATACCTCCTCTTTGGCCTTCCTCTTTGCCTCCTGCCTGGCAGCTCCATGTCCAACATTCTCCTACCAATATACTCACTCTCCCTCCTCTGAACATGTCCAAACCATTTTAATCTGGTCTCCCTAACTTTGTCCCCCAAACGTCCAACATGAGCTGTCCCTCTGATGTACTCTGATGTTCCTAATCCTGTCCAATCTTGTCACTCCCAAAGAGAACCTCAACATCTTCAGCTCTGCTACCTCTAGCTCTGACTCCTGTCTCTTCCTCAGTGACACTGTCTCTAAACCATACAGCATGGCCGCTCTCACCATTGTCCTGTACACCTTCCCCTTGATTCTCGCTGATATTTTCCTATCACACAGAACTCCCCACACCTTTCTCCACCCATTCCAACCTGCCTGCACTCGCTTCTTTACCTCTTACAGCTAATAATTGTAATAATTATTGAAATAACTACAGTTAAACTTCTAATACTACTAAATTATTACTACTCATTACATTTATACTACTAATAATTGTATAAATACTACTAATATTATAATAATAATATCATGATACAATGTTATAATAATACAAATAAAGACAACTTAATATTACTAATATAACTACTTTTACTACTACTGTTTAAATATATACATTATTATTATTATTATTATTATTATTATTATTATTGTTATTATTATTATCATCATCATCATCATTATTACTATCTTACAGATAGTTAGCCAGGTTGTGTTCATGCAGCGTGTGAGACTCAAAGCCATGAGGCACGGCGTCAAAATATTCGCTCCCGATGCCGCAGATAAAACACTTCGTCTGCAGAAGACAAGAAACAAAATAATTCTTTCTAAACGTCACACCAAAGCAAGTAACCTTTTTCATCCTAATACGTTTTTTTAGCTCGATTATTCATTCATTCATTGTCTACCGCTTATCCGATCTACACTCGGGTCACGGGGAGCCTGTGCTATCTCAGGCATCATTGGGCATCAAGGCAGGATACACCCTGGACGGAGTGCCAACCCATCGCAGAGCACACACACACACACACACACACACACACACACACACACACAACGGACAATTTAGAGATGCCAATCAACCTACAATGCATGTCTTTGGACCGGGGGAGGAAACCGGAGTACCCGGAGGAAACCCCCGAGGCACGGGGAGAACATGCAAACTACACACACATGGCGGAGGTGGGAATCGAACCCCCAACCCTGGAGGTGTGAGGCTAACGTGCTAACCACTAAGCCACCGTGCCCCCTAGCTCGATTAAATTTTTTAAAAATATATTTTAAAACACATTATATTAATAACATGTCTGCGTCATTTTTAACTCGTAATCCTCGTATAGTTTTCTTCTGATGTTCTCACCTCCATGTCCTCTTTCACCTGCTCCTGTTGGTCTCTCAGCTCTCCGAATGCATCGATGATCAGACCTGGACACAAGGTTACGGCAGAAAACACAGAGCGTGAGACGCAACAAAGATTCAAAACACTCTTTTTTACACACATTTTTATACTGACTGTAACTTTTTTTCTTCAATTTGAGATTCAATAATAAGTCTCCACCCCCAAAAAAGTTGTTGTTTGTTTGTTTTTTGCTTTACTTTTCTTTGCACAATGCACCACTGGTTTTATTTATGGCTTTTTAAAGCCATCTTGAACGGAATCTTAAATAAAAGTAAAAATTCCAAAAATTCCCAAATCAATGTTTTTTTTTTTTCTGTTAAAAATACAAAATATAGAAAATATTACCTAGAAAAATTCCCAAAAAATTGTTCTATGTAGACGGCTTGGAGAGCGATGAAGCTTTAACGGTTTATATATTTATAATTGAAAGAATGTAAGTTCAAATAGGTGCCATTACTTTTGGAGCTTTATCTCTAACCAGATAACGCCGTGAAATGTTTAGAAGGAGGAGTTATATATATATATATATATATATATATATATATCAGTGGCGGACCGTGCATTTCACACCTAGGCCTTCAGTAGTGCTCCGTCTGAATCAACCCGCCCCTCAAAAACCAATTTATGGTTATAAAAACCATCTTAATATGCAGAAATACAGTATAAAGAGCCGTTGCATCGCAGATAGATAACTCCTGTAACCACAATAAATGCCTTTATTGAATAGACAAACCAGGGGTGAACAAGTCTCCTCCTACTGCAGCTACAGCCGCGACACACATAAAAAACATCAATAATAACCTCATAAACTTGCAATATTATTTAGGAAAATCGCAACGTTTTACTCACCAAAAACCCGTATTATTTGTAAACAAAATCCATCCTCCTCTCTTTCCTCAAAAACAGTTCAATTACTCTGTTGTACAGATTATCTGTACGCTTCAGTTCCATCACGATCCTATCCAATCAGCGGGTCTGAATACGGTGACGTTGCCGTACGCCTGCTAGAGGGCCCTAGTGACACCAACTCAAAATCTGATTGGTTGAAGCAAAAGTTTCATGGACATTTATTTTGTGTTAGAGGGCCTGCAGAACGGATTGTGAAGGCCTCCGGGCGGACTTCTTTGACTTTGACCCTGCCTGGCAACAAATGATGGCTGAAATGTGATTGGCTAAATGCTTTAATACGAAAATACATGTCTGGAAGCAGCGCAACCATCGGAAAAGCTATGAAAGGAAGCTGACAGACCATTTGGAATTATTTAATAAGTATTCATGGACAAAATATAATTAACATCAGTTTGTGATTCAAATATTTTTTTAGGCCAGCAGAGAAGGCCTTGCAGGCCCTGACGGTCTGACACTGATATATATATATATACATACACACACCGATCAGGCATAACATTATGACCACCTGCCTAATATTGTGTTAGTCCCCCTTTTGCTGTCAAAACAGCCCTGACCCGTCATGCACTGTGTATTCTGACACCTTTCTATCAGAACCAGCATTAACTTCTTCAGCAATTTGAGCAACAGTAGCTCGTCTGTTGGATCGGATCACACGGGCCAGCCATGACCCAGTCTCTGGTTCACCATTGTTCCTTCCTTGGACCACTTTTGATAGATACTGACCACTGCGGACCGGGAACACCCCACAAGAGCTGCAGTTTTGGAGATGTTCTGATCCAGTGGTCTAGCCATCACAAAGTGTTACTCACTTCACCTGTTATGCCTGATCAGTGTATATGAAACGAATGCAGTAATGTAATCTGATCAGTGCTGGTCAGTGAGTTTGTTTTTGTTTTTTTAATCCAGTGCCGTCCTCCTATTGCTGGATTTTATCTGATTGTAGTAGCAGCGTTAAAACTCTGAAATTTCATTCAGGAATTTCTTCATAATTTAAGTAGTTCATTCACAAACTACTTTCTCAAATTGTTTTGTTTGAGAGCAGACTCTCATTAGACCTTGTGCGAGTGGGATTCAGGACCAGCTGTGACGTTGCCTCTCAGTTCTCACCCTGAATGATGGCCAAGAGGATGACGATGACGAAGAAGAAGAATGTAATGTCGAAGACCACACGATAGAACTCGGATTCGTCTCCCGCCGGATCTTCGATCTCGTCGCCGATCCCACCGCCGGCACGGACGCCCACGTACATGTGGAACAGGTAACACTAAACACACACACACACGCACACACACACACACACACACACACACACACACACACAACACACACACAAGCACATAGACATTCACACACAAGCATACATGAACACACAATCACACCCAAACACACCCAAACACACATATATATTTGTGTCTGTCCATTTATATTTGTGTCTGTGTATGTTTATGTGTGTGTGTGTGTGTGTGTGTGTGTGTGTGTGTGTGTTTACCGTCAACATGTCATCACACTTCATATCCGGAGTTCGGCCGTCTTCACTTTTATCGTAAAACTTGCGGAAGAAGTTGAAGGCCACGACGGTGTAGAGATACACAACCACGGCCAGCAGCCCTACAGTCAGAATCAACTACACACATACACACACACACACACACACACACACACACACACACACACACACACACACCATAATTCAAACTCTACATCAAACACACACACTATTATACAGTCTGTTCCTCCTACATAAGTTATCGCTTTGATCCGAATGTCAGTGCGAATGTTTTGGCGCCCCTCCCCCGCAGCGCTGCTCTGGTTCCAGGTCCACTGGATTCTATCGAACCCTGGCACATTTTCAGTCGTCTTACATCATCACCAACGTTCACGGAGAACACGACTCAGTATATCCGTTGTTTTTTCGTGTTATTAAATTTCATATTCAAATTTGATTGGTCACGTAGACAATCATACACATACAGCTGTCCATGATGTCGAAAATATAGTCAAATAGAACAGAAAAAAAGAGGGTTAAAAAAAAAGAATAGAACAGAATATGATGAAATACAATGAAACAGAATAAGATGCAAATTAAAGTGGAAATAGCTGTGCAAAGTCAAGTAGCAAATGAAAAGCAAGTGCAGTGGAGAAATAAATAGACAAAATATAAAAACTGCAGTATATGAAAGGATACAGTTATGGATGAAATACAGTGATATGAATACAGGATACTGTTTAGGGAGGAATAAAGCACCTATGTGTGTTTTCAGATCCACTAGCACTGCTCGACTGGTCCCACCGTCTCTCAGGGTATGAGGTAGGTATACATCTAGGCTCTTCTCTGTCCTGGCACCGAGGCGGTGGAATGAACTTCCGCTAGATGTCCGAACAGCCGAGTCACTGACCGTCTTCATACGCCGGATAAAGACCTACCTCTTCCTGAAACACTTAAACTAGTGTTATTTTCTTAAGCTCTTATTTTCCCTGTCTGTTTTATGTATTGTTGCGTTTGATTGTTTTTAGGCTGATGGTATCCTAAGCCTGTGTCTCACCCATTGAATTTTCCCTATGTTTAGTGTTTTGTGTCCTCTCTGTTCATGGTTGAATTTCTTTTGGACTTGTTTGCTTGGATATTTTTCTTTTTGTTCCCCTAAAAAAAGAGCCCTCATTATTCCATCCTGCATCTGGGACTTGCATCTACGTGCTGTAGACCTGGGTTTGATCTGATCCTCACCACTGCTGGTGTCACCATAACAGAAAACTTCACAGTTCAACAACGACTCAGCAACGAAGGACACAGGTATATACATCGATCAGGCATAACATTAAAGACCACCCGCCTAATATTGTGTTGGTCCGCCTTTTGCTGCCAAAACTGCCTTGACCCGTCGAGGCATGGACTCCACTAGATCCCTGAAGGTGTGCTGTGGGATCTGGCACCAAGATGTTAGCAGCAGATCCTTTAAGTCCTGTAAGTTATGAGGTTGTTTGTCCAGCACATCCCACAGATGCTGGATTGGATTGAGATCTGGGGAATTTAGAGGCCAAGTCAACACCTCAAACTCATTGTTGTGCTCATCAAACCATTCCTGAAGCATTTTTGCTTTGTGACACGGTGCATTATCCTGCTGAAAGAGGCCACAGCCATCAGGGAATACTGTTTCCATGAAAGGGTGTACATGGTCTGTAACAATGCTTAGGTAGGTGGTACGTGTCAAAGTAACATCCACATGGATGGCAGGACCCAAGGTTTCCCAGCAGAACATTGCCCAAAGCATGGCACTGCCTCCGCCGGCTCGCATTCTTCCCATAGTGCATCCTGGTGCCACGTGTTCCCCAGGTAAGAGATGCACATGCACCCGGCCATCTACGTGATGTAAAAGAAAACGTGATTCATCAGACCAGGCCACCTTCTTCCATTGCTCTGTGGTCCAATTCTGATGCTCACGTGCACATTGTTGATTTTTTGGTGGTGCACAGGGGTCAGCATGGGCATCCTGACTGGTCTGCGGCCCCATGCGCAACAAACTGTGACGCACTGTGTATTCTGACACCTTTCTATCAGAACCAGCATTAACTTCTTCAGCGATTTGAGCAACAGTAACTCGTCTGTTGGGTCGGATCACATGGGCCAGCCTTCGCTCCCCACGTGCATCAACGAGCCTTAGCCGCTCACGACCCTGTCTCCGGGTCACCACTGTTCCTTCCTTGGACCACTTTTGATAGATACTGACCAAACTTGACAATCAGCCCTGCTAAATCTCCCTCTGGTGGTCCGGAGGGGAAATGTCCTAGCTGTTCATGACACCATACTCTGTTTCAGACTAAACTGCAGTGTGAAAGCTTTCTTAGTAATTAACTGACGGTGAAAACCAGAATGTTTTAACACACAATGAGAACAAACAAGAAACTCAGATTAGTTTGACTAAGACAAATTCATTTCAATTTGCACTACGATATTTCCTTATTTTTTATTTTTATTAATACACCTATTGTGCTGCTAGTGGGCCCTGCTGATAATAACAGTGATTACTGCACTCAGAGCTGGTCAGGATTTTTATTTTGTTTATTTTTTACCTGTTTTCCGTTGTGTGTGACGGATGACAGGATGGTGCGCAGAGTCTTAAAGCCCATGGCTACGTCCAAGAGGTGAGCGGCGAAGAAGAAATTATTGTAGTGGCCCAGAACAGAGAGCAGCATGTACCAGGCAAGATAGAGGAATGACTGATGGGATCATAAAGAGAAAAAAAGAACCAATTTAAAATGTGGTTTTTTTAATAGAGGAATGAGTGTCAAAGATAGACTCACGTTGTCGGTAAACATCACTCCTAGTTTCCAAATCTGATATTTCATATCAATGGAGTTCAGTCTGAAATGACAAGAACAGAAGCATTAGATACAGAAAGAGTCCAGGAACATGACGAGAAGCTTATTAACAAATTCTCCTGTGATGTGCCACGCCCTTCCTATTGTTGTGTTTGTTCAGTGTTCTGTGTAAGGTCTTGTTTTAGTTGTGTTACAAAAGCAGCGCTTTTACTTTTTCCTGCTTGTTGGTCTGATGAACTGCGCGCGTGTGATTGCTACTACCACGGCAATCTGGGTTCGATCCCCACTTTTGTCGGTTTCTCCCAAACGTTACAATCACAGAGTTTGCTTGATTTCGTGTTCATTTCTGTGATTGGAAAATTGTAAAATCCTAAAGGGATTGATTTACTCAGATCTGATTTTTATTTTCCTGTAACTTGTTTATTCGGAGATTTCCGAAGGCTTGCTCTGTACAACACTCCAGCACTACTTCATTCCTGATGCACATTATGTATTCATTCATGCTGATCTTTCTCTCTCTCTCTCTCTCTCTCGATGAATTATTACTTAAGTCCTGATCCATATGCTGTTCTGCTATCCGTTCTGTGCCTGTGTGCACCCGCATTGCCTTATTCATCCCTTTGAACACGCACAAATCGACAGAATGTTAATATTCTCCACATATTCAGTGTTCTGTAAAAATAAAAAATAAATAAGTACAGTTCTCGGGCTGCTCTTCTTCCTTTCCGGGCTTCATAACTGAAATCCAGTGTTGTTTTATCCAAACCCAGGAGCTCGCTGATTCTCTCTGAGCCGTACAATTCGCTGTATTTGGCCATCACCTGCAAGTAAAATCAATATATACAGTATTTCCATAATCAAGACATACAGTCATGTTCATAGTTTACAGTATAATCTTCTTCGTTCTTTTTTTTTTAACTTCTGTATTTTAATTCCTGTTATAAGTCACATGTTTAAAAGTCCTTGTTGCTTTCTGAGAGTCGCCACACTAAATATAGATGATTATCTCTCTCTAATCTCTTACCGTAATGAGTGCCGTATTTTATGGGCTATAAGCACAGCTGGATTATTATTGATATCATGCAGGTGTTAAAAGTTTAACAGCAAAGTAATTTACAGCGGAACCTCGGCATAGGAATTTAATTGGTTCTGGAGGCGAGTTCTTACGGCGAAAATTTGTATTGCAAAACGAATTTCCCCATAAGAAATAATGTAAAGGCAAATAAAACGTTCCAGCCGCCCAAAAATATTAGCAATATTCCCGATACGAAGCGTATGTAAACTGTATGGCTGCTTACAAAGAACTGACCCAAGCCAAGCATTCCATGTCAAGGCTCCTCACAGGAAGTCGTGCCACCAGGCTTGGGCTAAAAATAGAACAGACCGCCCACGCCACCGATCTGTCAACAAAAAAAAACACTGGAAAATTCACCTAGCTTTTGAACGCATGCCGAAGGCAACGTTGGTATCGTGGGTTGAGCTTTCACTGACTGAAAAAAGATTCGTAAAATTTGTAAACTTACTTCGCTTTGCTTTGCATGGCTTGGCTTTCCACTGATGCTAACAAGTTTTGAACGGCTCCTGGATGTACGCACAACTTAGCCGGCGTTCGGTTCGGTTCGTTCATATGCCAAAATGCTTCTTATGCCAAATTTGCAAACATGTGAGTAGATGCAAATTTCTTGCAAAATATCAATTCTTTAGGCAAAAATTCGTAAGGGAGGGCATTCCTATGCTGAGGTTTCACCTTGCATATTAGAGTTTATACAGTAGACTAATCGTTTTGCTCTTTTGCTCCGTTATTTGTGGTAGATGTGCTAGACTAGGATTTACAGTAATTTAGTCGTTGGTTCGTAGGTGCACTCATCACAGAAGTGTAATTTTATTGACAGGAGAATATCATTTGGGAGGATTTCTTGGACAGAATTTGTTTGTTTGACTTATAGTTCGGAAAAATAGTAACAAGTAAATTAGTTCTTACGTTGAAAATTAAAAATAAATACAACACTTTACTGTACCTTCCTCTTCACAAATTTGTCCCAATAATTACTTGGAAAAGATCTAAAAAGAAAAAAACAAAAGATTTTACGCATTCATTTTAATAGACAGTTAAGCAACAACATTTACCAGGTTTATAGCAAGGTTATAATTGCTTACAGAGTGTTTATGACCAGTCGGTCCCACTGGCCCCTGATGTCATCATCAGCAGGTTGCTGTGTGACGTACAAGCCATCGAATTCCAGCTTCCGTGCCAGCTCCTTCTCACGCTTAAACACTACTAAAGGGACCTGAAAATCACAAACGCACTGTAAGCGGCACCGATATTTACACTTACAGCATTTTTCTAGAGCACCCTTATCCGAAGGAAAAAATATATTTACATTTACAGTGTTTCGCAGATGCCCATTTTATACAACTGAGTAATTAAGGGTTAAGGGCCTTGCTCAGGGGCCCAGCAGCGCCAGCTTTTGATGGACCTGGGATTTGAACTCACAACCTTCCAATCATTAGTCCAAGACTTGAACCACTAAGCTACCAAATATATCATGATGCTAAATCAATATTTCATAGAAATCAATATCATTTGTCAAAATGAACAAATGTTCATATTTCACTGAAGTATAGCAGTGAATCAATAAATAAATAAATAAATAAATAAGTTGACAAAATGACAACTAAATAATGAGAGAAGCCTCCTGGGCTCACCGGTTCCCTTACACACACACACACACACACGGACGCCCAAATGCCATTACTTTTGCATTCAATGAAAGACTAGGCTAATTCGCTGAAATCAGTATCATTTGTCAAAACTGACAAATGTTCATCCTTCACTGAAGTATAGCAGCGTCCTAAATCACATACTTATGCACTACGCTGTTGTGTAGTATAAATAGTGTGAGACGGTGGCGTATAAATGGGAGTGGTGGTAGATCAAGTGGTTATGGCTCTGGGTCGTTGACTGGAAGATCAGGGCTCAAGCCCCAGCACTGCCACGCTGCTACTATTGGGCCCTTGAGCAAGGCTCCCAACCCCCCCTGCTCCAGGGGCGCTGCATCATGGCTGACCCTGCGCGCTGACCCCAACTCTCCAAGGATGGGATATGCAAAGAAAGTATTTCACTGTGCAGTAATGTATATGTGACAAATAAAGGCAACTTAACTAGGTCGTATGTTTACATTGAAAATTACATAAAGAAGAAGAAGAAGAAGAAGAAGAAGAAGAAGAAGAAGAAGAAGAAGAAGAAGAAGAAGAAGAAGAAGAAGAAGAAGAAAAACATTTAAAGAACCCAGATGATGCGCATATTCAACCAAAGCAAAAAAAAAAAAAAGTGTGTATATTGGACACTTCATGCACTCACATCTTTGCTTACATAAACAAATGAAAAGAGGTGGGGCTACCAAACTCTGACGCTGGATGAGAAAAAAAATTCAAGATGGCCAACAACACTATGGACTTACTCTGGACAACACTCTGGTCATACAAACATCTATTAAATTAGCTCACACCGATTTTTTTCAACATTTTTAAAAAATGTATCGTATTCTAAATGCTACAGCTAGCGGCGTCACGTTGCGTGCGTTCCACTTGAGATGATCTGACCCTTCAAACGTTCATAAACTAGATGTAGACAGTGCAAAATGTTCTTCTGACCAATCAGAATCAAGAACCGAACAGCTCTGTGCCTTATGATGATCTCCTCAGGGTTCTGCGTTTTGTCCTACATCGTTTTCATCAGTTCTGTCTCTGCGAAGCCCACTTGAATATTTAATAAGCAGTGCGTATTACGAGAACAAAACCACATCAAAGCAGCGAGGAAGATGAAGGTGTCATTGAAACATTTTCAGCACGAACGAGGAGCTTGCCTTCAGACAGTAGTAGCCGATGATGGAGCAGAAGGAGATAAGAGTGTGTAACACAGCCAGAAAGCGGAGGACCGGCTTCATATAACCGTTCGCTCCCAGAATAAAACACACACTCTCCGAGTCATCATCATTGCTGAGGTCAGACTGGGACACGCTTTCGGCTTGGCCAGAGGAAACCTGGGTCAGAAACGGACAGCGTTAAAGAGGACACACAACCAGAGTCAGTAGTAGAGTCAGTAGTGAGACACAAACACTGTCTCAGTATATTTAACAGAGGAAACAGACTCTAAAGCTCACATGAGAGTCAGAGCTGTATGTGCTGGGGGCTGTCTGGGGTTGTGTATGCTTATCTGGAGTTGCTTATGGTTGTATGTGGTTGTGTATAGTTGTTTATATTTGTGTATGGTTTTTATAGTTGTTTATGGATGTGTATAGCTGTCTCTGGTTGTCTATAGTTATCAGTGGTTGTCTATACTTGTGTAAAGTTGTCCATAGTTGTCTGGTTGTCTATACTTGTGTAAAGTTGTCCATAGTTGTCTGGTTGTCTGTAGTTGTCTATGTGTCTATAGTTGTCTATAGTTGTTTATGGATGTGTATAACTGTCTATGGTTGTCTATAGTTGTCAGTGGTTGTCTATATTTGTGTAAAGTTGTCCATAGTTGTCTGGTTGTCTGTGGTTGTTTATGATTGTCTGTGGTTGTGTATAGTTGTGTATGGTTGTGTATAGATGTGTATGGATGTGTATAGTTATATATAATTGTGTATAGTTGTGTATCATTGTGTATATATGTGTATGGTTTTGTATAGTTAAATATAATTGGGTATAGTTGTGTATGTTTCTATATGGTTACATATAGTTGTGTATGGTTATGTATAGTTGTGTATGGTTGTGTATAGTTAAATATAAATGTGTATGGTTGTGTACAGTTGTGTATGTTTCTGTATGGTTATGTATAGTTGTGTATGGTTGTGTATAGATGTGTATAGTTGTGTATGGTTGTGTATAGTTGTCTATGGATGTGTATAGATGTGTATAGTTAAATATAATTGTGTATAGTTGTGTATGGTTGTGTATAGATGTGTATAGTTGTGTATGGTTGTGTATAGTTGTCTATGGATGTGTATAGATGTGTATAGTTAAATATAATTGTGTATAGTTGTGTATGGTTGTGTATAGATGTGTATGGTTGTGTATGGTTAGGTATAGATGTGTATAGTTGTGTATGATTGTGTATAGTTGTGTACAGATGTGTATGGTTGTGTATGGCTGTGTATAGTTGTCTATGGATGTGTATAGATGTGTATAGTTAAATATAATTGTGTATAGTTGTGTATGGTTGTGTATAGATGTGTATGGTTGTGTATGGTTAGGTATAGATGTGTATGGTTGTGTATAATTGTTTATGATTGTGTATAGTTGTGTACAGATGTGTATGGTTGTGTATAATTGTTTATGATTGTGTATAGTTGTGTACAGATGTGTATGGTTGTGTATGGCTGTGTATAGTTGTGTATAATTGTTTGTGATTGTGTATAGTTGTGTAGAGATATATATAATTGTGTATAGTTGTATATAGTTGTGTGTAAGTGTCATGACAGAGAGTCTTCTCTAGAACAGAACAATTTGTAGTCCTGGTCTTGATTACTGCCTTATTGATCAGTTTATTAATCTAGTATTTACTCATACGCAAATTTAAATGATATGAATCTTGGGATCCTTGGACCTTTGAATCTTTTTGGATCTTTTTGAATGTTTTGGATCTTTTTGAATGTTTTGGATCTTTTTTAAATAATCCGAGTGAAAATAAATCTTCAGACGCGGAGTTTTGTTGCCTAGCGCAGTGCTGATGTTCACGCTGGTGCAGTCAGTGAGCTGGAGGGATGAAGCGTGTGAATCATGTATGTGAGCGTGAACCCCACGTCCTTCACCTTGTAGAAGAGAAGTATGAAGTTGATGCCGAAGGCCACACACAGAGCCAGCACTCGCATGTCGTAGAAATTCCTGGCAAAATAATTCTAGAAGAAACAGACCTGTAGTTAGGATGGATGACGTTCGTTACACGGCTTCACTGAAAGCATTGTTGCCGTGCCGCTAAGCTAGCTCATTTGCATATTCTCTCAGAGAAGTTACACAAAGAGAACCCGTGCACAATAAGTTTCATTTGTTAAGGCGATATGGATATCCAGCTAGCATCCTGGTGCGAATGAGGAGACTGAGGAGTACGAGCTGGAACGGAAGAAGCTGACAGAGACACAGAGACACAATGACAGCATGAGAGAAAAAAAAGATGACACACAGTTCCGCCTTACAAGCAGTTTTGTCTTCTGAGAGTCGATTATTTTCCACGTGGCTGATTCCTGAACCTCGGGCTCCATGGCTTTGTGGAAGCTCATCCTCCTGAATCTGCGTTTCTCCTCGTCTTCCTTCCTCTGCTGCTTCTTCTCGTTGTCTTCACCTCTATGAAAGATACAATTTTTTTTCTTTTTGGCACAAACGGTGCTGCTAATTTTCTAAATTAGTGTGTAAACAAGCGGCGCAGCGGAAAAAGTAATAATGGTGGAAGATGTCTGAGAAATAGTGTTGGACTTCTGAGGGGTTCAGAGAGGGAGCGTCTCTAAAAGGCAATCAAATGTATTTAAAAGGACTTATTTGCTTACCTTTATGAGTTCTATATATTAAAGAATGACATTTTAAATAATTGACTATAGTTGTGTATAGATGTGTATAGTTGTGTACGGTTGTGTATAGTCGCTTATCATTTATGGTTGTTTATGATTGTGTATTGTTGTCTATAGTCTTTATGTTTGTTTATTCTTGCTTTGGTTGTATATAGATGTGTATAGTTGTGTATGGTTGTGTGTAGTTGTGTACAAGTGTGTATAGTTGTGTATATTTGTGTATGGTGAAGTCTGAGGAATAATTTGCTAAGTTCTGATTTTTTGTACAGTGTTCTAGACTATTGTGGAAGACAAAATAAAGAAATGATTATCCATCCATTTATCTAACCATCGATCTATCCATCCATTCCTTTTTTTTTGTAGTGTTTATTCTATACAGGGTCAGAAGGGAACCTGGGGTCTATTGGGGCAGAAGGCATGGGACACCCTGGACATCACTCACACACTCATACACACCCATTACACACTACGCACAGTTTAGAGATGCTAATCAGCCGACAAGGCATGTCTTTGGACTGGGAAAGAAAACCAGAGAACTCAGAGGAAACCCCAGAAACCCCAGGAGAACATGGGATCAAACCCCAAACCCTGGCGATGTGAGGCACATATACTAACCACATAAGCCACTGTGCCCCCAAACTAGCAGTAGTATGAGTAGTAATACTAGTTGTTGTTGCATTTCCTAATTATAAGATGACAATAAACTGTTTTGAAACATTTTTTTCTCAAATTTTTCACATTTAAAGCATTTATTATCTGAAAAAATAGGAAGCTAAATGGTTTGTTAATAGCATTTGAAAATAAAAATAAAAAATTGAAATGAGGAAAAAACATCAAGAATATTTTTTTTATTTAACTGATATTTTAATAATCTAATGTAAAAAAATATGAAATGCATTAGTCCATATTCAAGAGATTTTCACTTGCTAATAAATATTTTTTTTTAATTTATTACTTCATTTTTATTAATTTATATTTATTTTTTATATATTTTTACATTTCTTTTCTTTTTTATTCTTTTTTTTATTTTATTTATTTTTATTGCAAATTTTAAAAAATGTGTTATTGTTTCTGTTTTTATTTTATTCTTTAATTGAATGCTTAAATTAACAACATATTTTTTTCTTAGAAGCAAATACACAAAGTGGGGTTACTTAGCATCCATGCTAATGGAAAAAGAATATTAAGGATGCCCTAAAAATAAATAATTAATCATTTAATATTAATCTATCTATTTATCTACTATCTATTACAATCCACTTTTAAACAAACCTTGTCAGTTAAAATCGCAACATTAAAAAAATCAAGTATAACGCTGTGAATTGGATGATTTCATTTTCTTCCTCTCAGGATCGTCAGGAAATTTAGGATGATGCAACTTCCTGTTTGGAATATACCAAGTATTTGATAGGGGTGAAGGTGTTTAGGTAACATGTGAATGTTGTGGAAATAATCTAAAAGAAGGTTTCACGTGTGAGAAGGATAACAGATTCAGATGTTAATAAAATAATAATAATAATAATAATAATAATAATAATAATAATAATAATAATAATAATAATAATAACAACAACAACAACAAAACAACAAAACAACAACAACAATAATAATAATAATAATAATAATA
Source organism: Hemibagrus guttatus (assembly GCA_033459395.1). Classification (NCBI taxonomy): domain Eukaryota; kingdom Metazoa; phylum Chordata; class Actinopteri; order Siluriformes; family Bagridae; genus Hemibagrus; species Hemibagrus guttatus. Next base: position 25,624,536 of record JAUCMX010000008.1, read on the forward strand.
ATAATAATAATAATAATTATTATTATTATTATTATTATTATTATTATTATTATTATTATTATTTCAAAGTAAATTGGAGTTCTAATAGGTTAATAACCTATAGCTACATGGTTTAGCCTTTTTTCACACACAGTTCTATAAATCACTGGAATTAGGATCAGGATTTTGTCTTAAGTGTCTTAAGTTGAGCTTCAGACCTGCTTTTTCTTCCATAACTCCACAACATCAGTGAGAAATATTGAGCACGATGCTTACAGCCAGGCTTTCAGATTTATTGAGATGAATGTGATTTATAGGACAGAGTAAATTAACCTCATCCTTTTAGTACTAAGTCAATAAAATCTAACACACGCAGAATAAATGCTTTATCATACTGACGAAAAAAAGAAGTGCTTACTCGGCTTTTTCAGTCTCTGAATGTTTCTCCTCCTCTTCTTCCTCCTCCTCCCCAGACACAGCTACCTATTAACACACACACACACACACACACACACACACACGTAACATATACATATCTACAAATCTTCATGTTTGTTTTGCTATTAAAGGATTATTAAAGGATAAACCCGACTAGCACGGCTAGCTAGCATCTTCGCTTTGATGAAGAAACAACTGGGACTGCTTTTAAATATAAGATTAAAACAGAACAAAAGAGATCTAACTAATCTAGCCATGGGGGTCACAGTCCAGTGACTTCTGTGCCGGTCCCAAGCCCGGATAAATAGAGAGGGTTATGTCAGGAAGGGCATCCGGCGTAAAACATTGCCAAATTTAACCATGCGAATCGTCAGTACTCTGAATTTCATACCGGATCGGTCGAGGCCCAGGTTAACAATGACTGCAATCGGCGCCGTTGACCTACAGGGTCAACGGGCTACTGTTGGGCTACTGTTGGTCGAAGAAATAGAGGAGGGAGGAGAGTGCACAGACAGAGAGAGAAGAGGAAAGGTAAGAGTGTAGGACCGAGAATAGGAACTCTGAATGTTGGTACTATGACAGGGAAAGGTAGAGAGCTGGCTGATGTGATGGAGAGAAGGAAGGTGGATATACTGTATGTACAGGAGACCAGGTGGAAGGGTAGCAAGGCTCGTAGTATAGGAGCAGGATTCAAGCTGTTTTATTATGGTGTGGATAGTAAGAGAAATGGGGTAGGTGTGGTCCTGAAGGAGGAGTTTGTGAGGAATGTTCTGGAGGTGAAGAGAGCATCAGGCAGGGTGATGAGTCTGAAGTTAGAGATTGAAGGGGTGATGTTGAATGTTGTTAGTGGTTATGCCCCACAGGTAGGTTGTGAGTTAAGGAGAAAGAGAGATTCTGGAGTGAATTAGATGAGGTGATGGAGAGTATTCCCACGGGTGAGAGAGTGGTTATAGGAGCGGATTTTAATGGACATGTTGGTGAGGGGAACAGAGGTGATGAGGAGGTGATGGGCGAGTTTGTAGTTAAGGAAAGGAACCTAGAAGGACAGATGGTAGTGGACTTTGAGGAGGATGGACATGGCTGTGGTTAACACTTATTTTCAGAAGAGGGAGGAGCATAGAGTGACTTACAAGAGTGGAGGTAGGAGAACACAGGTAGACTACATCCTATGTAGAAGAGGCAATCTTAAAGAGATTAGTGACTGTAAAGTGGTAGTGGGAGAGAGTGTCGCCAGACAGCATAGGATGGTGGTGTGTAGGATGACTTTGATGGTCTGTAAGAAAAAGAGGTCAAAGATAGAGATAGAGAAAAAAACCAAGCGGTGGAAGCTGAAAAAGGAGGAATGTTGTGAGGAATTTAGACAGAGGTTGAGGCAGGCTCTGGGTGGTCAGGTAGTGCTGCCAGATGACTGGGAAACTACAGCAGAAGTGATCAGGGAGACAGGGAGAAAGGTGCTGGGTGTGTCATCTGGAAGGAGGAAAGAAGATAAGGAGACTTGGTGGTGAAATGAGGAAGTTCAGGATAGTGTCCAGAGGAAGAGGTTAGCCAAGAAGAAGTGGGACATGGACAGGACTGAAGAGAATAGACAGGAATACAAGGAGTTACAGCGCAGAGTGAAGAGGGAGGTGTCTAAGGCCAAGCAGAAGGCATATGACGAGTTGCACACTAGGTTAGACACTAGAGAAGGAGAGAAGGACTTGTACAGGTTAGCTAGGCAGAGGGATCGAGATGGGAAGGATGTGCAGCAAGTTAGAGTTATTAAGAATAAAGAGGGAAGGGTGCTCACAAGTGAGGAGAGTGTACAGAGGAGATGGAAGGAGTACTTTGAGGAGCTGATGAATGAGGAAAATGAGAGGGAAAAAAGAGTAGAAGGGGTGAACTCTGTGGAACAGAAAGTAGATAAGATTAGAAAGGATGAAGTCAGGAAGGCTTTGAAGAGGATGAAAAGTGGAAAGGCAGTTGGTCCTGACGACATCCCGGTGGAGGTCTGGAAGTGTCTAGGAGAGGCAGCAGTGGAATTTTTAACTAGTTTGTTCAACAGGGTTTTAGAGAGTGAGAGGATGCCTGAGGAATGCAGAAGAAGTGTGTTAGTGCCGATCTTTAAGAATAAGGGTGACGTGCAGAGTTGCAGCAACTATAGGGGGATAAAGTTGATGAGCCATACAATGAAGCTATGTGAAAGAGTAGTGGAAGCTAGGTTAAGGAAGGTAGTGGAAATTTGTGAGCAGCAGTATGGCTTCATGCCCAGAAAGAGCACAACTGATGCAATTTTTGCTCTGAGAATTTTGATGGAGAAGTATAGGGATGGTCAGAGGGAGTTGCACTGTGTGTTTGTAGACTTGGAGAAAGTGTATGACAGGGTGCCAAGAGAAGAGCTGTGGTACTGTATGAGGAAGTCAGGAGTAGCAGAGAAGTATGTCAGAGTGGTGCAGGACATGTATGAGAGGAGCAGGACAGTGGTGAGGTGTGCTGTAGGTCAGACAGAGGAGTTCAAAGTCGAGGTGGGACTGCATCAGGGATCGGCTCTGAGCCCCTTCCTGTTTGCTATAGTGATGGACCAGTTGTCAGAGGAGGTCAGACAGGAGTCTCAGATGACATTGTGATCTGTAGTGAGAGCAGGGAGCAGGTGGAGGAAAACCTGGAGAGGTGGAGGTTTGCGCTGGAGAGAAGAGGAATGAAAGTCAGTCGTAGTAAGACTGAGTACATGTGTGTGAATGAAAGGGAGGGAAGTGGAACAGTAAGGTTACAGGGTGAAGAGGTGAAGAAGGTACAGGAGTTTAAGTACTTGGGGTCAACAGTCCAGAGTAATGGAGAGTGTGGGAAAGAGGTAAAGAAGCGAGTGCAGGCAGGTTGGAATGGGTGGAGAAAGGTGTGGGGAGTTCTGTGTGATAGGAAAATATCAGTGAGAATCAAGGGGAAGGTGTACAGGACAGTGGTGAGACCGGCCATGCTGTATGGTTTAGAGACAGTGTCACTGAGGAAGAGACAGGAGTCAGAGCTAGAGGTAGCAGAGCTGAAGATGTTGAGGCTCTCTTTGGGAGTGACAAGATTGGACAGGATTAGAAACGAGTACATCAGAGGGACAGCTCATTTTGCACGTTTGGGGGACAAAGTTAGGGAGACCAGATTAAGATGGTTTGGACATGTTCAGAGGAGGGAGAGTGAGTATATTGGTAGGAGAATGTTGGACATGGAGCTGCCAGGCAGGAGGCAAAGAGGAAGGCCAAAGAGGAGGTATATGGATGGAATTAATGAGGATATGAAGCTAGTGGGTGCAAGTGTTGAGGATGCAGAAGATAGGGATAGGTGGAGAGAGATGATTCGCTGTGGCGACCCCTGAAGGGAAAAGCCGAAAGAAGAAGAAGAAAAGAGATCTAACTAAATATCAGATTAGCTCTTGTATCAAAATGAGATACTAATAACAGCTTTGACTAGCTAGCATTCCGGCTTAAATATCAACACAGCTAGGATTTGTAAATATGAGTAGCATGTGTATAAAAAAAATAAAAAAAAAGAGACCTGATTATAATAGCTATTGCTAGCTAGGTAGCTAGTTTTCTCTAAATGTAAATCAAGCATGACTAGCTGGCATTCTGGCTAGTCAAATGTCAACACAAGTAGGATTTGTTGAGATGATTAGCTCTTGTATCAAAAAGAGACCTGAAAAACATAGCTATTGCTAACTAGGCAGCTATTTTCTCTAAATAACAGCACAATTAGTATTTTTATACAATTAGTTGTAACAAAAAGAGATCTGAGGTAAATATGAGGTAGCTAGCTACAAAAAGAGGACTGATATAATGTTGTGGATATTATATAATAGAATAACTTAGCTATTGCTAGCAAGGTAGCTAGCATCTCTGAATAAAAACACAGCTGGTAACAGCTATTGCTAACTAGGTAGCTAGTTTCTCTAAATAACAACACAACCTGGATTTTATACGATTAGCTCTTGTTTATTAATATTACAACGTGGTTTGTTTGTACTGACTGAATTTAGCAGATTACTGTACTGACCTGATATTTAGAAGGATCAACACTAGCACTGGAATCTTGACTAATTAGCATATACTGGTCTCCTTCCTTTCTTAACTGGAGACCAAATATGTCAGTAAGTAGCTGAGGATTTCGGGACACAGCCGATAAGTCCAGTGTCATCGCGTGTAGGCCACCACGGGAGGCTGTGGTCTGTGTGGGACCTCTGACCTCATGGGTTACCACATCATTTACCCCTGTGACCTCATCCAGCGTGGGTTCTGGTAGATCTCTGAAAAAATCGGAGAGTTTGGTATCTTTTGCAAACTCGATAATGTAACCACTGAGAAAGACGAGGTAGAGGACATGTAGGAAAAAGCAGACGGTGCCTGAGACGCTACAAAAAATGGCAGATGAAACCTTCTGGAAGAAAACAGCGACGGCCAAAATGAGATTCTTCATGCTCATCCTTTTTATCTGCCTCTTCACATTCCTTATGGAGAGGAGACATATTATCATCATCAGGCCACAGAGAGGGGCCAGGAGGATCTGCTTCATCATCTCCATCAAGGAAAAGCCTTGCTGCTCTCCTTCAGCATCATTATTATCCATAGCAGAGTTTTTATCCTTGTTTTTTTTCTCGTCCGTTCTGTCATCCTCAGTTCCCGGCACTTCCTCGTCACGGTCTGAGGCGGAGATCTGGGCGGCCAGCTGCATCTCGAAGATGGTGTCCTCGCAGAAGTTTACGAAGAGCTCCATCTTTTCCTTCTCGCCTCCCTTGTTCACAATGTCGAAGATGAACTGACGCTTGCTCTCCTTCACCTAGGGCAAGAATTTAAATTCATTTCACAACTCCAAGGTTGCCAGATTTTCTTTTTAATCATCTAAGAAAGAAAAAAAACTGAAGGTATGGAAAATGAGGACTGAAGGTAGAGGTTGAGTTTCTGGATGATTCTTCGCTGGAAGAATCATCCAGATGGATGGATGGATGGATGGATGGATGGATGGATGGATGGATGGATAGATAGATAGATAGATAGATAGATAGACAGACAGACAAATCGATCGATAGATAGGTACAGACAGACAAACAGACAGACAGACCAATAGATAAATAGATAGACAGACAGACAGATAGATAGACAAACAGACAAATAGATCAACAGATAGATAGATAGATAGATAGATAGATAGATAGATAGATAGATAGATAGATAGATAGATAGATAGATAGATACATAGATAGTTAGATAGACAGACAGACAGACAGACAGACAAATTGATCGATAGATAGGTACATAGACAGACAAACAGACAGACAGACCAATAGATAAATAGATAGACAGACAGACAGACAGATAGATAGATAGACAGACAGACAGACAAATAGATCAACAGATAGATAGATAGATAGATAGATAGATAGATAGATAGATAGATAGATAGATAGATAGATAGATAGATAGACAGACAATCATATGTACAATAGTATAATAACATGGCTTCCACCTTTCATTATTTTGCCAATTTATAAAATAGCACTTGATCCAGCACATGGTATTATTTTGCAGTTTATTTTTTATACAGTATATTACTCCACTGTCTCATAAGAAGCACGACTCAATACTTTTTATTTTATTATTACACCAGCAGAACGGAAATGGACTTATAGGAGCCATATAAAGAAATGAAATGGTCTTCTGGCTGTGAGTCTGATATAAAATGAGTCAGGACTGGGTTTGATATCAACATTTACTTTGAAGATAAAAATATTTGTGGGTAAAAAATAAAAATATATATTGCCCCTAGTAGTCTAGGGAAAAACAGAAATACTTCTGAAACACTACAAATTCTTAAAGTCCCGAGTGTCTACTTTCATATGAGCTTCATATTAACAACCACTGTTGAGTGGAACATGACAAAGACATTCAATGCTAAACAACAAAACGGGAGCAAATTCCCTTTTTGGCCTTTGGGAGAGAGTTAATGTAGCCAGAGGATGCTAAATCAAGGTCATGAAATTATATAAGTGTGGAATGCAGGCTACTTATTAGTATGTGAACTGAGACTTGGATTATTTTTAGTCAAAGTCCACATCGGTACCCGAATCCCAGGCAACTGTCTGAGTCATCTCCACACTGCCCTTAACTCTCTATATTGCCGCTTGTCTTTAAACTTTTCTGCCTATCTATTTCTGAGAACATCTGGATATTGTAGCAAGGTTGTGTATAAAATATTTAACATGTAGTAGCCATAAAAAAAACTTCACCTGTGGTTTCTCCCACTGCATCCGGCTCGATTCGCTGATTTCGAAGTAGACCCTCTCGACACGTTTCCCGCTGCCCATGATCTCGATCCTGCCCAGGTGAGGCTGGAAATACCTGAGCACGCTATCAGCTAACTCCAGAAAGTTCTGTAATCGGGTATCATGAGGCATGTGTTCCGACAGGTTGGTCAAAAGGACAGCCACGTTGAAACCAATGTCTTTAGCCGGTTCGTGAAAACGTGCCACAAACGCCCGATAGTCCAGGAGCTTGCTCTCGTTCGTCTCTGCGCAAGACAAAAGGAATTCCGTCTCGGATACTGTGTAGCGTTTGTAGCCTTCCATGGCTTTCTGGAAGTCCTTCTTGGAGATAAGCCCTTGTCCGTCAGGATCATATTCTTTGAAGGCATCGGAGGATACGAGGTCTTTGAGTTTCAGGAACATGTCAAAGAACGTCAGGATCATCTCTACGTTGCTGGACGACTCCACCAGCATGTCTACCATCTGTTTGCCGATTGTTCCGTTCACAACGTTTCCTGAAATCAGTATCATGAGGTTGAAATACCATTGATAAAACTTTTAATTTTTTAAAGGTTTCCTCTTTACATGTTGGTCATGTCCTTAAAAGGTATAAATAGAACTGCGGACAAAACATCTGGAGTTTGTTCCAATGAGTCTCAGCCTTAAAATATTAAAATCCTGAAACTGTGTGGCTGTATATTATCATCCCCAGTTTTCTTTTTAAACTTGGTTCTTACCTTCCAGCATAGACAGCAGCATCACCACCATGTCTTTCAGCAGATCCATCAGTTCCTTCAGGAGCTCGATCTGACTCGAATCCTGGATGTAGCACAATTTTGTCACTTCTCGCTGTATTTTTAGCTTACATTTATTCCAGCGTTTTTTATATGTCAGATCAGCGGAGACAGACATTTGCTGTCACATACACCCTGTACATAGCACGATCTGTTTCCTCAACCATCTCAGCTATTTTTAGGTTTGTTAAATTCTGCATGAAGGTTAAGATATTTTTACTTCGGTAATTTAACATTCACATTTCTTACAGGCGCTTGACAGGGCAGCTTTGGCGTGCATCAAATCTGGGGTTTTAAAAAGATATTTAGGAATGAATTTTAAAGCATTTGTTTCGTCCTGGACATTTTTAGTGGTGCTTCTTGATGCAAACCTGAGAAAGCTTCATCTGCATGTGGGCGAAAACGTGGAGGAAACCGACCACAGCGTCCCACAGCCGACTGTGTGCCAAACTCTGCTGGTTTCCAGTGCAGGGACCCTTAAAAAAAAACAAGTTAATGCTAATGATTCCTTTTTTATGTAACATTTCATTTCCCATCTCTTCCGTGTTGTTATTAGTCTTTCACTCAGCACAGTCTACACTATATTTTGTGTTATATTTTACAATAATTAAAATGTTCTATGGATATTAATACATGCAGTGATGCAGCATTATGCAATCACAAAGGAAATAAAAACTCGAAAAAGATCTAAAAATTTCTCATAGCATCCTAGTGATACTGTTGACATCTTTTAGAAACCCTAATGTTTTAAACATACAGTATATTTTGGCTTATTCCGCTTTTAATTTCATTTGATAAAGAAACATTTGCATACTTTTTAAGTGAATATTAAGCAATGAAACTACTATTCGGGAGAAAATAGTAGTTTTCTTTCTTGCGTGTGTGTAATGGTTTTCAGGAAGTTCCTCACCTGGATGTATTCTGTGAGGGTGTTAAAGACCTGTTTGGCAACCCTGATAGCTTTAGAGAAGTTACGCTGGCCGTGTTCATCAATCACATCTTTCCCGGAGTAATACCAGTAAAAATCACTGATGGACTCCTAAACACAGCATGTAGTTATAAATCTACTACTAAATATTAAATACTGTACATTCATTACTCTACATTCACTGTTATATATATTCACTAGTGATAATGTACACTTACTACGATGCATTCACTATTATATATATTCACTACTGTGTATTCACTACTGTACATTCAACTCCATATATCCACTACTGTACATTCACTACTGTATATTCAACCATATAATGAAATAATGAAAACATAAAAGAAGATCCTAAGCCACCGTGCCGCCCAATAGTGCGCATACTTTTGAAATATCTCCGCCCTGTTAGTTTAGCTTACAGCTAATTGCTTACAGCTGATTTACCTGCAGTCTGAGCAGGTAGTCCACAGTGGAGATGATAATGTTTACTGTGGTATTGTTTCCTGTCTGAGTCCTCAGATAGTTCTGAAAATCTGTCACAAGAAACGTCAGCTGCGATATTTTGACGAGCATAACAATTATATTCTCTATTGGACAATAAATCGCTTGATGTTATGTTTCCACAGAAAACCAGAAAAAAAAACGAAAAAGCAGTCTCTGCACCACTGTGAATTTTCATAGCCTGAATTTGCATGCTTGGTCATTATTGGTGCTTAAGATTTTATGACATCATAGCCCATGTCGTGTGTTTTCTCAAGCCTACTTTTAGCTCTAGCTGCATCAGAGAGAAAAAAAAAAAAAAAAAGAGTAATATTTCGAGAGGATGGAAATAATTTGCGCCGGCTTGAATAATATTTTCAAGTAATCGCTTTCTTTAAGTCTTGGTAGTACATCAGGAACACGTAGGTAGCGAATCTGCAGCAAAGGCATCCATCAGGTTATGAGTTTAAGTGGGTCTGAAAGCCAATTTTTGGCCCTTAATTCAGTCTCAGTTATATGTGGACTTAAATAAAAGTTTCTGCCGTTTAATATAGATATAAATGTGTGTGGCTTCTATATTAAAATAATAAAGAGGCAGTAAAGGTGTAGAAGAAGGAGAAAACTATTCAAAATGGGACCCTAATAAAAAAAAAAAATAGGTGATCTTAAATAAGGAGAGCTAACACCGTGATATCTAATCTATTCATACAGGTAATAAATCCATAGTAATATCACAAGGCAGAGGAGCAAATCCTCAGTATTCTTCCATATTGTCATTATAATTCTTTATATTAAAATCATTATTACTTTTTTTCACGGCTTTGTCAAGCATTAGACAAAATCTAGAGATTTAAAAAAAAGCAAGAAGAAGCAAAAAAGAAGGCAAGGATAGATGACTCTGTGTGATCGAGTTATTAGGTTGCTACTATAGCCCAGAGATGTTGAGCTGCTGGTGATTTATTGTGCGATTGTGCAAATAAACACCTGCGTTATGTCCTTCGCAAAGCAACTGGAGGAAGCGAAAGAGATCACAAGTCAGCGGCTCATCTGCCATAACCTTATCACCTTAATGGACACATACAGAGAGAAGAGTAATACAGGAACAAAAACACGACAGGTTGCATGTATAACTTCATCTCCACTCGTATTATACGGTAGGGCTCTGATTTATTGTGTAGTCGATGTCTCAGACGTACCTGCCTTGCCTTCAGCTGCTGTTCCTAAACCCTCGGCTTTCATCTGCCTCTCGAATGCGTTCAGGTCCAAAACGCTGCAGATCCGACGGCATGGAAAAAAATATTACAACCACATCAGTGGTCATCACTGTTCTTCAAATAAGAACATCATCAATATTATATCATAACTAGGGGTATTAAGTTAAATCAATATCTCTGTAAGCTTTTAAAGCACCATAAACAACAACTTTTACTTTTTCAGTGTATTATAATCTCCTCAATACATTAAAACCAATGATCTAGAATCCTGGGACATGCCTAGGAAAAATATATTTGTCATAACATAACATGTATTTGATAACATATCATTTTAATTATACTAATTAAAGTTTCTCATCAAAAATATACAGTCTATCTTAAGGGCTAAGGAACAGGAAGGAAAAAGCATTCAAGTAGATGGAAGAAGGTAAAAAGAAGCAATCTAAATGTAATATTTGAGATTAACTGAAACTATAATCAGCTGCATGTTGTGCTAGGCAAATATATGTGATATTTTCTTTAGCTAAAAACGATGCTTTTAATTAGACTCAGCATTATCAAGATGTGTTTATTCAACTTACCTTAGAAGTGACAAATTTGAGCTACAAAGAGGAGAAAATCGTCTACACCTTTATATTAGTTTTATAGGCCGACATGCTAGCCAGCTAACGGTAAGAGTGACATGTATCTTCCACCTCAAAACTGTATAGTCAGTGTTATAGATTGAACAAGTGAATATATCTGAATGTTGACTGACTTAAAGCAGATATTTGTATATATGGTGTACAAATCTTGCACTACTCTATTTTCTTCTCTCTCTCTCTCTCTCTCTCTCTCTCTCCCTCTCTCGTTTATAAGTACAGTGGAACCTCGGCATACGTATGTCCTCCCTTCCGAATTTTCACTTTAAGAATTGAAATTTTGTAAGAAATTTGCTTCGGCATACAAAGCATTTTCGGCATACGAACGAACACCGGCTAAGTTGCGTGTACGTCCGGGAGCCGTTCAAAACTTGTTAGCGTCAGTGGAAAGCCAAGCGAAGCCAACTGAAGCAAGTTTACGAATTTTATGGATTTGTTTCCAGTCAGAGAAAGCTGTGTGAAAGAGTAAACCCACAATACCAACGTTTCCTTCAACATGTGTTCAAAAGCTAGGTGATTTTTCGGGCGTTTTTTCGTTAACAGATCGGTGGCCTGGGTGGTCTGTTCTATTTTTAGCCCAAGCTTGGTGGCATGACTTCCTGTGAGGAGCCTTGACATGGAACACTTGGCTTGGGTCAGTTCTTTGTAAGCAGCCATACAGTTTACATACACTTCATATTGGTCATATTGGTCATATTTTTGGGCGGCTGGAACGGATTATCTACATCTAAGTTTCTTATGAGAAAATTAGTTTCGCAATACAAATTTTCGCCTTAAGAACTCGCCTCCAGAACCAATTAAATTCGTATGCTGAGGTTCTGCTGTATATAGAGCATGGGTGTGCAATCTTATCCACAAAGTGTGGGTGCAGGTTTTCATACCAGTCAAGCAGAAGCCAGTCTATTGAAAGCCAAGATCAACTGATTAAATGTGTGGAATTAGATGTGGCTTCTACTTGATTGGTATGAAAACCTGGACATTATATAGACCCTATATATCCTATTTATAACACCTACTGCACCCCTGTACATAAATCTTCCACACCCCCTGCATATAATCACCCCCTTATCTATTTGTAATTTATTGTAAACATTGTAGAAATTTCATCGACTTTGTACATGTACATTGCGCAATGAAAATAAAGTTGAATCTAATCTAATGTAATCTAATCGAATCTAATAACTCAGACTCAAGTAGGAAGTTCTGCTGTTTACTGGTCATGCTGTGAGCGGCCATGTTGATTTGACATCACTTCCTGACATCGCTGAAGAGAACTTCCTGAGTTCCTGTTTTTCTCAGTCAGAAATTCCTGAATTCCAGAAATTGTTTTTCTCACAGCGTGAATGAAACGATACAGCAGGTCGTATTTGGCTCGGGGGCCTTGAGATTGACACAGGTTCTGAAATGTGACTGAAATAGAGACGATACCTGCAGGACTGCATGAGGCTCGCCAGGCTGTGAAAAAATCCCACATCTCTTTTCTCCCTCAGATAGTCCAACATTTTCTATGAGGAACCAAGAAGAATAAAAACTCATGCAATATCGTGAGAGAAAATAAAATGATAACCAGAGGTGTAGCAGTACAGTTCAGCAACAATATAATTCAATTCATGATACTGGCTTCACATTTCGATTCATGATACTGGCTTCATGATTCAAGTCATGGTACTGTTTTCATGATTCGATTCACTATACTGTTTTCATGATTCGATTCATGATACTGGCTTCATGATTTGTTTCATCATACTGGCTTCATGATTTGATTCATGGTACTGGCTTTATGATTTGATTCATGATACTGGCTTCACATTTCGATTCATGATACTGACTTCATGATTTGTTTCATCATACTGGCTTCATGATTTGATTCATGGTACTGGCTTTATGATTTGATTCATGATACTGGCTTCACATTTCGATTCATGATACTGACTTCATGATTTGTTTCATCATACTGGCTTCATGATTCGATTCATGATACTAGCGTCATGATTCAATTCACAATACTGGCTTAATGATTCGATTCATAATACTGGCTTCATGATTCAAGTCATGATACTGTTTTCATGATTCGATTCACTATACTGGTTTCATGATTCGATTCATGATACTGGCTTCATGATTCAATTCATGATACTGGCTTCACATTTCGATTCATGATACTGGCTTCATGATTTGTTTCATCGTACTGGCTTTATGATTTGATTCATGGTACTGGCTTTATGATTCGATTCATGATACTGGCTTCACATTTCGATTCATGATACTGGCTTCATGATTTGATTCATGATACTGGCTTCATGATTTGATTTATGATACTGGCTTCATGATTTGATTCATGATACTGGCTTCATGATTTGATTTATGATACTGGCTTCATGATTTGATTCATGATACTGGCTTCATGATTTGATTCATGATACTGGCTTTATGATTCGATTCATGATACTGGCTTCACTTTTCGATTCATGATACTGGCTTCATGATTTGTTTCATCATACTGGCTTCATGATTCGATTCATGATACTAGCTTCACTTTTCGATTCATGATACTGGCTTCATGATTTGATTCATGATACTGGCTTCATGATTTGATTCATGATACTGGCTTCATGATTTGATTTATGATACTGGCTTCATGATTTGATTCATGATACTGGCTTCACTTTTCGATTCATGATACTGGCTTCATGATTTGATTCATGATACTGGCTTCATGATTTGATTCATGATACTGGCTTCATGATTTGATTCATGATACTGGCTTCATGATTTGATTCATGATACTGGCTTCATGATTTGATTCATGATACTGGCTTCATGATTTGATTCATGATACTGGCTTCATGATTTTCCTTTTGTATTTGTGAATAATAAACAAAGCAAAAATTTGTTGGTATAAAACTAAATAAATTAAAAAAGAATTAAAAAATAGGTTTTATATCATAAGCCAAATTTGCTACATGTTCAGTATATCTTAAAATTGAACAAATAAATTAATTAATTTGACCATATTTTTAATAAACTAATCTCTGTAGCAGTGTCTGAAGCACCATTTTAACCCAAAATAGAGCTCCAAAGTCGGCTGAAATGACCATGTTCCACAGTCTCTTTCTCAGGCATTGTACTTCACAATAGTGTGGCAGTGGTGGTGTTTGAAATCTCATGTAGAAACTGTTATAGTGTAGTTATGTGAATAAAAAACGTATAAAGCTCTCCATGAAAGAGCGCAATCATGTGATCAGTGTGCCTCCAATATATTTTAACTCTACGGGTTGTGTACAATGGGAGCTCTGGTCCCACAATGTCACATTTTTCATGGCGATGTATCGTGTCATGATGTATCGTTCCACCCCTAATGCTAACATTAGCCATGGTTACGATTCTTGATATTGACTTTGACATTTATCTAAATTTTCTAACTATTTTTTTTCTAATTGTTATGATGGTGTTCATATTTATTTGAATGTCAGTTTTTCAGTCACTGGTAAGGGACGAAATTACATACAAATTACTTAAATATTCAGTTTGAAATGAAACAGTACTGAGGCGAACCTGCTGTACGTCTGTGTTTCCTCCGTTCAGGATAGCGATGCCGAGTTTAAGAGTGGCCTGCACCGAGGGCCCCGTGACACCTGGTATTAAAATACAAATCGAACCTGAGTGAAAAGTTCGAGTGAGTGAGGTTCTGCTATCTACCTAGCAAAGGATGAACTTTGAATAACAAAGAAGAAGAAATAAACAAAAAGAATAACAATTGCTTAATGAATAAACAATTAAGAGTATATGTGAATAAAGAAATGAATATTTATTTAATCAGCGTTAAAATAAATGAAAGAATGAGTGATTCTCTTAATGAATGGATGTGTGGTGGGATGGATAAACGGATAATTTAGCGCATGGATGAATGAAAAGATGAACAAATAAACGTCTCGTTTGTTCCTTTATTCATTTACAGAATCATTCACCGGGATAAATCCTTACAGGTTATAGTCTTATCCTTGTCACAGGGTTCGTTAAAAGAATTGATTTTTTTACACAGTTACATGAAAATGTAAAACCAGTTAGGAAATTCTTCTATGTTGCAAATTTTATTTAAATAATAATAATAAAAATAATAATAAAAATAATAAAAAATAAATAAATAAATAAATAATAAAAATAATAATAATAATAATAATAATAATAATAATAATAATAATAATAATAATAACAATAATAATAATAATAATAATAATAATAATAATAATAATAGTGTTGTTAATTGTGTAAAGCGTATTAGGATTGTGCAGGCACATGAAATGTAAAAAGCAATAAAATTGCAACTTGAATTTTTGTTGGTTTGTTTGTTTGTTTGTTTGTTTGTTTACCTCTGCTGGCACTGAGCCTCTGGAGAACCATCTCTGCAGCTCCACGATCATGTAATCTGTCCTGTTGATATAAGAGTCTCTGTTTCTCCAGCTCTTTCTCCTGAAATCAGTCAATCAATCAATCAATCAATAAATTCGCAAAATCAATAAAACACAATCAATCTGTTTGGTTTTTTTCGATCACAGAAAACTATGACAATGAGGAAGAATATCCTGGCAAATTCCAAATAAATTCATAGATATCTTAAAGGTTTCAGGCTGATTTTGTCTGATTTCTTATTCATTTTTGAAAACTGATCAATCTAAATACAGTTTCTTTTGAAGTGTACTGTAGACAACTGAACCCCTTCTCTAAACCATAAATGGTTTTGTATAGAACCTGAAAATCACTTGCTTCCTATATAGTAGGAAGGAAGGAAGGAAGGAAGGAAGGAAGGAAGGAAGGGAAAAAAAGAAGAAAGGAAGGAAGGAAGGAGGGAGGGAGGGAGGAAGGAGGGAGGGAGGGAGGGAGGGAGGGAGGAAGGAAGGAAGGAAGGAAGGAAGGAAGGAAGGAAGCAAGAAAGGAAGGAAGGAGGGAAGAAAGGAAGGAAGGAGGGAAGAAAGGAAGGAGGGAGGGAAGGAAGGAAGGAAGGAAGGAAGGAAGGAAGGAAGGAAGGAAGGAAGGAAGGAAGGAAGGAAGGAAGGAAGGAAGGAGGGAGGGAGGGAGGGAGGGAGGGAAGGAACAAACTAACAAGTGAAGAAGGGGTATGACTCTCTGATTCAGTAAATGACTCATTGGAAATTAAATGAATGAGCAAATGATCAAATAAATTACTTAAGGAGAAAGGACGGATAGATCGACGGATGGATGGAAGGAAGGAAGGAAGGAAGGAAGGAAGGAAGGAAGGAAGGAAGGAAGGAAGGAAGGAAGGAACAAAATAACAAATGAAGAAGGGATATGACTCCATGATTTAGTAAATGGCTCATTGGAAATTAAATGAATGAGCAAATGAACAAATTAATGACTTAAGGAGAAAGGAAGGAAGGAAGGAAGGAAGGAAGGAAGGAAGGAAGGAGGGAAGAAAGGAAGGAAGGAGGGAAGAAAGGAAGGAGGGAGGGAAGGAAGGAAGGAAGGAAGGAAGGAAGGAAGGAAGGAAGGAAGGAAGGAAGGAAGGAAGGAAGGAGGGAGGGAGGGAGGGAGGGAAGGAACAAACTAACAAGTGAAGAAGGGGTATGACTCACTGATTCAGTAAATGACTCATTGGAAATTAAATGAATGAGCAAATGAACAAATAAATGACTTAAGGAGAAAGGACGGATAGATGGACGGATGGATGGAAGGAAGGAAGGAAGGAAGGAAGGAAGGAAGGAAGGAAGGAAGGAAGGAACAAAATAACAAATGAAGAAGGGATATGACTCCATGATTTAGTAAATGGCTCATTGGAAATTAAATGAATGAGCAAATGAACAAATAAATGACTTAAGGAGAAAGGACGGATAGATGGACGGATGGATGGAAGGAAGGAAGGAAGGAAGGAAGGAAGGAAGGAAGGAACAAAATAACAAATGAAGAAGGGATATGACTCCATGATTTAGTAAATGGCTCATTGGAAATTAAATGAATGAGCAAATGAACAAATTAATGACTTAAGGAGAAAGGAGGGAAAGATGGAAGGAAGGAAGGAAGGAAGGAAGGAAGGAACCAAATAACAAATAAAGAAGGGATATGACTCACTGATTCTTTAAATGACTCATTGGAAATTAAATGAATGAGCAAATGAATAAATTAATGACTTATGGAGAAAGGAAGGACAGATGGAGGAAGGATAGTCGCTCATACACACACCCCAGGGTTCTATATCTAAGAGTGTATGATGCACGATTAGAAGATTTGTATTGCTATACAGCTTCTTCTACACTCACCTCAAAGGATTTCACCTCATCGTGACCGTCCTCATCCTCGGCCTGGCAGCTCTGCACAGGGATTAGTACAACACAGTTATAACTCTGTCACATCAGGACTATGATCATCATAAGCTTCTTAGGTTGACAGTAATTTGTATCCTAATTTCTTTAATTTCCCAAAAAATGTAGATAAATGTAGTCTGTGGAAGGAGGTGGGTTGATTTGTGATGCGTCTCAGCACTCATATAAATGTTACCTTGGCCATGATGTCAGTGTAGGCCAGGTACAGACCGTCTTCCTCCAGCCTGCTGAAAAAATACACTGATAAATAAATCAATGCAAGAATACGTTTAATACATTAATGAATAAAACGGCAATAAAAAAGAACAAAATCTAAAAAAAAAAAAAAAAATAGATGAAAAACAAAGAAAAACAATCAAACAAATAAATAAATTCAATTAAATAAAACAATTAATATAAAAAATAATAAAATAATATAATAATAAAATATAATAAATAAATAAATAATAAATAAATATGTCTCAGTGAAATAACTGATGAATAAATGACTGTATGGTGAACAGATAGGCAACTAATTCAAGTAATAAACAATTGAAGGACTTGATGAAAAATAAATCTGTAAACGATTCAATGCTTCAATAAATGACTAAATGATTCTGTGGGTAAATGAACAGTAAAATGGAAAAAATTAAAAAATTCAGAGAGTTAATATATAAATGAACGGATGGATAGAAAAGCCAGCAGATGAATGAGAAGAACAAAAATGACTAAATAAAGGAACGAATGCGGGAGAATGATTCTGTTAATGAATAAATTAATTACGGAATTGTTCAGTGAAGGAACCGAAAACAGATGAATGAATCAATAAATCAGATGAATATGAACAAATAAATGACTCACTGATTCAGTAAATGACTCATTGGCTATCAAATGAATGAGCAGATAAACATAATGACTTAAGGAGAAAGGAAGGATAGATGGATGGAAGGAAGGAAGGAAGGAAGGAAGGGAAAGGGAAAGGGAAAGGGAAAGGGAAAAAAGAAAGAAGGAAAGAAAGAAAGGAGGAAAGAAAGGAGGAAAGAAAGAAAAAGAAAGAAAGAAAGAAAGAAAGAAAGAAAGAAAGAAAAAAAGAAAGAAAGAGACTCACTGGGAATTAAATGAGTCAGCAATTGGACAAATTAATGTCTTAATGAGAAAGGAAGGATAGATGGATGGATGGTTGGATGGATGGATGGATGGAAGGAAGGAAGGGGAAAAAAAAGGGAAAGGGAAAGGGAAAAAAGGAAGGAAGGAAGGAGGGGAAAGGGAAAGGGAAAGGGAAAGGGAAAGGAAAGGGAAAGGGAAAGGGAAAGGGAAAGGGAAAGGGAAAGGGAAAGGGAAAAGATATGACTCACTGATTCAGTAAATGACTCATTGGGAATTAAATGAATGGACAAAATTAGTGACTTAAGCAGATAGGAAGAATAGATGGATGGATGAAAGGAAGGAAGAAGCAAGAAGTGACAAATGAATCAAAGCAGAAAAAAATGAAGCAAGGAGGGAACTGAGAAAGAAAAAAGAAGGAAGAATAGTTTGAGGTTTTTAGTTTTAAACCTGTGTGTAAATCAATACAAGTCAATGTAAGAGAAACACACTGTTTCATTAAAAGCTTAACTTTCTTTATGCAACTCTACACACACACACACACACACACACACACACACACACACACACAATTCAACAAGAGGCCATCAACACACACCTCCTCTCAGTCAGGGCACTTTGGTGGAAGAGAGTAATGAGCTGATGTAGAGGGTCGATCTTTTTGCCTTCCACTGTTCCCTCACTCCGGTCCTCCTCCTCCTCCTCCTCCACAACGCTCCCTCCATCTCCTGCTTTCTGTAATTAAATAAAACATTCATGAGCATCACATTCTAATAACCAAGCCTGGAGTTTTTCAAACCTGTGGTGCAGCAGCAGTGGGTGATGGAGCTGAAAATCCTCATGTCAGAACAGTGAGTGTGTTTAAATCCTGCTCCTGAAGCAGGATCTGAGTCGTAAAGTTACTGTGTTGGTTACTAAGTTTGGTGTTTTGGGGGTGCCAAAACTTTTGGGTGAATTAATGAATACAGGAGTCTCACAGCTAAATCTTCAATCAGCTTCTGCTCATACAAATGGTCTTCTGGCTCCACCCACAGCCTCCTGTAGCTCTGCAGGAAGAAGTTCACCGCTCTGTGCCTGCGTCAACACACAACCTCAGTGTACAGGATCAACAAGTTACTAATAAACACACACATCTGTTACTGCACTAATTACTGTTAATTACTCTTATTATTATTATTATTATTATTATTATTATTATTATTATTATTATTATTATTGTTGTTGTAAAGGAACCCTAATGTACAGTTCGAAAGTGGCAGGTTGTATAGAGTGTGTGTGTGTGTGTGTGTGTGTTATTGTGGCATAGACGAATATGTGAATGTGTATATGTGTGTACTGTATATGTATGTGTTTTACTATGACAGATTGTATGAATGTGTGTGTTTGTGTGTGTGTGTGTGTGTGTGTGTGTGTGTGTGTGTGTGTGTGTGTTACAGGGGCAGGTTGTATGGATGAGTGTGTGTGTGTGTGTGTGTGTTACTGTGGCAGGTTGTATGGATGAGTGAGTGTGTGTGTGTGTGTGTGTGTGTGTGTGTGTGTGTGTTACAGGGGCAGGCTGTAAGGATGAGTGAATGTGTGTGTGTGTGTGTGTGTGTGTGTTACCGTGGCAGGTTGTATGGATGAGTGTGTGTGTGTGTGTGTGTGTTGGGTGTTACCGTGGAAGGTTGTATGGATGAGTGTGTATGTGTGTGTGTGTGTTACCATGGAGGGTTGTATGGATGAGTGTGTGTGTGTGTTTTACCGTGGCAGGTTGTATGGATGAGTGTGTGTGTGTGTGTTACTGTGGCAGGTTGTATGGATGAGTGTGTGTGTGTGTGTTACTGTGGCAGGTTGTATGGATGAGCGTGTGTGTGCATGTGGTTGTGTGTTACCGTGGCAGGTTGTATGGATGAGTGTGTGTGTGTGTGTTACCGTGGCAGGTTGTATGGATGAGTATGTGTGTGTGTTACCGTGGCAGGTTGTATGGATGAGTGTGTGTGTGTGTGTGGTTGTGTGTTACCGTGGCAGGTTGTATAATGGAGTCATCCTGAAGCAGGCCACTACGGCTCGTTTCCTCTGTTTAGAGAGCAGCTTCTGCCACACAGCTCTCTTACTGCCCTGAGGAGACTCCACCTGCACAATACACACACACACACACACACACACACACACACACACGAACGAACAAACAATGAATGAATGACTGAAAAATTTTTGCATAAAATAAATAGTAGACAGAATAAACAAACCGAATGAAAGAGTAAAATATTGAATGAAGAAAAAGCCAGATCTTCACACGTCTCTCACTAATGACCACAAAGTTCTGCTGTACCTGATCCAGGTAGAAGAGCACACGGGCCACAGCTAAAACACTTTCAACACCACCTTCACCCAGGAACGAGTGAGAAACCTCCTAAAGAAAGAGATAGATAGATAGATAGATAGAGAGAGAGAGAGAGAGAGAGAGAGAGAGAGAGAGAGAGAGAGAGAGTGAGAGAGAGAGAGAGAGAGAGAGAGAGAGAAAGAGAGAGAGGGAGAGGGAGGGAGGGGGGAGGTTTGGGAGGTAGGGGAGAGGGGGGGAGGGGGGCAGAGAGAGGGGGAGAGGGGGAGAGAGAGGGGGGGGAGGGAGAGAGAGAGAGAGAGAGAGAGAGAGTATTCAAATTTAACGGAGGCAAAAGTGAAGAGAAAAATTGCACATCAACAAACAAAAAAGCAAATGAATAAATAAATAAACATGAATTAATAAAACAATTAAATGACCAATTAAAGAAAGAAGAAAGAAAGAAAGAAAGAAAGAAAGAAAGAAAGAAAGAAAGAAAGAAAGAAAGAACAATCGTAGACTGTAATTGAAGGAAATTTAATTAGATTAGATTAAAATGCAGTGCATTATGGGAATGTTCATTATCCTTGATACAAAGAGATAATAAATAGGTTTTTAAATGTTTATAAGATATTAAATTGATGCTAGAAAATCGAGATGTCTCAGGCTGACTCATGTAGTGGGTTTTACCTGCTGAAGGTTGATGCAAACGAACGCTCGGACTTCCTCCTCTGTGTCTTTCTACAACAGAGACATGATAGAATGTAAATCATGAGAGTTATACAGCAGAACCTCGGCATAGGCATTTAATTGGTTCTGGAGGCGAGTTCTTAAGGTGAAAACTTGTATTATGAAATGAATTTTCTCATAAGAGATAATGTAAGTGCAGATAATCCGCTCCAGCCGCCCAAAAATATGACCAATATGACCGATACAAAGCGTATATAAACCGTATGGCTGCTTACAAAGAACTGACCCAAGCCGAGGTTTCACTGTATTAGGAGTTATCACTCATACATATAGATGATACATTTTTAATGAGAGCTGCTGCTTCCTGCCACATGAGCAAAAGCCAGTGTTGAAAACCAAGCTTTAATGCTAGCTGCTCCACCTGCTGATAAACGTTGTTACTATGGCAACCAGTAGTAGAGACTTCACAGTACAGCGCCTGGAGTCTCGCAGAGGTAAAATCACCGAGTTTTGAATGAAATTCATTTTCAGTCTCTTGTCATAAATACAAGCATCAAATGACTTCTTGGTAGCCATGGCAACAAAAGCAGCTAAGAAGACGAATAAACACACACACATTTCAGAAACTAATCCAAATCATCGAACTTTATTTATTGTTTATTTGTGTTTTTAAGTTTGAGATGGCAGTCGTGTTTACGTGTTCCTGTTTCACTGATTGGCAGCCGGTTATGAGATCCCGCCCCCTTTGATTGACCCACCAATCAGAATAAAGCAAAGCTGTGCATTCATGCGGACAACGAAAAAGAATTCTTTCCACTAAATTGATTGATTTTTTTTTTTTTTATGTGTAGATTGTTGGCACCTACCCCTCTCAGTGGGCGTGGCTTAAAATGCTATGATGAAACCCTGCTGTCCAGTGAGCATTAATCTTTCATTCCAGCCGGTACACAAACACCTAACACACACTTTGAACTGATTTCAAAGGAGATTTTCACCCAGGCTGCACCGTTCAAACAAATTAGCTTGATTTTAATGAGTAATGTTTGATTAGTAGATTAAATATTGAAGATTGATGAATTATTATTCATCAGACAACGTTGGTGGTGAACGTTTAATTGCATTTTCATGACACTTCAGTCGAAGATGCTGGTATGGAAAATGCTAGAAGATTAAACACCTTCAAGTGGTCTACCTCAGAGAAGCGGTTCTTGGCGAGAGTAACGATCTCGAGGCCTCGATCTCCTTGACAGCATCGATTCAGACCGACGGAGAGGAGCTTCTTCAGAGACGCCACGATCAGAGAAGTGTGTGCGGAGTAACGCTCGTCTTTGCTCCTCTTCACCTTCCTCCTCTGCTCCTCACATGCTCTCTGCGAGTTGTAAATATGTGATATTGAATATGATAGATTTTGACTATGTTCTTACTTTCAAGTCTCGAGAGAAAACACATCCAGAAACCAGTCAGTTATTGAAGTAGAATTTGAATATTTTATTTATTATAGTAAACATCTTCAGTACAGGTGACAAATTAAAGGAAAATGTCTCTGAATGCCACATGGGGGTCTTTACTTATTTTGCTAGCATGGTTTGGCTTTACTCATCTCTTCCTCATCACTGGAAAAATCAAGCTCAAGTTGGAACATTGGTGGGCGTGGCCTCCACCAGGATGACTCCACCCCCATCCACACTGTACGAGAGGTTAACTAACCCTAACCCTATGACCTTCAAGCTCACCGGATCTCGATCTAATTAAAGAATCTAATTAAAGACTTTGGAGGCATGTCTTCCACTCAGCGCTCTCCACTGAGAGAACATCTTTGGGTTCTCCGTTCCTCTAGAACGGTTCTAAAAAGCCTTCAATACCTACATGAAGCTGTGGACCTCTGAAGATGTTCTGGTGTCTTGGTCTGGTGGCAACATATCACTAACTCACTTTTATGTTGGTTTTTCTGGTAATTTTTCACCCATGTGTGTGTGTGTGTGTGTGTGTGTGTGTGTGTGCGCAAGATGATCCTACTTGCAACTTTTAAAGTTCTAAAGAAAGTTAAATAAGCAGCTGAACTTTAACTTTTGGGAGTAAAAAAATTAATACTGAAACTGAACTCACACCTTTGTCATTTGGCTGTTCCTGCTGCTCACCAGGTAGGTCGTGTTGTTGATGTCGTTCTGTACGACAAAGTTCTGCTCCTCCCACTTAAAATTCTACAACAGGAAACAACACACAGCAATGAGATTACATTCAGCCCTGTGGATAAAAATATATGAGTAACAAAATAAACTGATTGTCTGCATAGGATTGTGTCTTTCGTATAAGCAAATTAACAAATTATTGTATACGTTAGCCTTAACGAATATGCGATCTGTGGACGTTTCTGAGTTGAAGTGCAAAATACAGGATGGAGTCAATGTAAACAGGTTAATGTAGCACCTATGAGAGCTTTTCCTATGTAAATATTTCCCTGTGTGATTATAAACTCAACAGAACCCTGGGTTTATGTAGTTAGAGGTTATAAACTCCAGTTAAACAGAACCCTGGGTTTATGTAGTTAGAGGTTATAAACTCCAGTTAAACAGAACCCTGGGTTTATGTAGTTAGAGGTTATAAACTCCAGTTAAACAGAACCCTGGGTTTATGTAGTTAGAGGTTATAAACTCCAGTTAAACAGAACCCTGGGTTTATGTAGTTAGAGGTTATAAACTCCAGTTAAACAGAACCCTGGGTTTATGTAGTTAGAGGTTATAAACTCCAGTTAAACAGAACCCTGGGTTTATGTAGTTAGAGGTTATAAACTCCAGTTAAACAGAACCCTGGGTTTATGTAGTTAGAGGTTATAAACTCCAGTTAAACAGAACCCTGGGTTTATGTAGTTAGAGGTTATAAACTCCAGTTAAACAGAACCCTGGGTTTATGTAGTTAGAGGTTATAAACTCCAGTTAAACAGAACCCTGGGTTTATGTAGTTAGTGGTTATAAACTCCAGTTAAACAGAACCCTGGGTTTATGTAGTTAGAGGTTATAAACTCCAGTTAAACAGAACCCTGGGTTTATGTAGTTAGAGGTTATAAACTCCAGTTAAACAGAATCCTGGGTTTATGTAGTTAGAGGTTATAAACTCCAGTTAAACAGAATCCTGGGTTTATGTAGTTAGAGGTTATAAACTCCAGTTAAACAGAACCCTGGGTTTATGTAGTTAGAGGTTATAAACTCCAGTTAAACAGAACCCTGGGTTTATGTAGTTAGAGGTTATAACTGCAGTTCAGACCAGGTAGGTCGTGTTGTTGATGTCGTTCTGTACGACAAAGTTCTGCTCCTCCCACTTAAAATTCTACAACAGGAAACAACACACAGCAATGAGATTACATTCAGCCCTGTGGATAAAAATATATGAGTAACAAAATAAACTGATTGTCTGCATAGGATTGTGTCTTTCGTATAAGCAAATTAACAAATTATTGTATACGTTAGCCTTAACGAATATGCGATCTGCGGACGTTTCTGAGTTGAAGTGCAAAATACAGGATGGAGTCAATGTAAACAGGTTAATGTAGCACCTATGAGAGCTTTTCCTATGTAAATATTTCCCTGTGTGATTATAAACTCAACAGAACCCTGGGTTTATGTAGTTAGAGGTTATAAACTCCAGTTAAACAGAACCCTGGGTTTATGTAGTTAGAGGTTATAAACTCCAGTTAAACAGAACCCTGGGTTTATGTAGTTAGAGGTTATAAACTCCAGTTAAACAGAACCCTGGGTTTATGTAGTTAGAGGTTATAAACTCCAGTTAAACAGAACCCTGGGTTTATGTAGTTAGAGGTTATAAACTCCAGTTAAACAGAACCCTGGGTTTATATAGTTGGAGGTTATAAACTCCAGTTAAACAGAACCCTGGGTTTATGTAGTTAGAGGTTATAAACTCCAGTTAAACAGAACCCTGGGTTTATGTAGTTAGAGGTTATAAACTCCAGTTAAACAGAACCCTGGGTTTATGTAGTTAGAGGTTATAAACTCCAGTTAAACAGAACCCTGGGTTTATGTAGTTAGAGGTTATAAACTCCAGTTAAACAGAACCCTGGGTTTATGTAGTTAGTGGTTATAAACTCCAGTTAAACAGAACCCTGGGTTTATGTAGTTAGAGGTTATAAACTCCAGTTAAACAGAACCCTGGGTTTATGTAGTTAGAGGTTATAAACTCCAGTTAAACAGAATCCTGGGTTTATGTAGTTAGAGGTTATAAACTCCAGTTAAACAGAACCCTGGGTTTATGTAGTTAGAGGTTATAAACTCCAGTTAAACAGAACCCTGGGTTTATGTAGTTAGAGGTTATAAACTCCAGTTAAACAGAACCCTGGGTTTATGTAGTTAGAGGTTATAAACTCCAGTTAAACAGAACCCTGGGTTTATGTAGTTAGAGGTTATAAACTCCAGTTAAACACTTCCGTGATGTCTGGCGTTTTGCCGTCTGACTCTATCTACCGAGCCGTTTTTGTTAAGCGTCGCTACATCCTGGTTTTCACCTGATATGAGGCACAGAGGCGCTGCTCAGTTTCTGATTGGGTTTCTGTTGCTAAGCGACTAGCTGTAACATTCTAACAGCGCATGGTTTCACACTGAACACGTTCAGCACCGCCACGTGGGGTTAACACCGTAAAAGCCGTGCTGACCCGGATTCATAACCCCGGAGGAAAAGACCTGCTTAATAACCCTGCTCCTTTAGGTTTTTATGTCTGAAACTTTCTTCTACCCAGGAAAAGCAACTGAAGGGCAGGAATTAAATTCGTCAGAGCTTGTTTCTGATTGTAAAGTGAACGAACTAAAAACAGCTATTTTCTCAGTAATAAGTTTCCTAAAGTTATGAAAACGGTCTCTGTGAAAAGCCCTAAGCCTCTGAAAAGGTTTTCATTCCCAAACCACGTTCTATTCATTCTGCATTTTGAAATGTTTTCCCTACATGTCTCACTGCCTTTAATCTGCATTTCCACACTGACACTTAATTAAAGAGTCTCTGAGATCTGAGCTCACCACACATCTGCCAAGAAAACATTCACTACTTTCAGTTAAATGTTGGTTTCTTCCTTTTATTTCTGCACTTGAGAAGAGATGTGTTGTAAATCGCATGAAACACGCCGGCAGATTTGTCAGAGTTCACACAAGAAATAAAATGACAGAAATAGTGTGCTTAAATTAAAGCAAACAAAAAGAACGCAATTTCTTTAAATGACAAGGCTTGGAAATAGATTTAAAATGACTTCAAGTCTCTGTAAGATTCCAGAAATGACCTGGAAATATCTTAGTAAGTGAAAAGTGGGAAAATGTATCTAAAGTTTCTTACTGTGAGATGAGATATGTGATTTAGCCAGATTTAAATCCTTTTACTCATTTCCAGTTTTGCTTAGGGAAAATCATTTAATATATATTTTTTAGAAAGTTTGGAAAAAAAAGAAGATCTGTCAATAGGACAGTCAATATTTCAAGCTTGAAATGATGAAGAAATGTCTAGAAATGTGGCTTTAATGATGATTATATTTGTCTGGAAGTTGTAGAGGCAAGTTGCAGGTGCAAGCAATAACATTGTGAGCAGTGAGAGGTGAAGTGAGTAACACTGATGATCTCCTCATCATGGCACCTGTTAGTGGGTGGGATATATTAGGCAGCAAGTGAACATTTTGTCCTCAAAGTTGATGTGTTAGAAGCAGGAAAAATGGACAAGCGTAAGGATTTGAGCGAGTTTGATGAAGGGCCAAATTGTGATGGCTAGATCACTGGATCAAAACATCTCCAAAACTGCAGCTCTTGTGGGGTGTTCCCGGTCTGCAGTGGTCAGTGGAGGCTCCACCTCGCCACTTACAGGACTTAAAGGATCTGCTGCTAACATCTTGGTGCCAGATACCACAGCACACCTTCAGGGAGCTAGTGGAGTCCATGTCTCGAGGGTTCAGGGCTGTTTTTGTGGCAAAAGGGGGACCAACACGATATTAGGCAGGTGGTCATAATGTTATGCCTGATCAGTGTATTTACAAAAAGAATAAACAGAACTAAGAAGAAATAAGATGAGGAAATAAAACTGTGATGGGAAATTTTAAAGGAAAAAGTTCTGAGCTTTTGTGTACGTGACTAGAAGTTGTTTGTGACCAGAGATTATTTGTGCAAATTGATAGAGGGTCAGAATGCCTGGAGACGAGATGACGTGGCTCAAGGCTAAGAATCAGGCAAACAGACACAGACGCTCTGGACAGCGAAGCATGAAACAAGACGAAACATCAACAGAAGCTCGACGATGAGACGCTGAAACACAGGGACTTGAACTGGTGACACAGGTGAGGGGTATCGGGTCATGTGACATGCTGGGGCTGATAGGTAATGTAGTTCAATGCTGATTTTCAGTCAAGCCGTGGCATTTAGTTTGTTGTGATCTTATACTAGAAAATACTGGATACATTTGACCATATTTAAAAATATTTGATGTGCGAGTGTCAAAGCAGCTCACGTGAGATTTGGCCCAGAAAGTGAACACGTCAGCGACCAGAGTGAAGAGTCTCTCAGCATCTGCACTCATCTGCCTCAGCCAGAGAATCCTGTCGTAAAATTCAACATGGAAAACCATGCCATATTTATTAATCTATCATGAGTTATTTTTCTCAAACAGAAAAATTAATGGGAAAATATTTTTTTATCAATAAATAAACAAAGCAGTCAACAAAAATATGTGATTTTTATTTTTATTTATTTATTTTTATTTTTTTTGATCGGTTTCTTTTTCACCACACTGTCTCGTACCTGTGCCGCTCGACAAACAGGATGAGGAGAGGATAAAAAGCGTAGATGTCCTGCACCAACACAGCAAACTTCTCCTGCACAATCAGCTCCATCTCTGCCACATCACCACACCTCTCCATTTTCATACGCTCCTCCTCCTGCACCACTGACTCCGCCCTCTTCTTCAGCTTCTCCATCAGAGGCAGGAAGTGACTCGTCAGGAGACCGGGCTCCGCCGTACGGACAAGAGGCTGGACAAACACTGCCGAAAAAGGGTTTATAAAACACAAGGTGGGAAAATATTTATTGTGCTGTTGTGGGAAAATTCACAGAAATCTGAAATGTCTGATGATGTTACTAAATAAAAATAATAAATAAAATTAAAGGCATGAAGACTTATTAAGGGGAAAATGTTTTTTTTAATATTCAATTAAAAAAAACATTATTTAAATTTTTTTTTACAATTTTAATTTTAGTTTAGTTTAATTTTACTAATTACTAATATCAATTAAAAAAATAACAAATAAATAAATTGTTTACATACATAATTTAGATTGTATAAATAGTTTTTATATATTCTAATTTTAAATTTTTATATATGTATTTTTTACTCATATTTTTACTAATATCTCATTTGGAATGGGAATAATTACCAGAAAAGTAACATGTATTTTATAAAATATAATAAATGGAATTTTTTTATTCTATTTAATCAAAAAAATTTTAAAGATTTTAAAATAAATCACATTTTTTTAACATATTAATGGAATACTAAAGAAAAATTTCTCTCAGTGAGGTATCATGTTAATAAAGTAGGTTTAATTTTTACACAGGTTTTAAGATCATAATAAAATGTACTGTAGTTTTAATAAATAATATCCCAAATTATTTATATTTAATTATTTATTTGATGCCTTTTTCATTTCCCAATTGAATCCTCAAACAATCGAAGCAGGTAGAGTTTATTTTAGTCTGTTGCTAATTTGCTAACAGTGTTAATGTACGTGTTTTTTTGCACTCACCCGCAATCCTTTTCATCCAGCTGCACTCATGTCTGCCCATATGGACGTGTATGATGGTGAGGATTTGCCCCAGCAGGGCGTTAGTGTGTGAGGGTGTGAGAGAGGAGCATGATGCCCCGTGCTGCCCCTCAGACCCCTGAGCGTCCTCTTCACCCCATCGACACACGTAGCTGCACAGCAGAGGAACAGTTATCTCCATGACCCGGGACAGAAGGGCGTGACGAGCTGCTGACTCCGCCTCCAACACATCTTCCACTTCTGACAGAGCTTCCTGCAAGGAGGGGAGGGGCCTGGACGAATCCTCGGCTGCAGCGGACACGCCTACTTTGGGCAGAAGAAATTTGGTGAAAAAGTGTAGCTAGCTAATGTCACACACACAACATGACAAGAGCTGTGTCTAAGATTCTAGCTAGCTACACAAACATTCACACAAATACACCCCCATCACACACATACACAGACACATACACACATGCATACACAAACACATACACACATACAGACACCCACATATAGACGCAAACATACACACAGATGCACATATACACCTTCACATACACACACACACGCATACACATAGATATACGCAGACACCCACATACACACATACACAACCACACACACACACACGCACATGCATACACAAACACATACACACACATATACACATATACACATATACACAAACATACACATTAACACACACACATACACACACACAAACAAACATATACACATACACACAAATACACCCGCCCCACACACACATATGCAGTCTCACATAAACACACACACGCATACACATAGATATACGCATACACCCTTACACACACACACACAGAGACACCCACATACACACGTACACAACCACACACACACGCACATGCATACACAAACACATACATGTACACATATACACAAACATACACATTAACACACACACATACCCTCACATAAATACACACACACACAAACAAACATATACACATACACACAAATACACCCCCCCACACACACAAACAAATATACACACATGTACACACACACACACACGCATACACAAACACATACACACACACAGACACCCACCCACACATATATACATACACACAGATACACACATATACCCTCACACACACACACACACACACACACACACACACACACACACACACAGAGTTTAAAGCACTCGATTGCTAATAAAGAGGCGGAGCCATTCAGTATTCAAATCCAACATGACTGAAGAGACATGAGAAAAGAAATTCACCTAACACTACTAAGATAACTGACCAGACACTACTAAGATAACTGACCAGACACTACTAAGATAACTGACCAGACACTACTAAGATAACTGACCAGACACTACTAAGATAACTGACCAGACACTACTAAGATAACTGACCAGACACTACTAAGATAACTGACCAGACATTAACATTGTGATATTATCATTAGCTGAGATGAAATGTTAGAGTCTGTGTGTTCACCTTCTCGCTCTGCATTCCTCGTATAGTCCAGAGAAATCTCGAGGAAACACACAGGGAAGGCGGCTGACAGGGCAGCGAGGCACTCACCTACTGAAGACCTCTGACTATACAAACAAAATATAATAATAGCAAGAAGAAGAAGAAGAAGAAGAAGAAGAAGAAGACAGAGAAATAGATAAATAGATCTATAAATCAATTAAAAAGTGACCTAAAAAATGCTATAATACAGCACAACCCCAACAAAATAACAATAAATAAATAAATAAATAAATAAATAAATAAATAAATAAATAAATAAATAAATAAATAAATAAAACTAATAAATAAATCAACAATAATTTATTTTAAATCATCACAATTCATTTTAATGATTAATTTAATTAGATATGAAATTAATAAAAAAATTTAAAAAGGAGAGAAGAATCTGGCGTGAACTCCAAAAAGGACATTTTTTAAAATCTGAATGAATTAATGATTCAATTTTTTTTTTTTTTTTTTAAAGAAATAAAAATATTGTATAAGATCTAATAAGTAAAAATGACAGGACACGCTGGATCAAGTGCTGAGGTATTAGCTGCTGAATAATGAGCGCGGAAGTCATATTGTTCGGGACCATCGTGTTATCTATATATCATAGTGTTCATTTTTTATTATTTCTTATTTTTTAAAATTACTTTCGTATTTTTGTGGTCACACATCTGAGAGCAGAAAAAAAAAAAAAAAAAGAAAAAAAAAGATTTCATTCTTCAGTCTGCATTTCCGATTTTTTTTCCAGGTTTAAAGGCGATGCTGTAGAAGGATGCTGCTGGGGAATTTCTTCTCTGATGATCCTACTCGAGAAAAGTCTGGTGAAATGAATCTGGAGCGAATTACACATGGGATATTAAAACGCTGAATCCACTGTTAGAGCCCTTAAGCTGCTGCAGGAAGCGAGTCGGAACCCAGGAAATCAGGAGCACGTCCCGATCAATATTCAGAACATGAAATAATTTTCTGTATACGCATTCAGGAAACGCATTCAGTCCTGAGGGTTACCTTTCTACGAACGTGTTACTGCAAGTGCCGAGCGTGTAGAGACTGCAGAGGATCCTGTAACAGGAGGACTGCACTTCATCCACTGGAAAAAAAATTATAAATAAATAAATTAATTAATTAGTCAATTAGTTAGTTAGTTGATTGATTGATTAATTAAATTTTATTAATTAATATAAATGTTATGCTATTTTTTATTCATAATAATATAAAAAACAAAATAAAAATGACAAAATAATAATAATAATTTAAAAATAATAATAAAATATAATAATAATAATAATAATAATAATAATAATAATAATAATAATAATAATAATTTTTTAAGGTCAGTTTAGCCCTAAATATTCCAATCATCATTTACCACCAACATTTATAATGAGATATATAATCTCATATATAATAAGTCACAGTCCAGTGACTTCTGTGCCGGTCCCAAGCCCGGATAAATAAAGAGGGTTGCGTCAGGAAGGGCATCCAGCGTAAAACATTGCCAAATTTAACCATGCCACTCGTCAGTACTCTGAATTTCATACCGGATCGGTCGAGGCCCGGGTTAACAACGACCACCATCGGCGCCTTTGACCTACAGGGCGCTGGTGGAAATTGGGCTACTGTTGGTCAAAGAAGTAGAGGAGGGAGGAGAGTGCACAGACAGAGAGAGAAGAGGAAAGGTAAGAGTGTAGGACTGAGAATAGGAACTCTGAATGTTGGTACTATGACAGGGAAAGGTAGAGAGCTGGCTGATGTGATGGAGAGAAGGAAGGTGGATATACTGTGTGTACAGGAGACCAGGTGGAAGGGTAGCAAGGCTCGTAGTATAGGAGCAGGATTCAAGCTGTTTTATTATGGTGTGGATAGTAAGAGAAATGGGGTAGGTGTGGTCCTGAAGGAGGAGTTTGTGAGGAATGTTCTGGAGGTGAAGAGAGTGTCAGACAGGGTGATGAGTCTGAAGTTAGAGATTGAAGGGGTGATGTTGAATGTTGTTAGTGGTTATGCCCCACAGGTAGGTTGTGAGTTAGAGGAGAAAGAGAGATTCTGGAGTGAATTAGATGAGGTGATGGAGAGTATTCCCACGGGTGAGAGAGTGGTGATAGGAGCGGATTTTAATGGACATGTTGGTGAGGGGAACAGAGGTGATGAGGAGGTGATGGGCAAGTTTGGAGTTAAGGAAAGGAACCTAGAAGGACAGATGGTAGTGGACTTTGCTAAGAGGATGGACATGGCTGTGGTTAACACTTATTTTCAGAAAAGGGAGGAGCATAGAGTGACTTACAAGAGTGGAGGTAGGAGAACACATGTAGACTACATCCTATGTAGAAGAGGCAATCTGAAAGAGATTAGTGACTGTAAAGTGGTAGTGGGAGAGAGTGTAGCCAGACAGCATAGGATGGTAGTGTGTAGGATGACTTTGTTGGTCTGTAAGAAGAAGAGGTCAAAGATAGAGATAGAGAAGAAAACCAAGTGGTGGAAGCTGAAAAAGGAGGAATGTTGTGAGGAATTTAGACAGAAGTTGAGGCAGGTTCTGGGTGGTCAGGTAGTGCTGCCAGATGACTGGGAAGCTACAGCAGAAGTGATCACGGAGACAGGGAGAAAGGTGCTGGGTGTGTCATCTGGAAGGAGGAAAGAAGATAAGGAGACTTGGTGGTGGAATGAGGAAGTTCAGGATAGTATCCAGAGGAAGAGGTTAGCCAAGAAGAAGTGGGACATGGACAGGACTGAAGAGAATAGACAGGAATACAAGGAGTTACAGCGCAGAGTGAAGAGGGAGGTGTCTAAGGCCAAGCAGAAGGCATATGACGAGTTGTACACTAGGTTAGACACTAGAGAAGGAGAGAAGGACTTGTACAGGTTAGCTAGGCAGAGTGATCGAGATGGGAAGGATGTGCAGCAAGTTAGAGTTATTAAGGATAAAGAGGGAAGGGTGCTCACAAGTGAGGAGAGTGTACAGAGGAGATGGAAGGAGTACTTTGAGGAGCTGATGAATGAGGAAAATGAGAGGGAAAAAAGAGTAGAAGGGGTGAACTCTGTGGAACAGAAAGTAGATAAGATTAGAAAGGATGAAGTCAGGAAGGCTTTGAAGAGGATGAAAAGTGGAAAGGCAGTTGGTCCTGATGACATCCCGGTGGAGGTCTGGAAGTGTCTAGGAGAGGCAGCAGTGGAATTTTTGACTAGTTTGTTCAACAGGGTTTTAGAGAGTGAGAGGATGCCTGAGGAATGGAGAAGAAGTGTGTTAGTGCCGATCTTTAAGAATAAGGGTGACGTGCAGAGTTGCAGCAACTATAGGGGGATAAAGTTGATGAGCCATACAATGAAGCTATGGGAAAGAGTAGTGGAAGCTAGGTTAAGGAAGGTAGTGGAAATTTGTGAGCAGCAGTATGGCTTCATGCCCAGAAAGAGCACAACAGATGCAATTTTTGCTCTGAGAATTTTGATGGAGAAGTATAGGGATGGTCAGAGGGAGTTGCACTGTCTGTTTGTAAACTTGGAGAAAGCGTATGACAGGGTGCCAAGAGAAGAGCTGTGGTACTGTATGAGGAAGTCAGGAGTAGCAGAGAAGTATGTCAGAGTGGTGCAGGACATGTATGAGAGGAGCAGGACAGTGGTGAGGTGTGCTGTAGGTCAGACAGAGGAGTTCAAAGTGGAGGTGGGACTGCATCAGGGATCGGCTCTGAGCCCCTTTCTGTTTGCTATAGTGATGGACCAGTTGTCAGAGGAGGTCAGACAGGAGTCTCCTTGGACAATGATGTTTGCAGATGACATTGTGATCTGTAGTGAGAGCAGGGAGCAGGTGGAGGAAAACCTGGAGAGGTGGAGGTTTGAGCTGGAGAGAAGAGGAATGAAGGTCAGTCGTAGTAAGACTGAGTACATGTGTGTGAATGAAAGGGAAGGAAGTGGAACAGTAAGGTTACAGGGTGAAGAGGTGAAGAAGGTACAGGAGTTTAAGTACTTGGGGTCAACAGTCCAGAGTAATGGAGAGTGTGGGAAAGAGGTAAAGAAGCGAGTGCAGGCAGGTTGGAATGGGTGGAGAAAGGTGTCGGGAGTTCTGTGTGATAGGAAAATATCAGCGAGAATCAAGGGGAAGGTGTACAGGACAGTGGTGAGACCGGCCATGCTGTATGGTTTAGAGACAGTGTCACTGAGGAAGAGACAGGAGTCAGAGCTAGAGGTAGCAGAGCTCTTTGGGAGTGACAAGATTGGACAGGGTTAGGAGCGAGTACATCAGAGGGACAAGCTCATGTTGGACGTTTGGGGGACAAAGTTAGGGAGGCCAGATTAAGATGGTTTGGACATGTTCAGAGGAGGGAGAGTGAGTATATTGGTAGGAGAATGTTGGACATGGAGCTGCCAGGCAGGAGGCAAAGAGGAAGGCCAAAGAGGAGGTATATGGATGGAATTAATGAGGATATGAAGCTAGTGGGTGCAAGTGTTGAGGATGCAGAAGATAGGGATAGGTGGAGAGAGATGATTCACTGTGGCAACCCCTGAAGGGAAAAGCCGAAAGAAGAAGAAGAAGAAGATTTATAATGAGATATATGTCTCTCTTATTTCCTGAATTGCAACCCTTCATCTCTTCTACCAAAAA
>JAUCMX010000008.1:25664560-25672060 GCA_033459395.1 Hemibagrus guttatus
GTAACAAACCCAATAAAACCAAAAAAACCAAAATAACAAACCCAAAAAAACCAAAATAACAAACCCAAGAAAACCAAAATAACAAACCCAAAAAAAACCAAAGTAACAAACCCCAAAAAACCAAAATAATAAACCCAAAAAAACCAAAATAACAAACCCAAAAAAAAACAAAGTAAAAAACCCCAAAAAAAAAACAAAGTAACAAACCCAAAAAAAACAAAGTAACAAACCCAAAAAAAACAAAGTAACAAACCCAAAACAACCAAAATAATAAAACCAAAAAAACCAAAATAACAAACCCAAAAAAACCAAAATAACAAACCCAAGAAAAACAAAATAACAAACCCAAAAAAAACCAAAGTAACAAACCCCAAAAAACCAAAATAATAAACCCCAAAAAACCAAAATAACAAACCCAAAAAAAACAAAGTAACAAACCCAAAAAAAACAAAATAACAAACCCAAAAAAACCAAAATAACAAACCCAAAAAAAACAAAGTAACAAACCCAAAAAAAACAAAATAACAAACCCAAAAAAACCAAAATAACAAACCCAAAAAAAACAAAGTAACAAACCCAAAAAAACCAAAATAACAAACCCAAAAAAAAACCAAAGTAACAAACCCAAAAAAACCAAAATAACAAACCCAAAAAAAAACAAAGTAACAAACCCCCCCAAAAAAGTAACAAACCCAAAAAAAACAAAGTAACAAACCCAAAAAACCAAAATAACAAACCCAAGAAAAACAAAATAACAAACCCAAAAAAAACAAAGTAACAAACCCAAAAAAAACAAAGTAACAAACCCAAAAAAAAACAAAGTAACAAACCCAAAAAAAACAAAGTAACAAACCCAAAAAAAAACAAAGTAACAAACCCAAAAAAACCAAAATAACAAACCCAAGAAAAACAAAATAACAAACCCAAAAAAACCAAAGTAACAAACCCAAAAAAACCAAAATAATAAACCCAAAAAAACCAAAATAACAAACCCCAAAAAAAACAAAGTAACAAACCCAAAAAAACCAAAATAACAAACCCAAAAAAAACAAAGTAACAAACCCAAAAAAACAAAGTAACAAACCCAAAAAAAACCAAAATAACAAATCCCCCAAAAAAACCAAAGTAACAAACCCAAAAAAACCAAAATAAAAAACCCCAAAAAAAAACCAAAATAACAAACCCCAAAAAAAACAAAGTAACAAACCCAAAAAAACCAAAATAACAAACCCAAAAAAAACAAAGTAACAAACCCAAAAAAACAAAGTAACAAACCCAAAAAAAACCAAAATAACAAATCCCCCAAAAAAAACAAAGTAACAAACCCAAAAAAACCAAAATAACAAACCCAAAAAAACCAAAATAACAAACCCAAAAAAAAACAAAGTAACAAACCCAAAAAAAACAAAGTAACAAACCCAAAAAAACCAAAATAATAAACCCAAAAAAACCAAAATAACAAACCCCAAAAAAAACAAAGTAACAAACCCCCCAAAAAAAGTAACAAACCCAAAAAAACAAAGTAACAAACCCAAAAAAACCAAAATAACAAACCCAAAAAAAACAAAGTAACAAACCCAAAAAAACAAAGTAACAAACCCAAAAAAAACCAAAATAACAAATCCCCCCAAAAAAACAAAGTAACAAACCCAAAAAAACCAAAATAACAAACCCAAAAAAACCAAAATAACAAACCCAAAAAAAAACAAAGTAACAAACCCAAAAAAAACAAAGTAACAAACCCAAAAAAACCAAAATAATAAACCCAAAAAAACCAAAATAACAAACCCCAAAAAAAACAAAGTAACAAACCCCCCAAAAAAAGTAACAAACCCAATAAAAACAAAGTAACAAACCCAAAAAAACCAAAATAACAAACCCAAAAAAAACAAAGTAACAAACCCAAAAAAACAAAGTAACAAACCCAAAAAAAACCAAAATAACAAATCCCCCCAAAAAAACAAAGTAACAAACCCAAAAAAACCAAAATAACAAACCCAAAAAAACCAAAATAACAAACCCAAAAAAAAAACAAAGTAACAAACCCAAAAAAAACAAAGTAACAAACCC
The DNA here is from genome assembly GCA_033459395.1 of Hemibagrus guttatus. Taxonomy (NCBI): domain Eukaryota; kingdom Metazoa; phylum Chordata; class Actinopteri; order Siluriformes; family Bagridae; genus Hemibagrus; species Hemibagrus guttatus. The sequence goes on from JAUCMX010000008.1 coordinate 25,666,631, forward strand.
AAAAAAACCAAAATAATAAACCCAAAAAAACCAAAATAACAAACCCCAAAAAAAACAAAGTAACAAACCCCCCAAAAAAAGTAACAAACCCAAAAAAAACAAAGTAACAAACCCAAAAAAACCAAAATAACAAACCCAAAAAAAACAAAGTAACAAACCCAAAAAAACAAAGTAACAAACCCAAAAAAAACCAAAATAACAAATCCCCCAAAAAAAACAAAGTAACAAACCCAAAAAAACCAAAATAACAAACCCAAAAAAACCAAAATAACAAACCCAAAAAAAAACAAAGTAACAAACCCAAAAAAAAACAAAGTAACAAACCCAAAAAAACCAAAATAACAAACCCAAAAAAAACCAAAATAACAAACCCAAAAAAACCAAAATAACAAACCCAAAAAAAACAAAGTAACAAACCCAAAAAAAACAAAGTAACAAACCCAAAAAAACCAAAATAACAAACCCCAAAAACGAACTAACAAACCCCAAAAAATAAATAATAACTTAATCTGGAAACAAAATAAGAAATTCAGACAAAGCGGAAAAGGTAGGTATAGTTTGTGAATGGAATACTTACCGCTGAGACATCTGTCACTCAGGATATACAGGAAGTCCAGCAGGCTGCAGCAGTAGAAAGTGGATTGGTGTGTGTATGAACGCAGCTCTGCTCTTATAGCGCTCCTTACATCCTTTAATCTGGAATAGTTTGGTCTTCCAAACATTCCTGCGTTCTTCAGGTGAGTTTTTAGAGATCGCAAACTAATCTTTACGCCATGATACGCTATCAGTATATCCAAAATCACGCCGTATGAAAGTAGCACTGAATGAATAACATTTTCTTATAAATATAAATATATAATGTTTGTTATTTTCTTAGATTTAGATCAAAGAAATGATTTAAAGTGAATGCAGAACTCCACACATGTACAAGAATAAATTTAGATATTCAATTTCCTGTTTCTTGTGTATCCTGAGTGACAGATGTCTCTTCCAATCAGAGATAAGAATTCTATTCACCAACTATACCTACCTTTTCCGCTTTGTCTGAATTTCTTATTTTGTTTTTGGATTTGTTATTTTGTTTGCACTTCTTGACCAACAAACAAACCCCCTCAATTTGGACTACGAAAATTAAATAAAGGCTAAAATTACTCAAGTATGAGAGTGAACCAAATGAACCGAGGAAGAAGTTTTATTCATGCCAGCTTCTTACCGAAGAGGGAGATCCTGCGTCTGGCGAGAGCGGCCAGCTTACAGAACAAACTGAAAAGGAAAACAAAGGGAAAGAAAATGAAGAAGGAAACAAAAGAGGACGAGATGGACGCAGGATCAAAAGTGCATTGACTTAGAAAGACACAATACATGAGGACATGAGAAAGAAAAAGCAGATGTATGATCAGACAAACACTCTCTCACACACACACACACACACACACACACACACACACACACACACACATAACTGTGTCTGCTACAAATGTGGTTTCTTACCTAGAAACCATCTCGCGCTCTTTATTGGAAGCATGAGCAATGCCGCTAAGAGAAAACATCACACCGGGCAGGAAGTAGAGATGAATTTTAAAATACTGATCAATTAATGGCAATAAAACCTGAAAGAGAGAAAGGGAGGGAGAGAGAGAGAGAGAGAGATAGAGAGAGAGAGAGAGAGAGAGAGAGAGAGAGAGAGAGAGAGAGAGAGAGAGAGAGAATGTGTGTGTGTGTGTGTGTGTGTGTGTGTGTGTGTGTGTGTGTGTGTGTGTGTGTGTGTGCGAGTGAGAGAGAGAGGGAGAATGTGTGTGTGTGTGTGTAAGTGAGAGAGAGAGAGAGAGAGAGAGAGAGAGAGAGAGAGGTTTTATAACAATTAGCTGTCATGACATTAAGGCTGCACACCATGATTTGGTGTGTGTGTGTGTGTGTGAGTGATAATGATTTGAACTCCTAAAATTGATGAATAAATTATTGATAATTAAACCAAGTAAAAGATATTACCTTAAACCCCTATCGTGTTTTTTTAGAGTTTAACCCTGAAGCTGGAGGGCACGGTGGCTTGGTGGCTAGCACGTTTACCTCACACCTCCAGGGTTGGGGGTTCGATTCCCGCCTTCGCCATGTGTGTGTGGAGTTTGCATGTTCTCCCTGTGCCTCGGGGGTTTTCTCCGGTTTCCTCCCCGGTCCAAAGACATGCATTGTAGGTTGATTGGCATATCTAAATTGTCTGGAGTGTGTGTGTGTGTGTGTGCCCTGCGATGGGTTGGCACTCGATGATGCCCAATGACGCCTGAGGCACAGGCTCCCCGTGACCCGAGAATAGATCGGATAAGCGGTAGACAATGAATGAATGAATAACCCTGAAGCCCAAAACAAGTGTGGAAGTGTGGAAGAATTTTCCGGACAATTTTCTGAAGGAATAGTCACGGATGTTGTTGTCGCACAATTGAAATGAAAACACAACATGCAACGTCACCAAATTTCAAACTGAAAAAGTCCATTTCCAGCTGCATTTCCAGTGTCTTGGGCACCGAAGTATTCGAAGGAATCGCGAATTGTGTTCTATTTGTAGAGGAGTGAGATAATTGTGAAAAGTGAAAATGCGGTTCCTTTTAAAAACAGGAAAATACTTCCAGGACACAGAGTGAAGTGAACTGTATGTACTGACCTTGATAAAGAAACGTATCTGCTGCTCATCACACACTCTCTCTGACTTTCCCATTTGCCCTCGAGCCTGAGCGACCTCTATAAAGATGCACGCACACACACACACACACACACACACACTCATTTTTGACTGCATAACATTGACACAGCTTGCTGACATCACCCCTGGACAGTGTCCTAGCCTTTAACACTATACATAACCTATGACTATATGAATCCAATGAAATGGACTTTTTACAGTGGACATGGTCACAAAGCAGCTTTACAGGAATAGACACATTCAGGATGTCCATTATAAATTTTAAATTCCTTAATGAGCAGGTCAGAGGTGATGGTGGCAAGGAAAAACTCCCTGAGATGATATGTGGAAGAAACCTTGAGAGGAACCAGACTCAGAAGGAAATCCAATCTCATCTGGATGACACCAGAGAGTGTTAATTAAAAAAAATAAAAAATAAAAAATATATAAATAAATAAGAAACCAGGAGATCACTTATACCACAGTACTGTTGTATCAGACTGTATCAGACTATAGCTGGCTGCACAAGACTGTATCAGACTGTATTGGACTGGACGAGACTGTAGCAGACTGTAGTAGACTGTATCAGACTGTAGCAGAATGTATTGGACTGAATTAGGTTGTATTAGACTGTATCAGACTGTAGCACTCTGTATCAGACTGTATCAGATTGCATCAGATTGTAGCTGGCTGCACAAGGCTGTATCAGACTGTATCACACTGTATCACACTGTAGTGGACTGTAGTGGACTGTAGTGGACTGGACCAGACTGTATCAGACTTTAACAGTCTGTATCAGACTGTACGGACTTTAGTAGATTGCAGCAGACTGTATCAGATTGTATGACTGTAGCTGGCTGCACAAGACTGTATCAGACTGTATCGGACTGGACCAGGCTGTATCAGACTGAAGCAGACTGTAATAGACTGTAATAGATTGTATCAGACTGTATCAGACTGGAGCAGACTGGAGCAGACTACATCAGACTGTATCAGACTGTATCAGGCTGTATAAGATTGTATCAGATTGTATTAGATTGTATCAGACTGTATCAGACTATATCAGACTGTATAAGATTGTATTAGATTGTATCAGACTGTATAAGACTATAGCAGACTATAGCAGACTGTATCAGACTACAACAAACTGAATCAGACTGTATCAGACTATAGTAGACTGTATCAGATTACATCATATTGTATCAGATTGTATTAGATTGTATCAGACTGTATCAGACTATATCAGACTGTATAAGATTGTATTAGATTGTATCAGACTGTATAAGACTATAGCAGACTATAGCAGACTGTATCAGACTACAACAAACTGAATCAGACTGTATCAGACTATAGCAGACTGTATCAGATTACATCATATTGTATCAGATTGTATTAGACTGTATCAGACTGTACCAGATTATATCAGACTGTATCAGACTGTAGCAGATTGCATCAGACTGTATCAGATTGTAGCAGACTGAATTAGACTAGCAGATTGTATCAGGCTGTATCAGACTGCATCAGATTATATCAGACTGTATCAGACTGCATCAGATTATATCAGACTGTATCAGACTGCATCAGATTATATCAGACTGTATCAGACTGCATCAGATTATATCAGACTGTATCAAAATCTATCAGATTGTATCAGACTCTATCAGACTGCACCAGACTGTAGTGTGCTGTGTATTTCTCACCCAGCTCCAGCATCTTTTCCTGCACGTGTTCGGAACAGGACAGCGCCTGCTGGAGGAGACGGTAAGCAAAGCGGCCTGAGACGGACGGAGGATCGGACTCTGTGGGTTTTCTCTCTCTGGAAGACACAGATACACAATTTCACATTTTAAATCACAACAAATGCACAGATGAAGAAGAATGGAGCTTCTGTCCTGAGCTGGATGGATATGAACTCTGCATTTATTTATGTTCATATTCACGCATATTTTCCTTCAGTGACTGAACTCCAGTCATCTGTACAGCTGTAGTATTAGTGGAGGAGAATATTAATCCCCACGGGGAAATTTGGAAATTTGGCAACACAAGAGCAACAGGGAAGACTTCAACTTCACACAAGAGCAGTGCATGACTTTAAAGTGGGCAGTAAAATGAGCACAAAGAAGAAAGAATGAATATACACAGACATAACTAAATGAGACTGGGATTTCTGTACAGATTACACAAAATATCACAGGTTTGTATCACAGGCTCATCAGGTTTAAAACTGTGTGATGAGTTGTGATGAGTTGTGATGAGTTGTGATGAGTTGTGTTAGCGTGTGCAGTGATATAGTGTGAAGTATTATAAAAACAAAACCTGTGATGTCTAGCGGTATTACTGACAACACCTTCTGACCAATCAGAATTGAGAATTATAGAGCGGTGTGATTGTATATATGTATATTTACACACACACACACACACACACACACACACACTGGTAGGCAGATTAACAGACAGACAGACAAAAAGACAAACAGACAGACAGACAGACAGACAAAAAGACAAACAGACAGACAGACAGACAGACAGACAGACAAAAAGACAGACAGACAGACAGACAGACAGACAGACAGACAGACAGACAGATAGATAGATAGATAGATAGATAGATAGATAGATAGATAGACAGATAGACAGATAGATAGATAGATAGATAGATAGATAGATAGATAGATAGATAGAGACAGACAGACAGACAGACAGACAGACAGGCAGATGAAAAAACAGACAGACTGACAGACAGACAGACAGACA
>JAUCMX010000008.1:25674560-25712060 GCA_033459395.1 Hemibagrus guttatus
ATAGATAGATAGATAGATAGATAGATAGATAGATAGATAGATAGATAGATAGATAGATAGATCGCTCAGAGACGCATAGGGCACCAGCAGTGTGTGCCCCCAGACTGTCCCCTGCTGGACACAGCCCTTTATTACATCACTACACATCAGGTCCAGGGTTTTCACAGCAATGTTGCCTGACTGTGACAAAATATTAATGCTATGGTAAAAAATGTCCAGTTTTCAGGTTAATATCTGCAAGAAGGACATTTAGAAAGACAGCCACAGTATTTCAGTAAGTGTACAAATAAAAACCTTTAGCCTGCAATTCCTGGAGTTTCCTCTTTGTCCAGATGTTGTGGTAGTTTTCCGCCAGCTGTTCTGCCATAGTCTTCAGCAGAGAGAGAGAGAGAGAGAGAGAGAGAGAGAGAGAGAGAGAGAGAGAGAGAGAGAGAGATTGAGATTTCTCTTTTTCCATCCAATAAACAGAGAAAATCAAGTCAAAATCTGATCCTAACAGACTTACATACTGATCCCAGGTCAGCGTGACGCTGCTGGTGTCTGCAGGTTTGGGGCTGAACATGGAGGTTCCTTCAAATGACAGCTGCGCACAGGGAGGAAATAAACCTCATTCCATTGCAGTCTATTACTTTAAACTGGATTTGAACTCGGTATTTATTTCTAGATGCTTTTGTATCATTCTAGAGCATTTTGTCGTTTCTAGCATCACACAAATGTCAGCGCTGCCTCTGGATTGGTCAGCAGGGATTCCCAGCTTCTCTAAAGTTGCTTGGAGACAATTTCCATAGTTAAAAGTGCTTTATAAATAAAACTGAAATCCAAGAGGTGCTCATTCTAACAGCTGCGTCCTATTTTTATTTTCATTTAAACAAATGACTCATGGGGGCACAGTGGCTTGGTGGTTAGCACGTTTGCCTCACACCTCCAGGGTTTTGGGTCTGATTCCCGCCTCCGCGATGTGTGTGTGGAGTTGCATGTTCTCCCCGTGCCTCGGGGGTTTCCTCCTGGTTCTCCGGTTTCCTCCCCCGGTACAAAGACATGCATTAAAGGTTGATTGGCATTTCTAAATTGTCCATAGCGTGTGACTGTGTGAGTGAATGAGAGTGTGTGTGTGTGTGTGTGCGTGTGCCCTACGATGGGTTTGCACTCCGTCCAGGGTGTATCCTGCCTTAATGCCCAATGACGCCTAAGATATTGAGTATTGAGTGCTTCACATTTGGTTAGTGGAGTATAATAAGAATTTTCGCCTTAAGAATCAAAATACAAAGCATTTCCGGCATATAAACAAACCGAACCGATCCGAATGCCGGCTAAGTTGCATGTACGTCCGGGAGCCGTTCAAAACTTGTTAGCATCAGTGGAAAGCAAGGGGACCTAGCCGAAGCGAGCTAACAAATTGTACGAATTTTTTTTCAGTCAGCGAAAGCTGTTTGGAAAGAGTCAACCCACGATATGTCCATGCATTCAAAAGCTAGGTGATTTCTCGGGTGTTTTTTGTTGACAGATCGGTGGCGTGGGTGGTCTGTCCTATTTTTAACCCAAGCTTGGTGGCACGACTTCCTGTGAGGAGCCTTGACATGGAATGCTTGGCTTGGGTCAGTTCTTTGTAAGCAGCCATACAGTTTACATACGCTTCGGATCGGTCATATTGCTAATATTTTTGGGCGGCTGGAACGGATTATCTGCATTTACGTTATTTCTCATTGGGGAAATTCGTTTACAAATTTTGACTGCTACAGTCATATGTCTACATATGTTTATAACACAAAGCCTCCTTATTCACACTGTATACTGGTCAGTGCTATTTTATGTACCTGTCTTGTGGTGTATTGTATTGTCTGCTTGCACTGTCTCTTGTCCTAGACTTTTTGCACAAGGTTACACGCATACACTTTATTTGAATTCATTAATTTTCCTTTTTAGCCCTTAGTCCTGTGTTGTATTACGTAACTCTGTGCCTTTATGTAGCACCAGGGTCCTAAAGAAACCCAGTTTCATTTCACTGCATCAGCTATACATGAGCTAAATGACAAAAACGCCATGACTTCTGTGATAGTGTACGTTTTCATTCTTCTATAGTGTCCCTAACCCTAACCCTGTTTCTGGCCATTAAAAAATTCTGATATGATGTCTGATAAAAAAAACTTTTTAAAAATTGGTGTACTGTGTATAATTGGACGTCTGTGTAAAAGAAAAAAAACACCCTAAAGCTGTTGAACCGTGTCTGGCATTTAAAACAAAAAATCTATGAGTTTTTGGAATGATCCATCACCTGGGGAGACTGGGAGATCCTCCTGGATAGGTGATGGAGGTCTCTGGAATCCCCTTCTTTTGACCTCTCAATGGTCCAGCCAAAGGCCAGCATGCTCTTCACGGTATCTTTAATGGCCACTCTGTAGTTCTCTTTATCCTAAAAGCCAGAGAGAGATAAGAGGATATTTAAAAATACATTCTGATACAGTCTGATACAGTCTGATACAGTCTGATGCAGTTTGGTACAGTCTGATACAGTCTGGTACTATCTGGTACAGTCTGATACAGTCTGGTACTATCTGATACAGTCTGATACTATCTGGTACAGTCTGATACAGTCTGATACTATCTGATACAGTCTGATACTATCTGGTACAGTCTGATACAGTCTGGTACTATCTGATACAGTCTGATACTATCTGATACAGTCTGATACAGTCTGATGCAGTTTGGTACAGTCTGATACAGTCTGGTACTATCTGGTACAGTCTGATACAGTTTGGTACAGTCTGATACAGTCTGGTACTCTCTGATACAGTCTGGTACAGTGTGGTACAGTCTGATAAAGTCTGATGCTATCTGATACAGTCTGATACAGTCTGGTACAGTCTGATACTATCTGATACAGTCTGATACTATCTGATACAGTCTGGTACAGTCTGGTACAGTCTGATACTATCTGATACAGTCTGATACTATCTGATACAGTCTGGTACAGTCTGATACTATCTGATACAGTCTGATACAGTTTGGTACAGTCTGATACAGTCTGGTACAGTCTGATACAGTCTGATACAGTCTGATACAGTCTGATACAGTCTGGTAGTCTGATACTATCTGATACAGTCTGATGCAGTCTGGTACTATCTGATACAGTCTGATACAGTCTGATACAATCTGATGCAGTTTGGTACAGTCTGATACAGTCTGGTACTATCTGATACAGTCTGATACTATATGATACAGTCTGATACAGTCTGATACTATCTGATACAGTCTGATACAATCTGATACAGTCTGATACAATCTGATGCAGTTTGGTACAGTCTGATACAGTCTGGTACTATCTGATACAGTCTGATACTGTCTGGTACAGTCTGATACAGTCTGATAGTCTGATACTATCTGATACAGTCTGATACAATCTGATACTATCTGATACAATCTGATGCAGTTTGGTACAGTCTGGTACTATCTGATACAGTCTGATACTATCTGGTACAGTCTGATACAGTCTGATACAGTTTGGTACAGTGTGATACAGTCTGGTACTATCTGATACAGTCTGGTACAGTCTGGTACAGTCTGATAAAGTCTGATGCTATCTGATACAGTCTGATACAGTCTGGTACAGTCTGATACAGTCTAATACAGTCTGATACAGTCTGGTACAGTCTGATAAAGTCTGATGCTATCTGATACAGTCTGATACAGTCTGGTACAGTCTGATACAGTCTAATACAGTCTGATACAGTCTGGTACAGTCTGATAAAGTCTGATGCTATCTGATACAGTCTGATACAGTCTGGTACAGTCTGATACTATCTGATACAGTCTGATGCAATCTGATGCAGTCTGATACAATCTGGTTCAGTCTGATGCAGTATGGTAATATCTGATACAATCTGATACAATCTGATGCAGTCTGGTACTATCTGATAATGGTAATATCTGATACAGTCTGATACAGTCTGATGTATTCTGATCCAGTTGGTGCAGCCTGATGCAATCTGATGCAATCTGATGCAGTGTGATACAGTCTGGTTCAGTCTGATGCAGTCTGGTACAGTCTGATATAGTCGAATACAGTCTGATGCAGTCTGGTACAGTCTGGTAGAGTCTGATACAGTCTGATACAGTCTGATGCAGTCTGATGCAGCCTGATGCAGTCTGATGCAGCCTGATGCAGTCTGATCAGTCTGTTCAGTCTGATCAGTCTGTACAGTCTGATGCAGTCTGGTACAGTCTGATACAGTCTGATACAGTCTGATACAGTCTGATACAGTCTGATGCAGTCTGATGCAGCCTGATGTAGTCTGATCCAGTCTGATACAGTCTGATATAGTCTGATACAGTTGGTGCAGCCTGATGCAATCTGATGCAGTCTGATACAGTCTGGTTCAGTCTGATGCAGTCTGGTACAGTCTGATATAGTCTGATTACAGTCTGTACAGTCTGATACAGTCTGATGCAGTCTGATACAGTTTTGTGCAGCCTGATACACAGCTGATGCAGTCTGATACAGTGTGATACAGTCTGATGTAGTCTGATACAGTCTGATGTAGTCTGATCAGTTGGTACAGCCTGATACAATGTGATGCAGTCTGATACAGTGTGATACAGTCTGATGCAGTCTGGTACAGTCTGGTACCGTCTGATCAGTCTGATACAGTCTGGTACAGTCTGGTACAGTCTGATGCAGTCTGGTACAGTCTGATAAGTCTGATACCTGATGAGTCTGATACAGTCTGATAACAGTCTGATGTAGTCTGATCCAGTTGGTGCAGCCTGATGCAATCTGATGCAGTCTTATACAATCTGGTTCAGTCTGATGCAGTATGGTACTATCTGATACAGTCTGATACAGTCTTATACAGTCTGATACAGTCTGATACAATCTGATGCAGTTTGGTACAGTCTGATACAATCTGATACAGTCTGGTACAGTCTGATGCAGTGTGGTACAGTCTGATGCAGTCTGGTACAGTCTGATACAATCTGATGCAGTTTGGTACAGTCTGGTATAGTCTGATACAGTCTGATGTAGTCTGATACAGTCTGATACAGTCTGATGTAGTCTGATGTAGTCTGATGTAGTCTGATCCAGTTGGTGCAGCCTGATGCAGTCTGATGCAGTCTGATACAGTCTGGTTCAGTCTGATGCAGTCTGGTACAGTCTGATATAGTCTGATGTAGTCTGATCCAGTTGGTGCAGCCTGATGCAATCTGATGCAGTCTGATACAGTCTGATGCAGTCTGATGCAGTCTGGTACAGTCTGATGCAGTCTGATACAGTCTGATACAGTCTGATGCAGCCTGATGCAGCCTGATGTAGTCTGATACAGTCTGATGCAGCCTGATACAGTCTGATATAGTCTGATACAGTTGGTGCAGCCTGATGCAATCTGATGCAGTCTGATACAGTCTGGTTCAGTCTGATGCAGTCTGGTACAGTCTGATATAGTCTGATACAGTCTGATACAGTCTGATGCAGTCTTATACAGTTTTGTGCAGCCTGATACAAGCTGATGCAGTCTGATACAGTGTGATACAGTCTGATGCAGTCTGATACAGTCTGATGTAGTCTCATCCAGTTGGTACAGCCTGATACAATGTGATGCAGTCTGATACAGTGTGATACAGTCTGATACAGTCTGGTGCAGTCTGGTGCAGTCTGATACAGTCTGGTACAGTCCGGTAAATTCCGGCCTGGAGATCGGACTGAAATATAAAACTCCAGATTATAAAGAATTTCCTGATATATACACACTGTCTGTGTGTGTGTGTGTGTGTGTGTGTGTGTGTGTGTGTGTGTGTGTGTGTGTGTGTGTGAGTGTGTGTTACACACTCGTTCTGATAAGGCTCTGTAGGGCTTCAGGAGCGGATGAACTTTCGAGCTCTCACACATCTGCTCGCCGTAAACCCAACCGTTAGAAAACTGCAAACACACAAACGTTAAACACACAAAGTGATGCAGAGTGATGCATTATATACAGAATAACCTGACGACATTCTGTTTTAGGAAATTAATCAACAACACGCTGGTGTAATAAAGCGGAGATGCCACAGCAATTTATTGCAATAAAAAAAAATTTTTTTTAAAGAACAACTATTGTTACCTTCTCTAGTGACCACTTCTCATGTGTGTGTTCTGCATATTTATTCACCAGATGCTCCAATCCTTCAGGTACTATTACACTGCAGGGAAAACACACACACACACACACACACAAAACACACACACACACACACACACATATTTCATCATTGCGAGTATATAAAGAAACTCATCTTGTGTTACTTAATATTGCAGGGTTGCCAAGTCCACAGTTTTCCCACAAAGAATTGGACTACGTTTTATTTTCACCCGACAATTTAAAAGCATGAAATTTTCCATACAATATATTTGACTGGAATTCATTTATTGAAATGTTTTACTCTGTCTCTATTTATAATTATATAGCAATGATAAAATTATTCTAGAGACACAGAGACACAGAGACACAGGTTTGCATCAAAACAATATTTTAAAACTGCAAATAGTTCATATTCTAATAGTTTAAAAAAATCAGCTATCCTCCACTGAAGGATTTTGCTCACCAGCTATTAAGGTAAAATGATTTTATTCATAAACACAGACTGCATTTATGATTAATACTTACTATACAACTATTTTCAACTTGTAAAATTGTGTGTAATTCACAACAATGCTCATTAAATATAAATTGTAGTCGGAGAATGGCGTATTTTCTCAGTAATTGGTTATTGGGTTTGTTTTTCTTTATTTAGTTTAGTTATGTTAAACAGATCTGGCAACCCTGTGATATCAAAGAGTTTTTCAATGAAGCAGTTATCATCAGCCCAAGGTGGACAATTTTAATATAACACCATGTTTCCCAAAACAAACCCTTTCAAACTATTCTAAAGAATATCACATCATTTTTTATCCATTTATAGTTACATCTAAACTCGTGTAAACATTCATTCATTCATTGTCTACCGCTTATCCGATCTACTCTCAGGTCACGGGGAGCCTGTGCCTATCTCAGGCGTCATTGGGCATCAAGGCAGGATACACCCTGGACGGAGTGCCAACCCATCGCAGGGTACACACACACCATACAATTTAGAGACGCCAATCAACCTACAGTGCATGTCTTTGGACCGGGGGAGGAAACCCCTGAGGCACAGGGAGAACATGCAAACTCCACACACACGGTGGAGGTGGGAATCGAACCCCCAACCCTGGAGGTGTGAGGCAAACGTGCTAACCACTAAGCCACCGTGCCCCCTTGTGTAAACATCTGTGCATCAAATTACTGTTATCACTTAAGTCATAGCAGCTGCAAACTGTTAATTTGTCTATGTTTTCTCTATGAAGTTATTAAGATATACTGTAACTAAATAAACAAATAGATAAACAAATAATTAAATAAATAAATACACAAATAAAAAAAATCATTAATTAAATCCACAAAGAAAAATAAATAAATAAATAAATACACACATAAAAAATTAATTAAGTAATTAATTAACTCTAGAAATATAAGTGAATAAATAAATAAATAATCTGTGATGCTTCTACAAATGTCCTGAGTGTTGCAAAGCCCCAAATCTGGAGACTCCTTCTCTATAAACATTAAATAAACGTATGTCAAACTTCACCATGTCAGTGATTATCTGAATCGAGAATCCAACTATAGTGTGATTCATATTAATGAAGAAGTTGCTAAATAACAGGAATATCAAGCCCAAAAGCTCCTACTTCGACGTGTCCAGAGGTTGAGGACAGAAGCGTCCCTCTGAGTCCAGCGAGGAATGCGAGTCCAGTCCAGATGTGCAAGTAAGGTCGATGTGATTAGGAGGAATAGCACCGGACACAGCAACCAGACATCTGACGGACAGCTCGAACAGCTCGGCATCGTACGGCTGGAGAGAAAAAAATTCAAAACTGCTAATGAAGGTTTTCAACGTTACATATAGACATAAAATAACCATGTCCTTATATATTTTCCACTTTTGTATCATATATAATTTACAATATTATAGTATGATTTCATCTCTCAGCACACAGTACACTGTGTTATAAGATCACACAGTCAAATGCAAAAATATTGGTATCCGAAAGTGCTATTAAACAAATACAATTACTGGGGGGGGGGGGGGGGGTTGCTTTCGGCTGCTCCCTGTTCGGGGTCGCCACAGCGGACCAACTGGTCTGCACAACAACTTGCCAAATGTTTTACACCGGATGCTCTTCCTCCCACACAACCCTCCCATTTTTCCAGGCTTGGGACCAGCACTGCATCCAGTGGCTGGGAATCGAACCCGCGCCTTTCACATGATAGGTGAGAAACCTACCACTGAGCCACCAATAACCCAAACAAATACAATTACTAATACTGTAAAATTAAATGATGATTAAAGTACGATGCAAAGTTTTACCAAAAAACAAAATGTTTTACATAAAGATACTGTACTGAATTTGCAGTTTCACAAATCAAAAACATTGGCACCCTAGATGTTGGCAATTGCCTAGATTGTTCTTTCCCTCTGTAACAATCCCATAAAGTCTGCCTCCTGGCCAAAATCTTTGATTATCCATAATGGAACATTTCTCTCTTTAATCTTTAATGGTTAGTCCTTCATCTGTCCCCATTAAAGCTTTCACATTTGATCCAAACATTACTACTTTGAATAATTTTATATATGTGTATAAATTTCTCACCTTATTCTCAGTGCTATTTATGCATTTGATCCACAATTGGTCTAAACACTCTGGTCCACTTCCTAATACATACCTTTTTGGTCAACGCTCTGAAAACACGCCAGAACAGCTTCCTGCTGAGCTGGAGCTCCTCCTCCAAGGCGGAGCCAAACCCGCCACGCCCTCCAGTCGTGCAGTAGTACTTCCAGTTCTGCTCATAATGATCAGTCAGAAGCTGTAGACAAGAATTAGGGAAATAAAAGAAATAAAGAAGGGTTTCGTTGGATTGAGAATATTTAGGTTGATAGAGAATATTTCTAAAGCAAAAAAGTTACAGAAAAATCATGTTTTATGTGAATTAATGATCATCTTAACATGTCATAAAACAAAAAAACCTCCGATGTTCAACTTAATTCTACTCACTTAATTAAACATGAGGAGGTATTAACAAAAAAAATGTTAAATTAAAACTGTTTTATATTAGTGTTGTAGATACATTTAATTTACTATTTACATCCTATTTTTTTGGTCAGTTTATAGTAGTAAGGATATTTTATCAGATATTTTAATAGTAAGGATATTTTATCAGAAATTTGGTTATATTCCTGTTTAATCCTAATTACAACCCTGTTACGAGACTTTTATTGTAGCTTGGAGGACTCTTATTTTAACAGGAAGTACCATCAGAGCATTGAGGAGCAGCAGCAGCAGCAGCAGCAGCGGTGGCCATCTTAGCTACTCAGGTGTTTAATGTTGTCTCTCTTGCTTGCTCTCTCCTTTGTGGAATATTTGAAGCTAATGTTTCTAAGAGAAAGATGACTTGTAGAGATTTTGTTTTTTGTTTATTGAGGTGTTGTTAGCCAGTATTTGGGAAATAATTAAACTAACTAATCTTAATTAAAATGCTACTTCCTGTTTGCCCATTTCTAGGAGGAAGTTCATGCGACGCTGCAATTGTTTTTGATTCGTTTATTTCTTGACCGATTTGTTATGATGTGTCTTTGTTTGGAGTTTTGGGATGGATTGAGGGTTTTTTTTCTCACATTTATGTT
Source organism: Hemibagrus guttatus (assembly GCA_033459395.1). Taxonomy (NCBI): domain Eukaryota; kingdom Metazoa; phylum Chordata; class Actinopteri; order Siluriformes; family Bagridae; genus Hemibagrus; species Hemibagrus guttatus. The sequence continues at coordinate 25,684,293 of JAUCMX010000008.1, forward strand.
TGATCAATTTAAGGTTATATTTGCATGGGGTGAATTTCCATAGAGCCCCAGAGGGAACAATTGTATCCTTAGTCTAGATATCTGTCACAAAAATTCAAAATATACTTATAAGTACGTGTTCCTTTCATTATCTCAGCATCCTCGGTCTAAATTTTAGATTTTCTTAAAAATAAAAATATGGACGTACATGTTGCTAACATTTTACTGTAGCACAAGTTGTGCCGAATATATAGCGGAGATTTGTTCCGCTATACCTGAAATAATAAACATCGAAACATGTTGTCATCAAAAAACACCTAACAGTCCTGTGGGTTGAATCAGTTTATAGAGCTAAAGATAATGATGAAGACCTTAAGTGGCATCTTGGTGCTGTCGGACAGATGTGGGACGTCGACGGTGAGGTTTCGCAGTAGAGGCTGCAACAGGGACGGCTTCAGTTTTCTATAATATAAATACACACACACACTGATGTCAGGAGTCGGGGTGGTAAAATACTGCAGTTCTTCGATCAAGTAGAAGTGCAATACTGAGCTAAATAAATTCTCTCAAAAATAAAAACAGCTCCTGAACTCTGACAGCTGAAGAGATGAAAGTAAAAGCAAAAGAAACATTCGGATAAAAAAGAAATATAACAATAGGAAAAATTGCTGATGGTGATTTAGGATCCGGGGAACGCTTGAAAAAATGAGCTATGCTAAGCTAACATTAGCTTGATCTTGAATCTCTCGAGCATGATAAGATCTTGAAGTCGAAGTTCAAATGTTATGCTAATATTTATACATGCATAATTTATTTGTAATAATAATAATAAAAATCGTAATTGATCCCATGATCTCATGTTCGAGCTCTCCATCCAAACTGCCTAAATGTAGCTCATGCCTCTGAGGTTGCCAGATTTCTTCAGAAAATACACGTAGGCTCCTGCAGTTAAGCCCGAAATGTTTTTTATTAATGTAGGGATAGAAAATGCTGACTGAAAGAAGGTCTATTTAGATTAATGTTGTTTATAATTTTAATCATTGAAGAAAAAAAAACGTATTCTCATTATGGATTTAAATTTTTCAGGAATTCTGACGAGTCCTTGAAGCCAGGTGATGATAAAATGTCACCCTTATGACACTTAGGGTGAAGTGTGGTGATGTTTGTAGAAAGTAGCATGTTTTCTTTTGAAAAAGTCAAATTTATTAAGTAAAAATTAGTAAAGTGAAAAATGCTATCCATTGCACACATGTTGCACTTTATTCATAAAAGTCACACTGTTCTACCACGTCCATATTCATATTTAATTTTTTTTTTAAATTATATTAAACAATTGAATTGAGTTAAAATAAAATAAAAAAAAAATAAAAAATATATATATATATATATATATATATATATATATATATATATATATATATATAGGGGGGCACGGTGGCTTGGTGGTTAGCACGTTTGCCTCACACCTCCAGGGTTGGGGCTTCGATTCCTGCCTCCGCCATGTGTGTGTGGAGTTTGCATGTTCTCCCCGTGCCTCGGGGGTTTCCTCCGGTTTCCTCCCATGGTCCAAAGACATGCGTTGTAGGTTGATTGGCATCTCTAAATTGCCCGTAGTGTGTGATTGCGTGAGTGAATGAGAGTGTGTGTGTACCCTGCGATGGGTTGGCACTCCGTCCAGGGTGTATCCTGCCTTGATGCCCAATGACGCCTGAGATAGGCACAGGCTCCCCGTGACCCGAGAGTAGATCAGATAAGCGGTAGACAATGAATGAATGAATATATATATATATAATCTTATTTTTATTTATTTTTTTTAACTCAATTCAATTAATTGAGAACATAAAAATTGAATTTTATGTATATATATATATATATATATATATATATATATATATATATATATATTTATTTATTTATTTATAAATATATTTTTACCCTTTACTTTTACATAAAATTCTATTTCTATTTTTGTTTTAACTATTTTCTTATTCTGTTTTAATTCTACTTTTTAGAAAAAGTAGCTGTAGCTGAAGAGTTGAGAAACGGTCCGTGAAGTGGAGATGATGTGCCAGTGGAACTCACCCACACACAGACAGCAGGCAGGTCTGGATGGCATCATGCTGGGCTTTTGTGAGGCTGGTGGTTTTAGAGAGGCGATAGAGCGCTTGTAGGAAGTCGTCCACTGTTCCTGTGCTAATGAGAGGAAGGTCACGTAGCATCGGCGAGCACTTGCTCAACAACGGTAGCACCGACCCGCACAAATAACGGTTCAGAGCCAGCGCCATATCTGTACCACCCAGTCCACTCTACAGAGAGGAGAGAGCGAGATTAATCATAAATATTGTAAGATGCTTTACACTTTTATAATATGGTGGATGCACAATTATAAGGTGCATGATAAAAAAAAATAAAAGATAGACAATGCTCTTACATTATCCATGCTAACAACCGCTTGCAGGTCTGGCAGGAAGCCTTTCTCAACAAGGTGGAGAAGAAAGCTTTGGTTCTGGACACCATAGACTCGGTCCAGAAACAGCACCATGGATGCCTTGTGATCTGGACAGAAGCACCTGGACATGTCCGGCTCCATGACACAACCATCTGAAATAACCCAAACAGAAAATCCTTTCCTGAATATTTCAGTGAATTTGTATTGAATTGTATTGTATTGAATTGTATTGACTTCAAGAGCAAAAAGCTTAAAAAAAAAGGGTGTTATTCTGTTCTATTTTTAGCCCAAGCTTGGTGGCACGACTTCCTGTGAGGAGCCTTGGCATGGAATGCTTGGCTCGGGTCAGTTCTTTGTAAGCAGCCATACAGTTTACATACGCTTCGTATTGGGAATATTGGTCATATTTTTGGGCGGCTGGAACGTATTATCTGCATTTACATTATTTCTTATGGGAAAATTTGTTTCGTAATACAAATTTTCGCCTTAAGAACTCGCCTTCAGAACCACTTAAATTTGTATGTCGAGGTTCCACTGTATATGATGTTCTTAGTTAGCAAGATAATGTCCGCTGATATGATGGTTAGTTATACAGCCAAGAATCCTGCTATGAGAAAGGAAATCAATGTCACACCTTTGTCCAGGAAAGGGAGTGGGAAAGGGATGCTGATGACTCCTTCCAGGTCCTTCACAGGGACTAGAGATCTCAAGATGGCTCTTATACGTACGGCCTCACCTTTACCGGCTTCTATCAGCTACACATACATACATACATACATACATACATTTAATTTTTCTTTAATTGTGGTATTTGTTCTACATTAATTTGATTAATTCTATAATGATTGTGCATCTCACGTGCATCTCTGGAGCGCAGCGGCCCAGCAGGTCTATAAGAGCCGAGTAAAAAGTCATGATGGCGTGTCCCATGTGGATGACATCATTGTCTTCATCATCAAGGATGTCACTGCATGAATGAGGAACAAATAAAAACAGTTTTTCGGGCAATTAAAAGATATTAGCAGAAAGCAAGTGAGCAAACAGTAACTGACAGTGTGCTACTGGACTGGTAGGCTTTAGAAAAATGCTCTCCACTCTCCTCTTCTGAGAGCTTGATGGCTTCCTCCATGGTTGCTAAGAGACCCTTTCCTCCTTCTACTCGGAGCGCGGGGCCGAAGCATTCAGGGCGGCGAATCAGGAGCCGGACGACGACATATGCGTTCTCTTCTACACTTTCACCTGTGCAAGGACAACATGTCTATTAATAGTCCTTTAAGGATAAGGGTTTTTCTAAATTATGGATTAAAAATTGTTCTCTCACCATTGCAGAAGACGGCAAAGCGCAGCAAGTCCAGGTATCGCTCTCCCTCGACGGGATTCCAGCCGATGTCCGCATATCCTTTAGAGAGCAGCAACGTACAACTCTTCAAACCGCAGCCTGCTAAATACTGCACCACCTACAGCAAAGCAACATGAGGATGAATATTAACCATATGTCACATTTCCTATCTCTTATGTCTCAAGAGGTTCAAGTCCCAAGCAGGGTGGAGCTTGGTGGAGCTGGTCAGACTGAATGTCATTTTATAAAATGCATCCAGAATAATAAAGAATCCATCAGGAAAAACTCCAGAGGTTCTGACCTTCTCCAGATCTGGCTCTGTCAGCGCTAATGCCAGCTCATAGTTGTCCATTACAGAAGCCGCAGCCACGTCCAGAGGAGTCGAGCCTCGCATAGAGGGGGATGCTGAGAAAACATCAAAAATATCTCAAATTTCTCACATTTAAAATACGATGAAGTTGAAGAGTTGTTCTTCACTAGAGTACAAAGGCTTGCATAAATATTGCGCAACATTTCAGTGTTAAAACCTGAAACTTTGGTTTAGAAGCGGCAGCCTTTATTTTATTTTTTTTACATATATATATTACAATAGAGTGAAATTTCTTTGCATATCCCAACTTTTTTGGACATTGGAGTCACAGGGTCGGAGTGCACAGGGTCGGCCATGATGCAGCGCCCTGGCAATGGTAGGTTGATTAAGACTCTGGCTTGTTGATTGAAAGACCAGGGTTCAAGCACCACCAAGCTGCCACTGTTATGCACTTGTGCAAGGCCCCCAACCCCCTAAACAGCAGGCGGAGGTTAGGGACCTTGCTCAGGGGCCCAACATGGCAGCTTGGTGGTGCTGAGGCTTGAACCCTGATCTTCACCACAGAGCCTTAATCTCTTGTGCTACCACTGCCCCTTGAGTCCTTGGCACAAAATAGCTGATAATATTAAAATATGAATTTCAAAAAAGCAAACTGCTGTGGTTAAACATCTGGTAAAAAAAAAAAACAGTTGCCAAAAGCAAGTCTCAACATGGTGCTACCACCACCATGCTTCACTGTGGGCAAAGTACTCTCAAGCTGATAAGCAGTACTAAGATGTTATTCAAAATCTCCAGAGATTCAGAAACAGCCCTGACAATAACTTATGTAACTATAAGGAAATCATTTTCTCTTTATTTAACATTGGTTCAAATTTTATAAATCACCAGTGAGTTCATAACTCAGACCTGCCAGAGAATTAATGGGTACAGGAGATACAAGGTTTTATTCATATTTATACATATATTCACATACATATGTGTAGAATTCATTACTATTGATTGTCAGTTTCTGTTAGTTCAGAAGTTGATCTAGAATCTTAACACCGGTACTGAAAGCCACAAACTTACAGTATCATAAGTGATACAATATGTTTGTGGATGTGGTAGCTTTGTGATTAAGGTGTTGGTCTACTGAGGCTGTGTGTTCAAATCCCAGGTCCACCACGCTTCCACTGCTGAGCCTCTGAGCAAGGTCCTTAACCCTCAATTGCTCAGTTGTATAAAACGAGATAAATTGGAAGTCTGGATAAGGGTGCTAGAAATGTAAATGTAACTACATAAACAGATTTAAACCCATATATTCATGGAGAATCATCAGTAGCATGGTGATGAGCTAGCATACCAAGTCCCACGCTGCTGTGGTCCAACAGGTAGCTCAGGTGGTCAAACATGGCCTTCTGGTTGTGGCGGCTGATTCGACAGAAATAACACAGGAAACGGCAGCAGTGGGCCACCATCTTTGGAAACCTGATTACCTTATGGGAGAGAGAGGTTTTTTCAGAGGGAAGAGTAAATGAGATTATATAATGTATCAATGTGAGTATTAATATGGTTTCTGAAACAGGTCTATGTGTTTAAAATAAATGTCCCATTTTACTGAAATGAACATGGCTGTAAAATGTACAGCTACCTTGGACTCCCGGGTGCCCAGAACATTAACCATCACCTCCATGACAGTCTCGTGCATACCCAGTGCCCTCATCAGGTTTGGGTGCTGGTAGAACACTTTATTTTTCATGATATCACTATAGAGAGAAGAGTATGGGATCCAAACACATGAGCAGATCTGATTTGGTTGCAAATTCCAACTGTCACAGTTTCCCCCTGCGTACCGCATTTCCTGTCTCTGTCCAGGTCGTGTCATTGTTTTGTTTCATGGTTGTGTTCACCTGTTCTATGTTAGTTCTTGATTAGCATTTTTAGTATGACTCTTAGCATGAATTTGTTTGTTGAGTTCATAGTATAGTTTGTTTATTACGTTCATAAGCCTTAATATCTATTCTTCTGGTGTTCTTTGCATGTTTTCCTAATTTCTGATAACACATACTTCTCATTTTTCTTTGTCTTGACCTCTGCTTTGATTACAATTTTTGAACTTTCCTACAATAAAAATGTGTTACGAGTGTGGGTCTGGTCACTACTCACCATGTTACATGCACTCAAACACAGATGGCTCATACTTGTAGATGTATGCTTCACAACTTCAATAGCATATGTCATTATTTTTATTTTATATAGTTACAAAAAAATTGTCTTTGTTTCAAAGATTAAGTAAACAAGGCCTGCTAAAGCTGTTCTGTTCTCAAATAGATAATAAAATAAAAACGTTTGTGAACTTTCCTACATTCTGTCCAACAGAGAACACGTTAGTCTTGGTCTTTGACATCACAATCTCTTACCCAAGTCCTCGGATCATGAGTTCCTCTTCTTCTTTGCCCATTCTGGCTGTAAGTAGTGAGCGGATCCGTCCCAGCGCCTCCTGCAAGGCAAGTGTGTCCTCTACCGAGTTTTGAGTTATGCAATAGGCTTTTTGCAATGCAGAGGCCATTTTGCCAGCCAGGCCAGCGTACTGGCAGCGCAAGAGTCCAAACACAGCCCGTACCAGAACCGGGTCTTCCAGTGCTCCCTCGTGAGCCCAACGCATCACAGTGTCTGAGATCAGCCATTGAAGAGAAACTGGAGAGAAAAATGGAAACAATGGGACTTAGAAACGAAAAGAATAAAGTACCCATGAGCCGCTTCACTATAACAATTATAACATTTTCATCATTTGGATCATACTTACACCATTTACAACTTCCTGTTAAAAATTCCATGCCATTACACTAGTCTTGTGTTTCAAATTTCCTACCAGGTTTAGCCACAACATCCTCTTCAACCACACCAGACAGCCTCCTCTTCAGACGAAACATTTTGTCCACCAGGATTCTTAATCGAATCCTGATAGGCTGATTCTCATCATCTTCAGTAACCAAGTTTTCATCAGTTTCAACTCCTGTTAAGTAAAAAAAAAAGGGCTTATTTTTAGGTCAAAAGTTTACCTCAGAGACTAGTTAACAAAACAAGAAGAATAAATATTTCCATGGAAAATAATATTGGCTCTATTGTTGGTATATGTTTCTGTGATTAGTTAGTTACCACATTGGCTTCTGAGGTCCAGATGGAAATCCCAGAGAAGCTCTCTTATCTTCTCAGGGCAGGGGCAGTCCAGCTCCTTTTCCCGGAAGTTTAGCAACATGTTCATCTGAAGGTGTTAGATAATATTTAGAGTTCAATTTATTTGGGATTTATTTTATTTGGATGAATTTGGATCCATGATCTATGACTCTGGACTTTTGACTGGTTACCTGTTCTTGAGGTGGAGAGCGAAACTCCTTGGTCTTACGGGCGGTTAGAGCAGCAGACATGTTGAGTGCTTCCATAACATCCATGTAGCGAGAGCGCTGGTTACTCTGGAGACGACCCACAAGGTCAGCCGAGAAGGTCACTATGGTCTCGACCCTGTGACGCAACTGACAGTCAGACAGATACTGCAGCAGGTGACATAACTGTGAAAGAGTAGAGACAAAAAATCACAAACAAATTATTATTATTATTATTAGTAGTAGTAGTAGTAGTAGTAGTAGTAGTAGTAGCAGTAGTAGTATAGTCTTGCATACCTGTAGTTTAACTGCTTCCGGTAGCTTCATCTGCAACAAAGTCTTTTGTTCAGCAACGGCTCTTCCTTCTTCCTTCTCTTGCTCTATATCAAAATCATTCTCTTCATCTCCATCCAAAAGTTGTCCTGCATCATTTTTCCTTATGTAAGCAGAGGGAATGATGAGGGAAAGCACTTGCCGCAGATCTGAGTGACGGTATACACCCATGAGAAGGAGTGTATGGAGGAGTTGGAGAAGTGGAACAAGCATTAACTCTACGTTGCCTCCCACAGGATCCCGGATATCCTTCTCTACTGAGTAGACTGCCTCCTTCAACATGGTTGCTATTATAGCTTTCAGGACATCCAGTGGGAATTCAGGACTATATTGACAGGAACCATCCTCAGACTTATTGGACCTGTTATCAAAACTGTTGGTGCTAGCTCTAACAAAACAAGGTGAACTGAAGTGCATTCTTGGTTGCAGAGAGGTGCTGGTGCTACTGCCTGGGAGGCTGGGCTGCTTTCTGTTGTTTTCAAAAAGTGTAACAGTCCGCATGGCATCAGTCATGGGCACAATATATTCGTAGGTGGTGGCCTGCCTGGCACTGCTATGGGCACTGAGGTAGACAGTCATTAATAGGTCATAGAAACCTGTGCGCAGATTCCCAGGCAGTCTAGAACAGCGCAGTGCAAACAGAATTTGTGATTGGTCGATGTGGCTGCACAAGGCGTGGCTTACAGGTATGTTTCCATGGACACAAAGGGCAGAATAGAGACGGAGGGTGTGGTCATGGAACTTGAGAAGACTGTCCAGTTCAGAGAGTTCGAGAATGTCTATGCACCTGGCACAGGAGCAAAACAGAAAAGTTCCATTTAAAAGGACAATATACCATTATTAACTTAGCACCACAGATATATACAAGCCAGATTATATATGAAAACTTTTCTACATGTTACTGGATGAATATTAAATGAATAATCTAACTAATTTGCTGGATAGGCAACGTGATCTGAAAATGTGCTAGTAGTATATCGTTGGCATAGGTGTGAGGTATAAATCCATAGGAAATGACAGTTTTCCCCTTTGGCTCCACGAACAAATAAAACAAAAAGGGGCCAAGTACTAACCCTTAAGGTATGCCATAAAAATGTTGCACCTTTCTGGGCACCTGGTCATCTAACAACAGCCTGCCTTTTACACCTCTTTGCGGATCCAGTCAAATGTACAGAAATTGACCAGCAAATCAGATGACAAAATATTTGAAAAGTATGATTGCTTTTTGTTGACCTCTGACCTGTCCTCCTCAGGGATATGCAGAGCCATGACCTGTAGACTCTCTGTGCACTGTGCCCTCCAGCCATGCCTTTCCTCAAGCCGTGTCAGCTCTACATGTGGGGCATGGTCAGGAAGCCGTGTCCACCTCGTGGGTATCAGGGATTGGACATTAAGCCTGGGATGACACTGAGGCTCCATGTTTTTCCTTTCACTCCGAAACAAACCAGCAGACAATGGCAATGCACCCTACAAGGATAGTATTGGTTCTCATTTTAAGAGTATAGTTCCAAGATGGTAGTGTTTAAAAGAACTTCTCAACTTTCAACTAAGTGACAAGTAGTGTGAATCTTTCTTTGTCACTTCCAGGCGTTTTGGGTTTGTCCATTTTATTACAGGAAACGTAATCATTTTACCAAAAATTTGGAATTTATTTTTTCTGGTAGCCTTTTCATTGCTAAAGAACTGAGTATATAGATATATAGAGAGTATCTAGATAGCTTATCAGATTAAAGGATTCGACTACATTTACCTTAATTCGTCCAAGTTCAAACTGGAAAACATCCGAACTGGTGGCTTTGGCAAAAACTGCTGGGAAGAGTTTAATGCCTGGTTCCACCTAAAGAAGCAAAGAAAACATCCTATTCACCCGAGCCAAGCTGACAGTAAAGCCTGAATTCCTCAGGGTAAACTCAAAGGGCAAGAGCTATTAGAATATTTACCTGATAAAAGATTCCCATCTCCTTTCCATTAGCAGTAAAGGTAAGAAATCCAGTTGCAGTGTCAACCAGACAGCCAATCTCCAGCCTTGCATTACTACGGCTGTGGGAGAGGCTACTGCCCTCTGCAGCACACACCATGTAACAGCAACTGCATTTGACACTGTTGGGAACACAGACACACATCAAACTAACCTGGCAGCAACTTCCACCATTAAACAGTCTGATACATTCCCTTGGGAGTATATGATATTATAGACAGATGTCATTAACCTCTCAAGAACTTTGCCCCATTGGTCCCCACTTGTTACAGTCACACTACACACTCTCTCTGGGTCAAAACTTCGGTCATAACAGTGGAAGTTTGAAGTCACCCATCCAACCCAGACACAGGATGGATCCTGCCCATGTAGGATCTTCACAGAATAGTAGTACTACAGAAGAAATAAATAATAATGAAAGACCAAGAGAAAGACAAAATAAGAAACTCATATGTTCTTAGTTTCTAACCTTAGTGCAGTTGGCAAGTTGGTTATCGCTGTCCCTCTCGATTGCCATCACTTCTTCCAGTAGCCGGGCTGAAGAGCCACTAGTGTTTAATTCTGGTTTCTTCTTCAAAAGAAACCTATAAAGCACTAAACTCTGAGCCAAAAAGCAAATCCAAGAACATAACACTAAACCAAATTTGGACTCAAAAGTCCAAATCACCTGTCTCAGTTTAGTGCTGCAACCATTGTTAAATACTTTTGTTTGATAGAAGGTTGTATATTTGATAGCCTTCCAAAATAAGTCTTATATAAATTAGTTATAGTGTCCTTTTTTGTTTTTGCAAGGACATAGGACAATTTTGAGTCCAATCACCTTGCCATTTTTTTACTGAATAAATTAAAGTTATTGATTTATTTAAACTTGTTGTATGAGGATTACTACAAAGGTTTACATGTATTACAGTGAACTGACCTTTGTTTACGTCTGGAAGGTTTTTCTTGAACATTATCCTTATGGTTGTTCAGTTCATCTCTACTCCCTGTGTGTCTGTGGGCCGACTTCATCAGCATTTCAAAATCAGAGTCCTCCCCTTCTTCTGGTTCCTTAATGTGACATGTTACACTGCTAGCTGGAGGCACTGCACCATCTACGGGTTTGCTGAATACTTGGGAACACTCTATGGGCAAGCTCAGGCGATAGAATTCAACATCAGTGCTAAGTCTGTCAGGTAATCCCACTGAACGCTGAGTGACCTTCAGAGCTGGCAGGTGGCCAACTGTCCCATCAATGTAACTAACCTGGGAGTACAATAAAAAAAAAAACAAAGGTTAAATCATTAGCTCTTCTACTGTGTTTTTCTTAGTCCTTATGTCTCTTATGTCCCTTACGTCTCTTCTTTAGAAGCCTAGTTTTTTTTATATATATTTATACTCATTAATAATAAGGAGTTGAGAATGTTCAAAAACCAGCCATTTCTCTGATCACTACTCTTACTAGGCACGATATTATAGCTTGGACTGCAGCATGGCCTTCTCTGTTTTCTATTTCCTCCTGGTCTTGGCCAGGGAGTCATTGAAGTCCTTGTACATTATTACATGTCTTTCTTTATTACACCATGAATTCATTTTGTAGCAACTTCTAGAGAAACCACAGCTTGTTATTCCCTCTAGTCTACTGCTAAGACTCCTTGGCTGCCACCTTGCCTGGTAAATGGTGCCTGGTCATGGCTTTATGGACCAAATTGTGGGTGATGGATTCAGATAGCCACTGCTGAACACCCCAGACAACTACGTACTCTTGAGACACCTCCCATCAGTAATGAAGTATCAGTGTGGCTGTTGTTAATGAGGAACACCATTGACTTACTTGCTACCATGCTTAAAAAATAGCTTTTCATTATGTGCTAAGCAAAGCGATGATTCAGAACTTTTTAAGACCACTTTTATTTACCTGTAAGTGAGGATGGTCCTCTGGTATCTGTACAAATAAGGGCTCTCTCCAGCTCATCCAGAGTGGTGGATCTTTGCTCATGTTCAGGGCAAAAGGCTGGTAGCCCTCCTGAAGCCCACAAACACTGAAGTATTTTAGTGAGTCAACTTGTTGGCCTAAATTTAACCGTCCCACCTGATTCACACCCAAACCACACACAGGAACAAAGCCTGGGGTACAGAAGGTCATACAAATGAAAGTGTAAACAAATTTCAACTAATCTAAATTAAAGTTCTGACTATGACAGCCCTATTACTGTGTAACAAGCAAGTTATTACTAAGTAGTTATCTGATAATTAACTGTAAATAATAATAGCCTGTAATAACAAGTATATTATGTTGTAATAGATATGTAATAATATGTAATAACAAATGCATTGACTTGGAATAGACTTAAGTCCATATATTATTGTTGAAAAACTCACCACCAGCTGTACTAAACCCTTTGGAAGCAATTTCAGAGCCATAAGTGTTCAGCTGTAGCTCTCCATTTAAAGTGACCATCATGGTTCTCCGAGTCAAATCCAGCAGGCAGCCAATCACATCCCTCTTCTGCCAAACATGACCAAATGGAACAGTGCTTCCATGCCACCACTGACCCTACACAACAGATAATGTCATCAATATAACTTGTTATATATGTATTATTCCTAGAAGTACAAACAAACCCAAAATTATTTTGTAAAAGTAGATGGAAAGCAGTTCATTTAATGTAAAATTCATAAAAAATAGTTGTCCTGTGTTAACACAGGGATAGTTGAAGTGCTAGCTATAATACCTTTGAGCCGTCAAACACGAAGGCCTGCTCGTCTGACCACAGCTCCATGTCTGGTTGACATCCCACACGAGCCCAGCCCACTCTCATCTCTCCAGCAGTGACTGCCTCAAACTCGAAATACCATTTCCCATCATGCACTGCAAAAGTGTGTTCCACACGGAATATGCGAGATCTCTCCTCACTCACAGCCTTCACTTCAGGGTCCAGGGCTAGGAACACAGATATCAAGTCAGATCAGTAGTGCTTTAGTATTGTGTTCACGCTTCCTGTTTGTATCTATCTTAATTATTATATAGTGCTCCTCCTTTCCCCGGGGTTACCTTACTCTGATTAACAAGCATACTGTGTTCCGTTCACTGCTTTCTTTCTTTTTGTCTTTCTTCCTTCCTTCCTTTCTATCTTTCTGTCTTTCTGTTTCTTTCTTTCTTTCTTTTTATTTTTCTTAATGTTCTTTTTTTATTTGTCATCTTTCTTTGTTTTCTTTCTTTCTTTCTACCTTTTTATTTTTCTTTCTTTTTCTTAATGTTTTTTTATTTGTTTTCATTCTTTCTTTCTTTCTTTCTTTCTTTCTTTCTTTCTTTTTCTTTCTTTCTTTCTTTCTTTCCTTCTTTCTTTTCTTTCTTTCTTTCTTTCTTTCTTTCTTGATTTCTTTAATTTTGTTCTTTCTTTTCATTCATTCTTCCTCTCTTTCTTTCTTTCCTTCTTTTTTCTTGCTTTCTTTTCTGTCTCGTTCTTTTCTTTCTTTCTTTCTTTCTTTCTTTCTTTCTTTCTTTTTCTTAATGTTCTTTTTTATTTGTCTTCTTTCTTTGTTTTCTTTCTTTCCTTCTTCTTTCTTTATTTTTCTTAATGTTTTTCTATTTGTCATCTTTCTTTGTTTTCTTTGTTTTCATACGTTCTTTCTTTCTTTCTTTCTTTCTTTCTTTCTTTCTTTCTTTCTTGATGTTCTTTTAATTTTCTTCTTTCTTTTCATTCGTTCTTTGTTTTCTTTCTTTCTTTCTCTTGATGTTATTCTTTTTATTTGTCCTTCCTTCCTCCCTCCTTCCTTCCTTGTATTTTTATAAACGCTGTTTTTATTCGCTCCTGACTGTGGTAGCCTAGCAGAAAATATTAATTCATTCATTCATTGTCTACCGCTTATCCGATCTATTCTCGGGTCACGGGGAGCCTGTGCCTATCTCAGGCGTCATTGGGCATCAAGGCAGGATACACCCTGGACGGAGTGCCAACCCATCGCAGGGTACACACACACTCTCATTCACTCACACAATCACACACTATGGACAATTTAGAGATGCCAATCAACCTACAATGCATGTCTTTGGACTGGGGGGAGGAAACTGGAGTACCCGGAGGAAAACCCCAAAGCACGGGGAGAACATGCAAACTCCACACACACGGCGGAGGCGGGAATCGAACCCCCAACCCTGGAGGTGTGAGGCAAACGTGCTAACCACCAAGCCACTGTGCCACAGAAAATATTGTTTTTATTTATAATTTAGCGTTAGGAACTCACAGCGCTGTTGCTCTGATGCTTCTACAGTGTAACCGAATCCAAGCAGAGTTCCTAACACATCCCTTGCTGACTCTTTAGCACAATGTCTGCTTCTCTCATCCAGCAGAGAGAAGGGCACCAGCTGAGGAGTTCTCTTCCCCTTAATGTCCTGAAATAAGAAAAGAAATTCACTTCAACATGTTCTTACTGATTGAACTCTGTAGATATGATAAAGCATAAAGACAGAGTGGAAGGTTGTAATGAGCACAGAGCACAGTGATGTTAAATACACAGAAATAAAGAAGAGTGTAAAGTCCACCTGCTGTGGTGCATAGCTCCAACCCTGCCGGATCTGCTCTCTGGACCAGATGTTGTGCTGGTTCTCAGACAAAGCTTCCACCAGAGCCTCCTGAGCTGCGTTTAGAGAAACTCCGGACTGATCCACTGGAGCTGGTCTGTAACCGTTCCACAGCTCCAACCTGAACAGGGAGAGATTTAGGGTTCGGAGCTAGGACAGGGATGAACAAGCATACTGTGTCCTGATCACTGCCTTCTGTCTTTCTTTCTTTCTTTCTGTCTTTTTTTTCTTTCTTTATTTATTTATATCATTTATTTAATTTATATTATTATTTGGTCTTCTTTCTTTCTTTCTTTCTTTCTTTCTTTCTTTCTTTCTTTCTTTCTTCTTTCTTTCCTTCTTTCTTTCTTTCTTACTTTCTTTCCTTCTTTCTTTCTCTTCTTTCCTTTCTTCTTTCTTTCTTACTTTCTTTCCTTCTTTCTTTCTTTCTTTCTTTCTTTCTTTCTTACTTTCTTCCTTCTTTCCTTCTTTCTTTCCTTCTTTCTTTCTTTCTTTCTTTCTTTCATTCATTTATCTTATAATTTTTAATTCTTTCTTTCTTTCTTTCTTTCTTTAGTTTATCATATAATTTATTCTTTCTTACCCTTTTTTTCTTTCTTTTTCTTTTCCCTTTTTTTCTTTCTTTCTTTCTTTCTTTTATCTTATAATTTTTTATTCTTTCTTACTTTCTTTATTTCCCTTTTTTTCTTTCTTTCTTTCTTTCTTTTATCTTATAATTTTTTTTTTCTTCTTTCTTTTTTCCCTTTTTTCTTTCTTTCTTTCTTTCTTTCTTTTTTTTTTATTTTTTCTTTCTTTCTCCCCTTTTTTTCTTTCTTTCTTTCTTTCTCTTTCTTTCTGTCTTTTTGCTTTGTCTTTTTCTTAATGTTCCTTCTTTGTTTTTTTCTTTATGTTCTTTCTTTACTCTTTTTCATTGTGTTCATTTGTTTGTTTGTTTGTTTTTGTGTTTTTTCCCTTCTTTCTTTCTTTCTTTCTTTCTTTCTTTCTTTCTTTCTTTCTTTCTTTCTTTCTGTTTGCTTTGTCTTTTTATTAATGTTCCTAATTTTTAATTGACTTTGTTTTTTTCTTTATGTTCTTTCTTTACTCTTTTTCATAATCGTCTTCATTTGTTTATTTGTTTGTTTTTTGTGTCCCTTTCTTTCTTTCTTTCTTTCTTTTTTTCTTGTTTTTTTCTTAATCTTCCCTCTTTATCAAGTTTTTTCTTTATTGTATTCATATTCTTATTTTTGTGTCTGTCCTTTCTTTCTTTTTTATCTTGTTTTGTCTTTTTCTTTATTTATTTCTTTTTTTCTTTCTTTCTTATTCTGTTTTATGTACTTGTTTGTTTTCTTTCTTCCTGTTTCTTTCTTTACTCTATATTTCCTGTAAATTCTACCTGCAGGTCAGTCGTATTTATTTTAACTTTCCCAGCATTTTGTCTGAGACGTACTTGTTTGAGATCCGGATGTACTTCACCTTCTCCTCTGTGTGGTCATCAGATGGACCAATATGAGCTCCGAGAGCCAACAAAGACCTACGGAGACAAAGAAAGATGTGGAGAAGAACTGAAAACAGAAAATGGCACTAGCTGACTGAAAAGTTTGAAAAAAAAAAGCTAAGGGATGTTATGTGATGCCTGGGGTCCATGGTTTGGGGTCTGTGGGGGAATGGTTCTTGGAAATGAATTTTTCCATCTGTGTGAAGGGTCTTGTGTTTCTTGCACTTTTTTTTCACTATTTGTGGCTGTGCTTTGTTTCTTTTTTTCTTTTTTTCCCCTTTTTTCTTCCTTTTTTCCCTTTTTTCTATTTTTTTTCCCCCTTTCTTTCTATTTTGTTTTCCCTTTCTTTCTTTCCTTTCTTTCTGTACTTTGTTTTCTTTCTTGTTTCTTTTATCAGGGGGCTTTTGTCCCCCTTGTGCAAGTTGTCCCATTAAAAAAGATGGCGTGATCCCTGAAACTTTTTTTCCTGGTTTCCCTTCATGGTGAGAGACATAATGGAAAAAAAAAAAACCAAAAAATCATTTTGTCTGGTTTTATAACTGAATTTATTTGCGGGTTATGATTTGGAAAAATTTTTGGACCCCAAAAAGTTAAGATTCTGGTTAAAATGAATTTCTGTTTTAAAATGACCCCTCTGTCCTCCATGTTACCTGTTAATGGCTCCTGTTTAACCCCGGTTATATAGGTTAAAAAAATGACTCCTGTCCAAAACCCTCAAAGTTAGTCAAAACTCCAGTTGGCAATGACCAAGGTTAATATGATTCTGGAAACAACGGGTATATGACCTGGCTAATATAAACTCGGGCTATATGACTTGGTTAAGAAATTTCCCTGGGTTAAATTATTGGTTAAAGGGAAAACTACAAGACCATATGACTCTGCTTCGGGTGGCTCCAGTTAAGACCCCCCTGGGGTAAAAATGATCTGGAAGACTCGGTTTGAGATTCCCAGAACCATATGACCCTAGTTAATGCCCTGCGGAAGATTCTGGTTAAATATGACACAGGTTCCCATGAACCCCTGGTTAGGGACTAAAAAGTTATAGACTTCTGGAGTAACCAGTACAGCCGGGGGCCCGTTAATTTTTGGATGATTTTACAGATAACTTTTTTTATTAAAAATGCTTATCTTCCACCATAACTTGCAAAAAATTGTTTCATAAATTCGGGGCCCCCAATGGGGATGGGTTCCCTTTTGATTTTCTGGTTCCTCTAAAGGGTTTAATTCCTAATAACCATTAAGGGGCTTTTTTTAAGTCGCGAGTCCCCTTGCTAAATTTGGGGGAAAAATTTTTTTTCCCCTTAAACCAGAACTTGTCGGGTTTGTATGACTTGGTTTCTTATGACTCGGGTTATATGCTTTAAGAAATGCTTTTGGGTTAAAAATGCCCCTTAAAAATGAAATTTAAATTGACTCGAAAAAAAAACTCCAGTTATATGACCCCGGGTTTAAATATGATTCTGGTTGTGTGACTCCGGTTGTATGACTCCGGTTGTATGACTCCGGTTATGTGGCTCCGGTTATGTGACTCCAGTTATGTGACTCCAGTTATATGATATAGGATATTTATCCTTGAACATCCTTAGCTTCACTCTAATCCATTATTCTGACATCATTTATTTTGCAATAAACAAAAAACAAGTATAAAGATATTATTAAAAGTCTGTGCTCTTCTCTCTCTACACTACATCCTCCACCTGGAATGATGGACAGAATAATGAAAATTGCTCATGTCACACTCATTAAAGCAAAGTTTAGAGGGTTTAAGCATTTTAAATTTCCTGTACACATTTTGTTTGTTTGTTTATATGTTCATTAATATTTTTGTTTTTTCTGGATGAAAGAAGTGCAGTACCTCAGCATATGTTCAGCAGCCTGGAGCTTGCTGAGTTTCTCCTGATCTGGAAGCTTGGAAAACTCCACCAGTCCGGGGTGAAGCTGTTTACTGTCGTCTCTCACCTTCACAACACACACACGCATTTTTTTACTTGTCTTCCTTCTTTTCTTTCTTTCTTTCTTTCTTTCTTTCTTTCTTTCTTTCTTTCTTATTTATTTATTTGTTTGTTTGTTTATTTATTTATTTTTCTCTGTTGCCGTGGTTACCCTGTAGAGAGTCAAGTGATTTTCTCAGCTGTCTGTTTGCAAAAATGATGCTCTTGTGTTCTTTCCTTCTTTCCTTCTATCCTTTCTTTTTGTGGCTGTCCTTTCTTTCTTTTTTCATCTTATGTTTTTTTTCTTCTTTCTTCCTTTCCTTCCTTTCCTTCCTTCCTATTATTCCTTTCTTTTTCTCTGTTGCTGTGGTCACCATCTAGCAGGTCCACTGTTTTAAAAAAAAAAAAAAAAAAAAAAAAAAAAGATGCCATTGTGGATTTTTTTCATTCTTTTTTTAATTCTTTTTGTGGCTGTCCTTTCTTTTGTTTTTTCTTTCTTTTCTCCTCTCTATCTTTTCTCTTTCCTTCTTTCTTTCCCTCATGTCACCATGGTTACCACGTTATAGATGGCTGTGATGCTATAGCAGTTTTAACTCACCGGCCCGTGTGTCCAGCCGCTCTCGGTTTTCTCCAGCAGCCAGAGCTCATGCAGGTTCTCCGCCAGTCTTTCTTTGATCAGCTCCAGCTGAGGAGGCAGTGTCACCTGATACAAAACACACACACACACACACACACACACATGGTTAATAACACACTCCTACACTCCTGTGTGCAGCTACTGTAAATGTACTGTGTATGACTGGTTAGTCTCACCTGATTGGTGTCCACTGGTGTAGGAGTGAAGACCACCGGCTCACCGGATACAGCAGGGCCTAAAAGTTCCCGCTGGCTGTTTCCGTGACCCCGTGTGACCTCCTCACACAGCTCCAACCTGCAGCGCCCCCTGGGGAGTAAAGCCTCGGCACACGGTGAGAATCCAGCAGGAGGCAGGAATTTAAACTCCCCGTGCTGAGCTCCTAACAGCACGCGCACCCTGAACCAACAATAAACACTGATTACTAATGATGTACAGGCCAATTATTTTATTAAGAATTAAATTACATTTAAAGATAAAAATAAACTCCACATCTGACTTTAGCTGAAAAATGTTTTTCATTTAAATAAGGATTAAATGATTTTTTTAAATTGAAGATGAAATAAAATCCACATCTAATTTCAAATGTAAAGTATTTTATTATTAAAGATGAAATAAAATCCATAATCACTTTCATTGTAAGATTGTTTTATTTTTGAAAATTAAAAATTAAATTAAATTTATTTTAATTATTAAATTAAATTTTATTTATTTATTTTTGAAAATTAAAGATTACATAAAAGTTGAAAGATGTTTTTAATCGTAGATATTAAATAAATATTACAATCCAGCAGAAATATTTTCATTTAAAATAGTTAATGAATTTATTAAAAATAAAAAAATAAAATAATTAAAACAATTAAAAAAATTATGATGAAATAAAATCCATATCTGACGTCAGCCGATTTGTGTTTTGAAGGTTAAAAAATAAAAAAATATATATAGATATATATATATAATATGTATAAAAAATCTAACAATATATATATATAGTATATTAAATATTTTAATATTAAAATAAAATGAAAAAAAATAATAAAAACAAAAAATAAAGAAAAAATAAATAGGAATCCAAGTGATAGATTTTCTTTTTCAAAAATGTAAAAAAAAATAATAATAAAATGTTGAATCCATAACTGACTCCACTTAAAAATAATATTGTTTAGTTTAGAGACTAAATTAAATCCACACCTGACTCCAGCGGAGAAGCTGACCACAGGAAACATGAGTGCATCAGTGTTGAAGTTCTCCAGCATTCCCTGCACAGGCTGACCGTTCACTCGGAATGAAATACACGCCGCACTGAGGTCCAGGCAGCAGCTGATGACATCATCCTCCCTCAGCAGCCTCTGATTGGCCGAACTGACCCTCCGACCTACGCCACCTGTACATGGATTAAAGAACTGATACTAATTTTCTGAAAGCTAGAATCATATCACTAAAATGATTCATGCACATGATTTAATCAGAGAGTCTAATTAAATTATTTAATAATACACTTCAAACAGAGGTCATGTGTGAAAGAAAATAATTACTTTAAAAAATTTTAATTAAGTAAATGGAGAAATTAAATTAATTAAATTAAAAATATTAAATATTAAATTATTTCATAATCTATTTTAATATTTCTTTCAAATATAAATAATTCATATATAAATGAAACCAAAAAATATAATAATAATAAGAAGAAGAAGAAGAAGAACTATTATTATTATTATTATTATTATTATTATTATTATTATTATTATTATTATTATGTTTACCTTTGACAGCATCCAGTGATCTAGTCCAGCCAAAAGCTCCACACAGAGCTACAATGCTTTACAGGTATAGGGAAGGAAGAGCTGTATAAACGTATCACCGCGGATAATTCAACAACATGTTTGTTAGATCCAATTCCAACTAGATTGCTGAAAGAAGTTATACACACAGCTGGAGAGCCTCTCCTCAACATTATTAATTCCTCATTATATTTAGGTCACGTCCCTAAACCTCTCAAGTTATCAGTTATCAAGCCTCTTCTTAAGAAACCTAAACTAGACCCTAATGACTTATCAAATTACAGACCGATTTCAAACCTTCTGTTTATATCTAAAATATTAGAAAAGGTTGTGTCTGCTCAATTGTGCTCCTTCTTACAGGAAAACAATATCCTTGAAGAATTTCAGTCAGGTTTCAGGCCCCATCATAGCACAGAAACTGCACTAGTAAAAATCACAAATGACTTGTTTTTAGCTTCGGACCAGGGCTGCATCTCAATATTAGTCTTACTTGATCTTAGTGCTGCATTCGACACTATAGATCATAACATTCTCGTAGATTGCTTACAAAATCACATAGGTATTCAGAGACAGGCATTAAAATGGTTTAGATCCTACCTGTCCCACAAGGATCAGTTTTAGGACCTCTGCTTTTCTCAATATACATGCTTTCCTTGGGCAACATCATTAGAAGGCATGGGATCAGTTTCCATTGTTACGCTGATGATACCCAGTTATATATCTCATCAAAACCAGATGAAATATCTAAACTGTCTAGATTAACAGAGTGTGTTAAAGATATTAAAGATTGGATGACCTTTCTATTACTAAATCCTGATAAGATGGAGATATTACTGATTGGTCCAAAATCCAGTACACAAAAGCTCTCACAATTCAACTTGCATTTAGAAGGATGTTCTATTACTATTAGCTCAACAGTGAAAGACCTGGGCGTAATATTAGACAGCAACTTGTCCTTTGACAATCATATTTCTGACATTACAAAAACAGCCTTCTTCCACCTCAGAAATATTGCCAAGCTTAGGAACATTTTTATCTGTATCTGATGCAGAAAAGCTAGTTCACGCATTCATGACCTCCAGACTGGACTATTGTAATGTATTACTAGGTGGTTGTCCTGCAGCTTCAATAAACAAGCTACAGTTAGTCCAGAAAGTATGATCATATAACCCCAATATTATCATCCCTGCACTGGCTACCTGTTAAGTTTAGAATTGATTATAAACTATCACTACTTACATACAAGACTCTAAATGGTTTAGCTCCCACGTATCTAGCCAGTCTTCACATTACAATCCATCACATTCCTTAAGATCTAAAAATTCCGGACTTCTGGTAGTTCCCAGAATATAAACAGTCTACAAAAGGGGGTAGAGCATTTTCGTATTTAGCTCCTAAACTTTGGAACAGTCTTCCTGACAGTGTTCGGGGCTCAGACACAGTCTCCCAGCTCAAACGTAGACTAAAGACATATCTCTTTAGCCAGGCATACATTTAATACATCCCATAACCTAGTGCTACAGTACATCTGATTAAATGCTCATTATGATCTAGTGCCTGCTAATATTATGAACAGCAGCTACGCTAATTCCTTTCCATTTGTTTCCCTTCTTCTACCCATCCTGAGACATATAGAGATTGTGCCAGCTCCAGTGGCATCCAGAGATGGACCAGCTCCAGCCAGGTTCTGCTTTGTGAGGACTGGAGTATTCAAAGCAACACTGCCAACCCTATGTGGATGACAACAACCTCCTAATTAATTTACACATAACTTTCTACACATGCTGTATCTGCATCACACAACTAATGCAGAAAGGACATTGTTCATATCACACTCTCCGGTGTCACCCAGATGAGGATGGGTTCCCTTTTGAGTCTGGTTCTGGTTCTTCCTAATACCATCTAAGGGAGTTTTTCCTTGCCACAGTCGCCTCAGTCACCTCAGGCGTGCTCAATGGGGATAATTTTGTTTAACATCTAGGACTGTTTGTTTGTATGTTTATTGTTTCTTATGTTCTGTAAAGCTGCTTTGAGACAATGCTCTTTGTTAAAAGCGCTATACAAATAAAATTGAATTGAATTGAATTGAATTGAATTGAATTGAATTATTTCACATAATACCAATGATAGTTATTATTAATATATCTAAGTAATATAATTTTTTTATATGTTTATTTTGTATTTTCTCACCCGTCCACAGGTGAAGGCCGTCAAACCCGTAGGAGCGCAGGTCGTCTCCGACTCCGTTTGACCCCCAGCCGTGACCTCCTGTCAGAGAGGGGTGGTAACCTGCACTACAGGCCCAACCCACCCTCAGGTGAGTGGGCTCAGGTGTTACAAAAGGCTCCACCCTCTCCACTACCACCTCATAATACCACTTCCTGTACTGGGCAGAGTCGTCTCCCATGCAGAGGAAGATGTTTGGGCGAACGCTGACACAAAACATGTGCAATTATTAATAAAGCTGAGTGCGTGAGTAAGGTGGTGAAAAAATGTATGAAGTTGAACATGAGAAAGTAATCATAAATCCTAAAAATATATATTAAAAAAAATGTTAAAAGCAAAATAAAATGTCAATTTAAATAAGAATTTAAATGGAAAAATGTGAAAAAATAAATACTAAAAAATAAATAAAGAATTTTTTTTAAAATAAGTAATAAACTTTAAGAAAGTGTGGAAATAAAATCACATGCATTATATTTGAAAAATTTAAATAATAAAATAATAAATCAAATGTGATCATGTGTAAAATTCAGTTTGAGGTTTTTTTGCAACTTTAGTGTTGATATTTTCCGGATTTATTTATTTATGTATGTATTTATTTATGTTTGTTTGTTTGTTTGTTTATTCATTTATATATTAATTAATTAATTAATTAATTAATTTGTTTGTTTATTTGTTTGTTTATTTATTACCCTTTTTTGCTTGTTTTTTTTTCTATTTTAATAAAAGGTTTGTGTGTGTGTGTGTGTGTGTGTGTGTGTTTTTTTTAAATACCTGGTGACATGGTTGACCAGGCAGCTCTGCAGCAGTAAATCTCTCTCAGGCAGCAGTGTGTCACAGATCAGGTGCTGATTAGCGCGCACTGCTGTACCGTGACACACACACAGTGAACTCAGCACCTCCAAGATCTACACACACAAACACACACACAATGCCGAAGCCCATTAGGACATCTCAGGGCTTGACTAAACTTTTGTAACACACAATATATAACTCTCTTACACACACACACACACACACACACAAACACACACACACACACACACACACACAAACACACACTATGCAGTAGTACCTTGTGGTTGCGTCCGTGTTTGTCTAAGAGTGTGATGATGGAGCGAATGTGCCCTTCTTTAATAAAATTCAGTGCTTCTGGACTTTCCGTTAATACACAGTGCAGCACTTCAAGAATTCCTGAAGCACACAGAGGTTCAATCACTGGATCAACAAACACACTCACTGCATTTTAACAGATAGAAACCAGCACTGAGTGTCTTTGTCATGTTCCACTCCACAGTGGAGGTTAATATGAAGATCATATGAAAGTAGACACTCAGGACTTTAAGAATTTGTAGTGTCTCATCATTTTTCAGCTCAAAATTGATCTTCAACCAGTAAAATTCTGTGTAAGGTTATCCAACAGAGGGAAATACACATGTCTAAAACACACTGAAAGACTCATTTTAGATCAGACTCACAGCCTGAACATCATTCGTTTCTTTACACCTAATGTAAATAATGGAGCAGCATTTTATTAACTGATGTGTAAATGCATAAAATGATCATGTACTGTGTTATAACACTTGTAATTGCTACAACACTTGTTAAAACACACCGGTGGAGGCCTCGAGTCTCTCCAGTCTGTTGATCAGCCAGTCCAGAGAGCTGGAGAACTGGGAGCAGTTATACGGATTCCCCCGAATCAGTGCCGCTGTGTGGAAAAGAAAGCCAATAATGAGATATTAATTCAATTAAGTTCAATTTATAGAACATTTTTTTTTAACAGCAGACATTATCTCAAAGCAGCTGTACAGAAATATAAAAATGTAGAAAAAAATTGTGAAGGTTTAAAATCTAAAATTTAGATATTAGAATTAGATATTTTGCAAGTAGTTTGAAAAATCCACACTTATTTTGTACCTTAAAGTCCAGAGCAGCAGTAAAAAAAAATACATAAATAAATACTTAATAATATTCTTCTTCTTCTCTCTTCTTCTTCTTCTTCTTCTTCTCTTCTTCTCTTCTTCTTCTTCTTCTTCTTCTTCTTCTTCTTCTTCTTCTTCTTCTTTCAGCTTTTCCCTTCAGGGGTCTCCACAGCGAATCATCTCTCTCCACCTATCCCGATCTTCTGCATCCTCAACCCTTGCACCCACTAGCTTCATATCCTCATTAATGCCATCCATATACCTCCTCTTTGGCCTTCCTCTTTGCCTCCTGCCTGGCAGCTCCATGTCCAACATTCTCCTACCAATATACTCACTCTCCCTCCTCTGAACATGTCCAAACCATCTTAATCTGGTCTCCCTAACTTTGTCCCCCAAACGTCCAACATGAGCTGTCCCTCTGATGTACTCGTTCCTAACCCTGTCCAATCTTGTCACTCCCAAAGAGAACCTCAACATCTTCAGCTCTGCTACCTCTAGCTCTGACTCCTGTCTCTTCCTCAGTGACACTGTCTCTAAACCATACAGCATGGCCGCTCTCACCACTGTCCTGTACACCTTCCCCTTGATTCTCGCTGATATTTTCCTATCACACAGAACTCCCGACACCTTTCTCCACCCATTCCAACCTGCCTGCACTCGCTTCTTTACCTCTTTCCCACACTCTCCATTACTCTGGACTGTTGACCCCAAGTACTTAAACTCCTGTACCTTCTTCACCTCTTCACCCTGTAACCTTACTGTTCCACTTCCCTCCCTTTCATTCACACACATGTACTCAGTCTTACTACGACTGACTTTCATTCCTCTTCTCTCCAGCGCAAACCTCCACCTCTCCAGGTTTTCCTCCACCTGCTCCCTGCTCTCACTACAAATCACAATGTCATCTGCAAACATCATTGTCCAAGAAGACTCCTGTCTGACCTCCTCTGACAACTGGTCCATCACTATAGCAAACAGGAAGGGGCTCAGAGCCGATCCCTGATGCAGTCCCACCTCCACTTTGAACTCCTCTGTCTGACCTACAGCACACCTCACCACTGTCCTGCTCCTTTCATACATGTCCTGCACCACTCTGACATACTTCTCTGCTACTCCTGACTTCCTCATACAGTACCACAGCTCTTCTCTTGGCACCCTGTCATACGCTTTCTCCCAGTCTACAAACACACAGTGCAACTCCCTCTGACCATCCCTATACTTCTCCATCAAAATTCTCAGAACAAAATTTGCATCTGTTATATAAATAATAATAATAATAATAATAATAATAATAATAATAATAATAATAATAATAATAATAATAATAATAATAATAATAATAATAATAATAATAATAATAATGTGGGGGGCACGGTGGCTTAGTGGTTAGCACGTTTGCCTCACACCTCCAGGGTTGGGGCTTCGATTCCCGCCTCCGCCGTGTGTGTGGAGTTTGCATGTTCTCCCCGTGCCTCGGGGGTTTCCTCCGGGTACTCCGGTTTCCTCCCCCAGTCCAAAGACATGCATGGTAGGTTGATTGGCATCTCTAAATTGTCCGTAGTGTGTGATTGCGTGAGTGAATGAGAGTGTGTGTGTGTGCCCTGCGATGGGTTGGCACTCCGTCCAGGGTGTATCCTGCCTTGATGCCCTATGACGCCTGAGATAGGCACAGGCTCCCCGTGACCCGAGTGTAGTTCGGATAAGCGGCAGACAATGAATGAATGAATGAATAATAATAATAATATATTCTTTATTTATCTATTTATTTATTTTACCCAGAAGCTCATAGAAAATGCCTTAGAATAATAATTAAATAAATATAACAACAATTTTTATTATTATTATTATTATTAGTAGTAGTAGTAGTAGTAATTTAGTTAGTTGATTATTTGTGTGGTTTTTTTTTTTATTTCACCCAAAAGCTCATAGAAGCAATTCGAAATGCCTTATAAATAAATAAATAAATAAATAAATAAATAAATAAATAAATGAAGTGGCAACTATTATTATTATTAATTAATTAATTAATTAATTAATTTTTTATTTATTTACTTGTTTGTTTGTTTATTTATTTATTTATTTATTTGTTTGTTTATTTATTTATTTAGTTATTTATGTGTTTTTGTTTTTTTGTTTTTTTTACCCAGAAGCTCATAGAAGGAGTTCAAAATGTCCTCCCATGCCTCTCCCGCCTCTTTCCCAGCAGCCTTTGCAAAATGTGCTGTGCTGCCATACAGGTGCAGGTGATCAATGCAGTCTAGAACCAAAGTAATTACACCCTGAGAGAGAAAGAGAGATGAGCCACATGGACATTTGTTTTACACACACACACACACACACACACACACACACAAAAGTGTGTAACCAATTTGTTTATTTCTATATTGTACATTACCTCTTCCTGGAACAGTTTCTGTCGGTTCTTCAGCGCTCTGCTGCTGCTCTGTCTGATCTCATGACTCCAGCGTTTGTCAGGCAGCCGGAAATAACCGATCAGATCGCACAAACTCAAACGCAGCGTTCCAATCTGAAGATCCGGGGCTGGAATGCTGGCTCTGTGATCGAGCTCGTCTAATGTCCTGAATACATAACAACAACAAATTAATAACATCATCAGTGGACTCAGGTAACACTGAGATAATAAATCTATAAACAATTGGTCCTTGAGATAAGCAACATATCTGATAAAGATGTGTCTTTGATGTTCTTTGCACACAAAAAACAACTTGCTTTGGATTGTAAATGAGTGAGAATTAATTAATAAATGTTTCATATGCATACACTCATTCAATATTGACCTCAATGGCTTTCCATATTTTAATAGCAGTTAACTAGCCCCAGAATTGTTTATTTCTACCTTCTAAAGCATGTAAAGAGAAGAGTTGAGCTTCGAATGAGACCAGCAGCTTTACACTCCTCCATCTGAGAGCGAGAGAGTGTGAGTCCATCATCCATGTGACCCTCTGAATGGAGGATGGCCTGAAAAGAAATCAAAAAGCTTCCTGTTATAATATTTTAAGAATATATTTACATTTATAACACCTGTATATGAAATCTTTCTTTCTCTTCTTTCTCTTTCTTTTCACCTGTTTACGTGGCTGAGTCTCCTTCCTCCTCTTCGAGTCGCTGGTCTGGTAGCTGAGCCACAACCCGGAGTCCACATGCTGGACTAAACAGACAGAGTCACCGTATTTGATCTCAGGCGTTCCCATCCCGTCTTTCTTTCCAACACAGAGTGGGAATTCTTGGCCAGAGTCCTAGAGAGACGCACGGATGGGGATCAGTATCATCCTGAGACATTGGTTTTAAAATCCAACATAAAAAAAAAAATTTCAATATCACTGCGTCAGAATTCTAGCAAAAACACATAAAATGATGAAAAGACAAATTTAGGGCCAAAGTGAGATTTGTTCAACATTGTAATCTTTTATTTTTCATTTTTAAATTCTCTCTTGTCTTAAGTTACATCATATTAAATGCAGAAAA
>JAUCMX010000008.1:25717060-25762060 GCA_033459395.1 Hemibagrus guttatus
GGTATCGTAAGCCTGTGACCTACTGAACCAGTGTTAATGTATTCACTGATAGAGACTTCAAAGCACTTTTGTACGTCACTCTGGTTAAATGCCAAATGCCAGAAATGTAAATGTAAACGCAAAGAGCTATCGAAAGCATCCTGTAGACTGATATTACATCCACAGGGCTTCAAAAATGCAAATAATAGGACAGGTGAAGAGTTTATTAATCAGAGAAGCAGCCAAGAGTAACTTTTAACATAATGCTACCAACACCATGTTTCACTGCATTTTGGACCTCGCATTACATAATACATAAATCCCTCCCATTTCAATTCCACTGAAAATTTAAAGCAAGTACATTCATGTACAAGACACAGTAAGAGGTTGTTTTTTTAGGGTCAGTTTTTACCTGCTACATCCTTCTGAAGGCCAACATCAAACGCCAGCTTATCAGCCGAAAGACATGACGATGTCAGACAGCTCAGGTACTATAAAAATAAAACAGAATATTTTAACTGCTACAGATTCATCATTCTAAATCCAACAACCAATCAGAATGCAGTGAGATGTCTTGGGTAAATCTCATTGGCCCACCATGTCGCTGTGGGCGTGTCTGAGCAACAGTGCCTGGCCGTAGAGGAGAGTGCGATGGCCGGCGGTCTCAGCTGACTAAAAAGAAGACAAATACAGTAAGTTTAAGGATTTTTGCATTATTGCAGAACAGTATTGCAGTTTTATTCAATTCTGTAAGGCCAAAAATATTCACACCGTATTTTAGAAGTCTTCAAGAAATTCTCTATTCTGATTGGTCAGAAGGTTGGGAAGGTTAATTTTATATAATAGCAGTATTTTGTCATTTATATCGTAAAGGTTGAAACAGAGACATGTTTAATGGACGCTGCATATGAAATTTGTTTTCTGTGAAGAGAAATTTATGATGCATGTATGGAAGGAGTCTCCAGTTCTCAGAGGTAAAGAGTTTCCGATTTCCAGTTTCTCTGTAACATGACAAGCAAGGAGGTTTTTTTTTGTTGTTTAATTATAATTCAGTGAGGAAACTGTTTACAGCCGCTATAGCGTGAGAGAGACCAGGTTTCGCAGATGTTCCACAACATTAAATGTAACTCGAATGGATTTTTTCTGAGATTTAAATCATTTTTACTTAGTCAGCAGATTCTTTTTGGCTCTACAGTGTATGAATATCTCTGATTAGTCAGAAAGCAAAGCTGAAGCATTGGTGGCTCAGTGGTAGGTTGCTCGCCTATCATGCGGAAGGCCCGGGTTCGATTCCCAGCCAATGCCTCAACCCCAGCCACTGGATGCAGTGCCGGTCCCAAGCCCGGAAAAATGGGAGGGTTGCGTCAGGAAGGGCATCCGGCGTAAAACCTGTGCCAAGTTGTTGTGCGGACCAGTTGGTACGCTGTGGCGACCCCGAACAGGGAGCAGCCGAAAGCAACTTCTTGAGGCATTGGTGGCTCAGTGGTAGGTTGCTCGCCTATCATGCGGAAGGCCCGGGTTCGATTCCCAGCCAATGCCTCAACCCCAGCCACTGGTTGCAGTGCCGGTCCCAAGCCCGGAAAAATGGGAGGGTTGCGGCAGGAAGGGCATCCGGCGTAAAACCTGTGCCAAGTTGTTGTGCGGACCAGTTGGTCCGCTGTGGCGACCCCGAACAGGGAGCAGCCGAAAGCAACCTAGTCAGAAAGCAAAGCTCTGGTCTCCTCACCCCTGTGTGTGGGTCCTTGTGGTGGGCGAGCATTTCCTGCAGAGCTCGGACCGACACACACCTGTCCAGCACAAACACACACAGCGACAGATCTGCCGGAACATTCTGAGGAGGAAAACACACAATTTGGGATTCATTGTGGTTTCTCTGGATGGTCAGCTTTCTAATTTGGTTCCGATTGTAGGGTTTTTCATTGAACCTTTGAGACAGTTCAGAACCTTTTTTTATATATTCAGTGGAACCTCAGCATACAAATGTCCTCCTTTATGAATTTTAGAATGGCCTTGAGAATTGCAAAAAATTTGCATCGGCAAACGAAGCATTTTCGGCATACGAATGAACCGAACAGCGGCTAAGTTGCGCATACGTCCGGGAGCCATTCAAAACTTGTTAGCGTCAGTAGAAAGCCAAACGAAGTCAACTGAAATGAGTTTACCAATTTTACGAATTTTTTTTCAGTCACTGGAAGCAGTATGGAGTCAACCCACGATACCCACGTTGCCTTCAGCATGCGATCAAAAGCTAGGTGATTTTTCAGGTGTTTTTTTGTTGACAGATCGGTGGCGTGGGCGGTCTGTTCTATTTTTAGCCCAAGCTTGGTGGCATGACTTCCTGTGAGGACAATTCATTTTGCAGTACAAATTTTCACCTTAAGAACTCGCCTCCAGAACCAATTAAATTCCTATGCTGAGGTTCCACTGTAATGGAATTTTATATATTGTAATATATTTATGTGTCTTTTATCTAAAAAAAAATCATTTAGAATTTGTTTATTAATTATTCTTCAGGGAAAAAAGCTTGTACCTTTGTTAGCACATTTGTTAGCCAGTACCTTTGTTTGTAAAAACCAATGCTCTAGTGTCATTAAATATGGATAGCTACTGTAACTAGCATGTTAGCAGGTTGTGTTGAGCTAAAGTGGGTGTGTTTCACCTTGGAGTTTGAAGTGGACTCGAGGAAACAAAGCCGACCTCCGAAACCGTCTGCAGCCAAACACAGCTTCTGCTGGAGAGGAGCAGCCAAGCAGCAGCGCAGTACCAACTCATCTGACTGTGCAGTGAACACACACACACACAATATATATATATATATATATATATATCAGTATAATCACACTCAATAATGATAATGATAATGATGGATGCATGGCATACAGTGGGGCAAAAAAGTATTTAGTCAGCCACCAATTGTGCAAGTTCTCCCACTTAAAAAGATGAGAGAGGCCTGTAATTTTCATCATAGGTACACTTCAATTATGAGAGACAGAATGAGAAAAAAAAATCCAGAAAATCACATTGTCTGATTTTTAAAGAATTTCTTTGCAAGTTATGGTGGAAAATAAGTATTTGGTCACCTACAAAAAAGCAAGATTTCTGGCTCTCACAGACCTGTAACTTCTTCTTTAAGAGGCTCCTCTGTCCTCCACTCGTTACCTGTATTAATGGCACCTGTTTGAACTCGTTATCAGTATAAAAGACACCTGTCCACAACCTCAAACAGTCAGACTCCAAACTCCACTATGGCCAAGACCAAAGAGCTGTCAAAGGACACCAGAAACAAAATTGTAGACCTGCACCAGGCTGGGAAGACTGAATCTGCAATAGGTAAGCAGCTTGGTGTGAAGAAATCAACTGTGGGAGCAATTATTAGAAAATGGAAGACATACAAGACCACTGATAATCTCCCTCGATCTGGGGCTCCACGCAAGATCTCACCCCGTGGGGTCAAAATGATCACAAGAACGGTGAGCAAAAATCCCAGAACCACACGGGGGGACCTAGTGAATGACCTGCAGAGAGCTGGGACCAAAGTAACAAAGGCTACCATCAGTAACACACTACGCCGCCAGGGACTCAAATCCTGCAGTGCCAGACGTGTCCCCCTGCTTAATGTCCGGGCCCGTCTGAAGTTTGCTAGAGAGCATTTGGATGATCCAGAAGAGGATTGGGAGAATGTCATATGGTCAGATGAAACCAAAATAGAACTTTTTGGTAAAAACTCAACTTGTCGTGTTTGGAGGAGAAAGAATGCTGAGTTGCCCCCCCAACAGGACAGCCAACCTTCTTGAGGCATTGGTGGCTCAGTGGTAGGTTGC
This sequence comes from Hemibagrus guttatus, assembly GCA_033459395.1. Lineage (NCBI taxonomy): Eukaryota > Metazoa > Chordata > Actinopteri > Siluriformes > Bagridae > Hemibagrus > Hemibagrus guttatus. The sequence continues at coordinate 25,720,861 of JAUCMX010000008.1, forward strand.
TCGCCTATCATGCGGAAGGCCCGGGTTCGATTCCCAGCCAAATGCCTCAACCCCAGCCACTGGTTGCAGTGCCGGTCCCAAGCCCGGAAAAATGGGAGGGTTGCGGCAGGAAGGGCATCCGGCGTAAAACCTGTGCCAAGTTGTTGTGTCGGACCAGTTGGTCCGCTGTGGCGACCCCGAACAGGGAGCAGCCGAAAGCAACCTAGTCAGAAAGCAAAGCTCTGGTCTCCTCACCCCTGTGTGTGGGTCCTTGTGGTGGGCGAGCATTTCCTGCAGAGCTCGGACCGACACACACCTGTCCAGCACAAACACACACAGCGACAGATCTGCCGGAACATTCTGAGGAGGAAAAACACAATTTGGGATTCATTGTGGTTTCTCTGGATGGTCAGCTTTCTAATTTGGTTCCAATTGTAGGGTTTTTCATTGAACCTTTGAGACAGTTCAGAACCTTTTTATATATTCAGTGGAACCTCAGCATACAAATGTCCTCCTTTATGAATTTTAGAATGGCCTTGAGAATTGCAAAAAATTTGCATCGGCAAACGAAGCATTTTCGGCATACGAATGAACCGAACAGCGGCTAAGTTGCGCATACGTCCGGGAGCCATTCAAAACTTGTTAGCGTCAGTGGAAAGCCAAACGAAGTCAACTGAAATGAGTTTACCAATTTTACGAATTTGTTTTCAGTCACTGGAAGCAGTATGAGTCAACCACGATACCCACGTTGCCTTCAGCATGCGATCGAAAGCTAGGTGATTTTTCAGGTGTTTTTTTGTTGACAGATCGGTGGCGTGGGCGGTCTGTTCTATTTTTAGCCCAAGCTTGGTGGCATGACTTCCTGTGAGGACAATTCATTTTGCAGTACAAATTTTCACCTTAAGAACTCGCCTCAGAACCAATTAAATTCCTATGCTGAGGTTCCGCTGTAATGGAATTTTTATATGTTGTAATATATTTATGTGTCTTTTATCTAAAAAAAATTATTTAGATTTGTTTATTAATTATTCTTCAGGGAAAAAAGCTTGTACCATTTGTTAGCACATTTGTTAGCCAGTACCTTTGTTTGTAAAAACCAATGCTCTAGTGTCATTAAATATGGATAGCTACTGTAACTAGCATGTGAGCAGGTTGTGTTGAGCTAAAGTGGGTGTGTTTCACCTTGGAGTTTGAAGTGGACTCGAGGAAACAAGGCCGACCTCCGAAACCGTCTGCAGCCAAACACAGCTTCTGCTGGAGGGAGCAGCCAAGCAGCAGCGCAGTACCAACTCATCTGACTGTGCAGTGAACACACACACACACACACAATATAATATATATATATATATATATCAGTATAATTACACTCAATAATGATAATGATAATGATGGATGCATGGCCTCTATATCTGTCAGTTATAGTAAAGGAGGTGTGGCCTTGGTTTGTGTCAGTCCAAGTGCAGGAGGCATGGCCTCTGATTCTGTCAGTCATAGTAAAGGAGTTGTGGCCTATGTATCTGTCATTGCTAATAAAGGAGGCGTGGCTTCTGTATCTGTCAGAGCTAGTGAAAGAAGTGTGGCCTCTCTTCCTGTTAATCTCAGTAAAGGAGGCGTGGCCTATGTATCTGTCAGTAATAATGAAGAAGGCTACTACGAGTAAAGAGGCGTGGCCTCCAAATCCTCAATACTGACATTTTGTGTTATATGTGTATTATATTAAGTAGATTAACTTTTCATACATTGAAAAAATCAATCAGAATTCAGAACATTCACTGCATTCTAATCATCTTAGAAAACACACACACACTCACACACACACACACACACACACACACACACCTAAATGTATATTTATATTTCTAACATATTTACATACAAAATGTTATACAGTGCTGAACAAAAATGGAATGTACTTACCGTACGTGTGTGTGTGTGTGTGTGTGTGTGTGTGTGTGTGTGTGTGTGTGGCTATATATGGGCTGAAAGGGTATTATTAGACAGAAAGGAGAATTCCAACACCTTTGGCTGTTAGTGGCCATTGATAAAGACACGCACGCACACACACACACACACACACACACAACGGTACACTAAGTACCTTCCACTCTCTTTCATCACCATTTAAAGCAGTGTTGGCTCAGCAGATAAGATTTTGAACGCAATTGTATGTACACGGTGTCATCTACGGTACGGAAAGTATTATGACGTCATCATTATCGTATACAGTGACAAGTACACTTTTTTTAGTTCTTTTAATCCAAAAGTGTGTAGAGGAACAGTCAGGAATCCCTCAGCTGTCTGTGTGAGAGATAAGAGGCTGAGAGTGGACCGCGAACACAGCCGGCACTCATCCTGCTCTCCTGATAATGATGATGAAAATAGAGCTGAGAGTCACAACCACAACCAGCGTCTGCTTTTATACAACATCCATCTGCTAACATTACACCCCTCATCACTGCATATTTTTTTTAAATGTGTGCCTTATAAAGAAATGAATATAATTAAGATAAAAGTTTGTGGTTAGAGTATTTAATACACTTTACACTGACAGTGCATTCGGAAAGTATTCACAGCGCTTCACTTTTCCCACATTTTACTGTTACAGCCTTATTCCACAATGGATTAAATTCATTATTTTCCTCAAAATTCTACAAACAATAACCCATAATGACAACATGAAAGACGTTTGCTTGAAATCTTTACAAATTTATTTTAAAAAAAAAAGAAAAAAAAACGAAAAAAATTACATGTACATAAGTATTCACAGCCTTTACACAATACTTTGTTGAAGCACCTTTGGCACCAGTTACAGCCTCAAGTCTTTTTGAGTATGATGCTACAAGCTTGGTACACCTATTTTTGGGCAGTTTCTCCCATTCTTCTTTGCAGGACCTCTCAAGCTCCATTACGTTGGATGTGGAGCGTCGCTGCACAGCCATTTTCAGATCTCTCCAGAGATGTTCAGTCAGGTTCAGGTCTGGACTCTGGCTGGGTCACTCAAATTATCCTGTAGCCACTCCTTTGTTATCCCCAGTCTGAGGTCCAGAGCGCTCTGGAGCAGGTTTTCATCAAGGATGTCTCTGTACATTGCTGCATTCATCTTTCCCTCGATACTGACCAGTCTCCCAGTTCCTACTGCTGAAAAACATCCCCACAGCATGATGCTGCCACCACCATGCTTCACTGTAGGGATGGTATTGACCAGGTGATGAGCGGTGCCTGGTTTCATCCAGACATGACGCTTGCCATTCAGGCCAAAGAGTTCAATCTTTGTTTCATCAGACAAGACAATTTTCTCATGGTCTGAGAGTCCTTCAGGTGCCTTTTGGCAAACTCCAGGTGGGCAGTCATGTGCCTGTTACTGAGGAATGGCTTCCATCTGGCCACTCTACCATACAGCCCTGATGGGTGGAGTCATGCAGAGATGGTTGTTTGTAGAATTTTGAGGAAAATAATAAATTTAATCCATTTTGGAATAAGGCTGTAACATAGCAAAATGTGGAAAAAGTGAAGCGCTGTGAATAATTTCCAGATGCACTGTATACACTTATTTTTAGTGGAATCTTTCCAATTTTTATTTTTTTTAATTTTTTTTATTTATTTTTATACTACAATTTGCAGGTAAAAATAATCGGTAAAAATAATAAATAAATAAAATAAAATAATAAATAAATAGAATGTACTTTTTTGTTTTACTTTATTTAATACTTCTGCATACTGCTTAAAGATTTCATCAAATTTAAGTGGAAATTCAAACAATTCTAAGAAATTAAAAAATGTTAACATGTTTAAAAGACTTACTATGTTTAATTCTTTTATTTTAATTGGTGAGAGAAAAAAGAGTTTTCTTGAAATTGGGGTGAAATATAGAGGTGAAAAATCCACAGAATTAAATAAATGAAAATGTTTTTAAACATAAAGTAAATACAAATAATCATTTTGCAGTATGTTACTTGTAATAGATAAATAAATAAATGAATGAATAAATAAATAAATAAATAGATAAATAAATAAATAAATAAATAAATAAATAAATAAATAAATAAATAAATAAAAAAAATGGTTAAGTAAAGAAATACTTATATATTTTATACTTAAATATTCTCTCATCTTTAAAAACGGTACAACTTCTTTATTTAGAAGAAAAAAGTAATAAAAATTTAAACATTTAAAAATGAAATAAATAAAATAAATAATGAATTAAGTAACAGTAATAGTAAACGATTTTATTTTATTTTATAATGATATTGTCAAGAGTGAAACATTTCCAGTTACTATGTTCATCTGATCTGATATATTTCAATTTCCTAGACAATTTTTCTAGATAAACTCTTAAACTCTTGGAACTAGGGAATCAACCTGATGTAACGTTAACACAGCCTTTATTCTTTAACCGTTTCTTTTTTCTGTTTCTCAGAAAGAAAACTGAATTCTCGACTTACTGTACGCAGGAACTGAACGTCATCTTCTGCATCTGTGGAAGCCATCGTCATCCTCTTACTGCTGCAGGAGAGAGGAACTGAGAGAGAAGGTTCAGCTGCAATCCTGTGACAACATGAAGAACAGAACAAAAACAAGACCCCCACACACACACACACACACTCACACACACAGAGATAACACCACAGAGCACTGGAGAAGAAGTCTAGAGAAGGTGAAAGAAAGAAAGAAAGAAAGAAAGAGAAGGAAAGAAAGAAAGAAAGAAGAGAAGAGAAAGAAGAGAAGAAAGAAAGAAAGAGAAGGAAGGAAGGAAGGAAGAAAGAAAGAAAGAAAGCTCATATACATTATCCTATGTAATTTTAGAAAATGCAGGAAAATTATAAATTTTTGTAAATTTGATTTAATGGAGAAAATTTTAATCAAAAGGGTGATAATTAATTACGCATTTGAAAATAACTTTTGTAAACACTTTTGACCCAAAATGCCTGAGTATTGCAAACAATATGTTGGTTTTTTTTGTGGTGTATTGTGGTTTTTTTTTTTGTTTTTTTCTTTGTGTCATGTTTCTGTTTTGTATTGTTTTTATATTTTGTTTCATTTTATTTTGTTTCATTTATTTAAGAAATCAGTATTGTGGTTCTGTCTGGCTCTCTATTTATTTATCCATTCATTTTCAGGGGAAAAAGAATTTAATTTTATTTCAATACAGTAGCAATTTAACACATTTTCTTTTTTATTTAGTTTGAGCAGTGATCTGTCCTTCCATTTTATTTATTTATTAAGTAATTAAAATAAATGTATCTTATTTATGAAGTAATTAAAACACATTCATTCATTCATTGTCTACCGCTTATCCGAACTATTCTCAGGCGTCATTGGGCATCAAGGCAGGATACACCCTGGACGGAGTGCCAACCCATCGCAGGGCACACACACACTCTCATTCACTCACGTAATCACACACTACGGACAATTTAGAGATGCTAATCAACCTACAATGCATGTCTTTGGACTGGGGGAGGAAACCGGAGTTACCCGGAGGAAACCCCCGAGGCACATGGTGGAGGCGGGAATCGAACCCCCAACCCGAGAGGTGTGAGGCAAACGTGCTAACCACTAAGGCCACCGTGCGCTAATCACTGTAATAAACAATTAAAGGGCATCCGAGGTAAAACCTGTGTGAAACATGCGGACAAATTGATCCGCTGTGGCGACCCAACCAGGGAGCAGCCGAAAGCATTAGAAAACTTTTTTTCATTTGTGTTATTTGCATTTATGTCAAGTACTTGTAGAGCAGAGACCTGGATGAGAATGCAAGCACACATCTACGGACGCTGAGAAGTGCAAAACAAAATAACATATCCAAAAACACAACAACAATTCAAACAAACCAGGAAAAGGTAGGTATAGTTTGTGAATGGAATACTTACCGCTGATTGGATGAGACATCTGCCACTCAGGATATACAGGAAGTCCAGCAGGCTGCAGCAGTAGAAAGTGGATTGGTGTGTGTATGAACGCAGCTCTGCTCTTATAGCGCTCCTTACATCCTTTAATCTGGAATAGTTTGGTCTTCCAAACATTCCTGCGTTCTTCAGGTGAGTTTTTAGAGATCGCAAACTAATCTTTACGCCATGATACGCTATCAGTATATCCAAAATCATGCCGTATGAATGTCCTTCCTCAAATTAGCACTGAATGAGTTCTATTTTTTGTTATAAATATATGTTTGTGATTTCCTTTAAAAGGTTTAAAGAGGCACTATCGAACAAAAATGATTTAAAATGAAAGCAGAACTCTACACATGTACAAGAAATAAAGTCAGATACACAATGTCCTACTTCCTGTATATCCTGAGGAACAGATGTCTCATCTAATCAGCAGTAAGAATTCCATTTGCAAAGTAAACCTACCTTTTTCAGTGCGTCTGAATTGTCCCTGTGTTTTTGGATTTGTTATTTTATTTTGAACTTTTTGCCCCCGTAACAACGAGACTTGAACAAGATACAAAAACATAAGTAACGAAGATATGACTACTGCATGGAGACTTGGATACACAGAACAGCAATCACACCGAAGCCCACTCCAGCACGTTCCAGGATCTTTTTCTCAACCAAGCTTTGGTTGACTTAGAGGTGTGCTTGGAATCATTGTCTTGCTGCAAAGTCCAATGATCACCAAGGTTTAATTTGTCAGCAGAAGGCATCACATTCCTCTTTAAAATGGCCTGGTATTTCTGGGAATCCATAATGCCAGCTACACAATAAAGACTGCCAGTTCCTGCTGCAGAAAAACATCCCCACATCATCAATAACCCACCTCCATGCTTGACCGTGGACATGGTATTCTTCTGGTCATAAGCCTGGCCAGAAGGTTGCACGCCACACATTCTCCTGGCCCATACGTCCAAACAGTTCCAGTTTGTCTCCCAAAACTCTGTAGTCTTATCCAAATTCCTCCTGGCATATTCTAGTTGACTTTTGATATTCCTTGTGGTCAAGAATGGAGTGCATCTTGGAGTCCGGCCATGAAGTGCTTGTTTATTCAGTGCACATCCTATAGTTGCCACTAAAGCACTTGTACCAGCCTACATCAGGTCATCCTACAGGTGTCTTGCAGTCACATGGAGGTTTTTCTTAGTTGTCCTGACTAAGTTGATACGGGCCCTTGATGAAATTTTGGGCTTTCTTCCACGGCCAGGCAGGTTTGCAGTTGTTTCTGTACCCTTCCCTAGATCTGTGCCTCGATACAATCCTGTCTCAGAGGTCTACAGACAATTCCTTGGACTTTTTGGCTTGGTTTGTGCTCTGACATGCACGGTTAACTGTGGGACCTTATATATATACACACACACACACACACACACACACACACATGATTTGCCTATCCAAATCATGTCCAATCAACTGAATTGACCGCAGGTGGACTCAAGTTGTAGAAACATCAGTGGAAACAGGATGCACCTGAGCTCAATACTGAGTATCATGGCAAAGGCTGTGAATACTTATGTACATGTGATTTTTTTGTTTTTTTATTTTTAATAAATTTGCAAAGATTTCAAACAAACTTCTTCCACGTTGTCATTATGGGGTATTGTTTGTAGAATTTTGAGGAAAATAATGAATTTAATCCATTTTGGAATAAAGCTATAACAGCAAAATGTGGAAAAAGCGAATACTTTCCAGATGCACTGTGTGTGTGTGTGTGTGTGTGTGTGTGTGTGTGTGTGTGTGTGTGTGTATATATATATATATATATATATATATATATATATATATATATATATATATATATATATAATGGCATCAAAAAGCAGGCTATGGTGCTTTTGCCTATGGGTAATGAAACACACCCCCTCTGGTGGTCTGAAAGAGAGCTGTCCCAGTAGATCCTAACACAAAACACACACAAGAGGAATTACTCTCTTCTTACCATCCATGAGACAACACATGTGAAACATCCCGGACTCCGTATTGCCCTGTATTACACTGCGCAACGTGTTTTTAATATTTAAATCCATAAATCATTTATTAACATCTTTCATTAACGATTAAATCAACAAACCGGTGTGAAAAATCTCGGCCGCCATTTTGTTCAGTGCTGATGGATTTAATCTAGAGTTATTAGTTCATTACTTTTTATGACATCGCTCTTATCTGTTCCAGTCAGAAATACTGTAAATTACACATATACAGTGGTGTGAAAATCCTGATTTCTTTTTTTTTTTTGCATGTTTGTCACACTTTAATGTTTCAGATAATCAAACACATTTAAATATTATTCAGATAACACAAGTAAACACATTATGCAGTTTTTAAATGAAGGTTTTTATTATTAAGGGAAAACAAAATCCAAAACTACATGGCCCTGTGTGAAAAAGTGTTTGTCTCCCCTGTTAAAACATACTGTAACTTAACTGTGGTTTATCACACCTGAGTTCAATTTCTCTAGCCACACCCAGGCCTGATTACTGCCACACCTGTTCACAATCAGGAACTCACTTAAATAGGACCTGCCTGACAAAGTGACGTAGACCAAAAGATCCTTAAAAGATAGACATCATGTCGAGATCCAAAGAAATTCAAAAACAAATGAGAAAAAAAGTAATTGAGATCTATCAGTCCGGAAAAGGTTATAAAACCATTTCTAAAGCTTTGGGACTGCCGTGAACCACAGTGAGAGCCATTATCTACAAATGGCCAAAACATGGAACAGTGGAGAACCTTCCCAGGAGTGGACGGCTGACTAAAATTACCCCAAGAGAGCAGTGGCAACTCATCCAGGAGGTCACAAAAGACCCCACAACAACATCCAAAGAACTGCAGGCCTCACTTGCCTCAGTTAAGGTGAGTGTTCATGACTCCACCATAAGAAAGAGACTGGGCAAAAATGGTTTGCATGGCAGAGTCCCAAGACGAAAACCGCTGCTGAGCAAAAAGAACATAAAGGCTCGTCTCAGTTTTGCCAGAAAACATCTTGATGATCCCAAATACTTTTGGGAAAATACTCTGTGGACTGACGAGACAAAAATTGAACTTTTTGGAAGGTCTGTGTCCCATTACGTCTGGCGTAAAAGTAACACCGCATTTCAGAAAAAGAACATCATACCAACAGTAAAATGTGGTGGTGGTAGTGTGATGGTCTGGGGCTGTTTTGCTGCTTCAGGACCTGGAAGACTTGCTGTGATAAATGGAACCATGAATTCTGCTGTCTACCAAAAAATCCTGAAGGAGAATGTCCGGCCATCTGTTTGTGACCTCAAGTTGAAGAGAACTTGGGTTCTGCAGCAAGACAATGATCCAAAACACACCAGCAAGTCCACCTCTGAATGGCTGAAGAAAAACAAAATGAAGACTTTGGAGTGGCCTAGTCAAAGTCCTGACCTCAATCCGATTGAGATGCTGTGGCATGACCTTAAAAAGGTGGTTCATGCTCGAAAACCCTCCAATGTGGCTGAATTTCAACAATTCTGCAAAGATGAGTGGGCCAAAATTCCTCCACAGTGCTGTAACAGACTCATTGCAAGTTATGGAAAACGCTTGATTGCAGTTGTTGCTGCTAAGGGTGGACCAACCAGTTATTAGGCTTAGGGGGCAAACACTTTCACACAGGGCCATGTAGTTTTGGATTTTGTTTTCCCTTAATAATAAAAACCTTCATTTAAAAACTGCATGATGTGTTTACTTGTGTTATCTTTGACTAATATTTAAATGTGTTTGATTATCTGAAACATTAAAGTGCGACAAACATGCAAAAAAATAAGGAATCAGGAAGGGGGCCAACACTTTTTCACACCACTGTAACTGATAATATTAGAAACTATTTTATAAACTCTCAGTATCAGCCCAAATCATATGATATCGTGTTGTTTAATCTGCTAAATAAAAACGGTCTCATATATTAAATCAAAAATAATAAAGGAAGTCCATTTCAGTGGAAATTCTTTCCTCTAGCTACATCACATACCGTCACTTTCTTCAACGTGCTTCAGCTTCGTCATTTCGGAAGCCAAACAACTGTCGAAATAAGGATTTTCTGTGTTTGTAGAAATCGGATACAGAGAAACGACAGCGTTGTTTTTCTTTATCTTTTTTATTTTCACACCGACAAAATAGTTCACTGGTAAATTCTTTGTAATGCTACTGTATGGTGTGATGTTAGGAGTCTCACAGCTGGCTACATGAAGCGTGTTAAAAGAGCATTTTTAAAATGAGTCAGGTTTGATTCTTATCATTTATGAACAATAAATTGAAAATGTAGTTTTGTAATCTTAAACCACACACACACACACACACACGCGCGCACACACACCTGCGGTCTATAGAGTGCTGCAAGAACGAGTTCACTTCCTGTTCCTGGTCCTGAAGTCGACGGTTTATCTGAAAAGATTTCTTGGCTAAATTCCTGAAATATTAAATCACTCCAAGATGTTTTCGTGTTTTATTCTACAACACGTCCTGTTTTAAGTCTTGAAAGAGGCGGTTGTGACGTGAACAAGCGGCTAAACGGGAATACAGGGGACGTCGGGGACGTTAAACGTCATCACGGCGAACTACGACTAATAACACACACTTACACATTTTCAAAACTTTTCATTCAGTCAGATTCATGCACTAAAAGAGCAGAAGAGTCGAGTGGAGCTGATCTGGAGAGATGATTCGAAATAAAGAGAAGCTCAGTGGTGGTGATGTTGAAGCCATGTGACTGTGTGTGAGGCGGAGCTCGTTTATAGACTTCAGATTTTTACTTCTGCTGATTGGATTTAATGTATAAAAAGTTGATTATCTAGGGAAAAGATTTGTAAGAATCAGAGTGTGTTTTCTGCAATAATCCAAAAGCTGATGGAAAAAAATTCTACTGGCTGTTTGTCAATGAAACCAGAGTGACGATCTCTCTCTGTATATGTATCAAGATGATGCTTTAGTACAAAGGTGTTATTATTGGAAATATTACCCCACACACACACACACACGTGTGTTTAAATTCAATACATTCATGACCGTGGTAAATATTTCCATCTATATATAAAGGATTGTGTGACTAATCCAGAGAATCAAACCCGAATTTTCTTTGTCCAAATTTTTGTGTCCAACAAAATCAATTCAAGATTTTGGTTAAGATTTCATACAAAATATTTCATCCTTAAGAAACAGCACTGGTGATCTGTTTGTCTTCACGGATCGATGCTTATTTTGTGTGTGTGTGTGTGTGTGAGTACATATGTTTTTTTTGTGTGTGTGTTTAAAGGTCGCTCTCGCCGTAGAGGGCGGTGGAGAAGGCCGTGTAGTCCAGAGCTCCCGGTAAGGCCCCGGGCCCGGTGTACGGCGGCATCCTGGAGATGCAGTACTCGGCCTGGTCGTGAGGAAGCTCTCGCCTCAACTCGTCTATCAGGATGTACGGCTGGAGAAGAGGATTTAAAAAAACCTCGAATATTATTAAAAAATTAATAATCATGAACAAGCAACGTGTCTCGTTAATACTGATATGTACATAAAAAATAGATAGATAGATAGATAGATAGATAGATAGATAGATAGATAGACAGACAGACAGACAGACAGACAGACAGACAGACAGACACACACACAATCTCGCTCTCACACACACACACACACACACAGAAACACACAAACACACAATATCTCCATCTCTCTCTCATACACACACACTCACACACACACTCACCTTGTCTGCAGCAAGGATCCTGAAGGACGCGACCACCTGATCTGCCGTGTCCGTGTCTCCAGTCTCTCTGGTCATGAAGTCGATGAAGGACTGGAAGGTTACGACTCCGGTAGCGTTTGGGTCGACCAGCAGCATGATCCGGGCAAACTCCACCTCTCCCTGACACACACACACACACACACACACACAGAAGAATCAAATCCTGTATCCAATAATAATTTATACAGATCATTTAAAAATATATTAGTGTACAGAAACACATCGTGCCTACCAGGTCATAGCCCATTGAAATGAGACACGCCCTAAAGTCATCAGTGTCCATCGCACCGTTCTTCTTCTGCAAGGTCAGGGTCAAAGGTCAGGGATCCAGAAATGAAGATCCACAAGGGAGGAAGCAAAAGAAGCATTAGAGATGAAGCTTTAAAAGTGAGAATGGAGGCCAAACAAACACACAGGAACAGGGGATTAGTTATAGTGTTTAGCGTACGAATTACAATTACAGACTGGTCTGAGAACAGGAACAGGGGATTAGTTATAGTGTTTAGCATATGAATTACAATTAAGGACTGGTCTGAGAACAGGAACAGGGGATTAGTTATAGTGTATGAATTACAATTTAAGACTGGTCTGAAAACAGGAACAGGGGATTAGTTATAGTGTTTAGTGTATGAATTACAATTAAAGACTGGTCTGAGAACAGTAACAGGGGATTAGTTATAGTGTTTAGTGTATGAATTACAATTAAAGACTGGTCTGAGAACAGGAACAGGGGATTAGTTATAGTGTATGAATTACAATTTAAGACTGGTCTGAGAACAGGAGCAGGGGATTAATTATAGTGTATGAATTACAATTAAAGACTGGTCTGAGAACAGGAACAGGGGATTAGTTATAGTGTATGAATTACAATTAAAGACTGGTCTGAGAACAGGAGCAGGGGATTAATTATAGTGTATGAATTACAATTAAAGACTGGTCTGAGAACAGGAACAGGGGATTAGTTATAGTGTTGAGCATATGAATTACAATTAAGGACTGGTCTGAGAACAGTAACAGGGGATTAGTTATAGTGTATGAATTACAATTAAAGACTGGTCTGAGAACAGTAACAGGGGATTAGTTATAGTGTATGAATTACAATTAAAGACTGGTCTGAGAACAGGAACAGGGGATTAGTTATAGTGTATGAATTACAATTTAAGACTGGTCTAAGAACAGGAACAGGGGATTAGTTATAGTGTTTAGTGTATGAATTACAATTAAAGACTGGTCTGAGAACAGGAACAGGGGATTAGTTATAGTGTTGCGCATATTAATTACAATTAAGGACTGGTCTGAGAACAGTAACAGGGGATTAGTTATAGTGTATGAATTACAATTTAAGACTGGTCTAAGAACAGGAACAGGGGATTAGTTATAGTGTTTAGTGTATGAATTACAATTAAAGACTGGTCTGAGAACAGGAACAGGGGATTAGTTATAGTGTTTAGTGTATGAATTACAATTAAAGACTGGTCTGAGAACAGGAACAGGGGATTAGTTATAGTGTTGCGCATATTAATTACAATTAAGAACTGGTCTGAGAACAGTAACAGGGGATTAGTTATAGTGTATGAATTACAATTTAAGACTGGTCTAAGAACAGGAACAGGGGATTAGTTATAGTGTTTAGTGTATGAATTACAATTAAAGACTGGTCTGAGAACAGGAACAGGGGATTAGTTATAGTGTTTAGTGTATGAATTACAATTAAAGACTGGTCTGAGAACAGGAACAGGGGATTAGTTATAGTGTTGCGCATATTAATTACAATTAAGGACTGGTCTGAGAACAGTAACAGGGGATTAGTTATAGTGTATGAATTACAATTAAAGACTGGTCTGAGAACAGTAACAGGGGATTAGTTATAGTGTATGAATTACAATTAAAGACTGGTCTGAGAACAGTAACAGGGGATTAGTTATAGTGTATGAATTACAATTAAAGACTGGTCTGAGAACAGGAACAGGGGATTAGTTATAGTGTATGAATTACAATTAAAGACTGGTCTGAGAACAGGAACAGGGGATTAGTTATAGTGTATGAATTACAATTTAAGACTGGTCTGAGAACAGGAACAGGGGATTAGTTATAGTGTATGAATTACAATTTAAGACTGGTCTTAAATTGTAATTCATACACTATAACTAATCCCCTGTTCCTGTTCTCAGACCAGTCTTAAATTGTAATTCATACATGTATGAATTACAATTTAAGACTGGTCTGAGAACAGGAACAGGGGATTAGTTATAGTGTTTAGTGTATGAATTATAATTAAAGACTGATCCTGGAACAGTACCCGATCAAAGTGTTTGAATGAGGAGCGGAACTCGCTCATCTGCTCCTGGCTGATGCCTTTGGCATCTCGAGTCAGAATCTGAGTCTCGATCTCGTTGATGGTACGAGCGATGGTGGTCAGGAGCAGCTCCCATCCAACACGGATATGCTGGAGGGAAAGAGGGAACGAATGAATGGATAGAACAGAAGAAAAACACTTAGAAAGGAACAAAAAGTTCATAACACAAATCACATGTGTTACAGTGATTGATGTTTTGGAGTTCTTATAATAACAAAGAATGATTGTAGATTTAGAGACTGAGACCGGCAAGTTTCTTGAACTGGCCAATCAGAGAGCAGAATTTCATCATGTGACTATTTTCACTCAGGATATTTATTCTAAACTGATGATATTTTGATAGCAGCTAGTAGTTAAATTGCAACTAGTCATGTACTTTGTATCTGTGTGTGTGTGTGTGTGTGTGTGTGTGTGTGTGTGTGTACCTCCATAGTGTAGCTGGTGTGCTTGTTGTCAAATATGAGCGACTCCTGGATGAGCTGGTGGTCTCCCTCCAGTTTGTCAATGTTGGGTTTATAGGTGAAGATCACGTGCTCGCATTGCTTCAGTTGAGTCATCTGATCTTCCAAAGTCCCGCCCAGTTCCAGCGAGCATCGGCCAATCTCCTGTCACACACACACACACACACACACACACAGATCATCTCCTGTACGTCTTTAAAATTCTTTCAAATATCTGAATTAAGTATTTTTATTTATTCATTATATATATTGTGTGATTGTGTGAGTGAATGAGTGTGTGTGTGTGCCCTGCGATGGGTTGGCACTCCGTCCAGGGTGTATCCTGCCTTGATGCCCAATGACGCCTGAGATAGGCACAGGCTCCCCGTGACCCGAGTGTAGATCGGATAAGCGGCAGACAATGAATGAATGAATGAATGAATGAATGAATGAAATGTCGCGTGCGTGTGCGTGTGCGTGCGTGCGCGCGTGTGCGTGTGCGCGTGCGCGGTGCGTGCACGTGTGCGCGTGCGTGCACGTGTGCGCGTGCACGTGTGCGCGTGCACGTGTGCGCGTGCACGTGTGTGTGTGTGAGTGAAAGTGTAAAGGATTAAAAGCTGCACCTCCAACCGGGTCTGGATCCAGGGGCCGATGATGTTGGCCTGGGCAGCAAACTGACGCCGAAGCCTCTCGTTAGCATGCTGGCGCACTAGTTCCTCCTGCAAAGCGCTATCTCTCTGAGGAACCAGCTTCTTTACCTACACACACATTTAAATATATATAAACAGATATCCTGGGTGTGTCCTGAGATTCAGTGTGTGTGCGTATATATATAATCAAACCTTGTCCCATTTGCTCATGATCTCCTCAGGGCTGATGGTGCTGTAGGGGTTGGTGAGGTCGCCATGGATACCGTAACTATGGAAAATCTTCTGCACTTCCTGCTGGATCCCCAGGATGGCCTGTCTCTCTGCGTCCGCCTCCGGGAGAGTGGCTTTAAATTGTTCGTGGGCTGTGATGAGACTCTACAGACACACACACACACACACACACACACACACACACACACATGCATAGAAGTATATTAAAGGGAAAAAAAATAATATAAAAAAAAAATACATGTACATATGTATATATGTTTGTATGTATGTATGTGTCTATATGTGTGTGTGTGTGCATGTGTGTGTGCACACCTGGACTTCCTCAATAGTGTGCACTATGAACATGTCCTGCAGGTCCTCCATGGCTCCCTCCATCCAGTTGTTGAAGGGAGCGGATCTCTTTGCGTACTCCAGGAACAGCTGCTCCACTGTTTCCAGAAGTTTCTCGGTCCTCTGAATACACACACACACACACACACACACACTATTCAGCATTATTTTCCAAACAATAAATGCTCTCTGTTAGGTGAAACACACACACACACACACACACACACACACACACACACACACACACACACACTGTACCTCCAGCGCGTCACGGCGTTTCTGGGTGAGAGTCCCGAGCTTGTCCCACACATCACAGATACTCTGACACCTCTGATTTACTGCTGCTACATCATAATAGTCCAACTCACTGTCACACACACACACACACACACACACACACACACACACACACACACACACACACACACACACACACACACACACAGAGTCAGGTAACTGTCCTATTCAATAATTAGTTCACACTATTATGCACTTCGAATCAAGCACACACACACACACACACACACACACACACACACACACACACATAGCAGGTAACCATTATATTCAATAAACATTTCACATGATTATGCCTATGTATGCACGCACAAATCATGCATGCACACACACACACACACACACACACACACACATACATACATATACATACAAACACACGCACACATGTATGTATATATATATATATATAACACACACACACACACACACACACACATACATACAAACACACATGCACGTATATATACACACACACAAATACACATACACACACACACACGCACGTATATATATACATACACACAAATACACACAAATACATAAATACACATATACACACAAGTATATATACACACACACACATACAAACACACACACACACACACGTATATACACATGCACACACATACATACAAATACACACACACACGTATATACACATATACACATATATACAAACACACACACACACACACGTATACACACACACACACACACACACACACACACACACAAACTCGTATATACACGTACACATACATACAAACACATATACACACATGTATTTACACACATAGACACATACAATCACACATATACACAAACACACGTATACACACACACACGTTTATACACATACACACATACATACAAACACATGCAAACACACACATATATACACGCACACACACACACACACACACACACACACACACGTATATACACATACACATACATACAAACACATACACACACACACGTATATACACACACACACTAAAAACCTACAGCTACCCCTCTGAAACTGGAGACTCCTTCTCTAAATATTACACAGACATCATCACAATATCAAAGATCACCCGCTGCTGTACTTTATTAAAGGTTATTATTAGTGTTTTTTTCAGTATCTCTTATTGCCGTCTCGTTCCGTGAAGGTCACACACTTTAAAATGTTTAATTGACGCCTAAGATAACGCAAGCGGCGCGGAGATAACACACTCTCCACAATAAAACCTTATAAAGTCACGCTGTGTGTCTGGTGATGTAAACGAGACGCTCTGTTCTGATGCGGTCGTAGCTGACGAGATGCAGCTTTTCCATTTGGTGGACGAGGTCGAGCAGATTAGCGAGATAAGCGGCGAGGTGAACTGAGCCTTCAGCTATGTAACGGAGGGCGAGAAAGATTAGCGCTTATCTTTCACTCAGAATGTGTGTATCATTATCACACTCACACACACACACACACACAGAGATAGTATAAGCTAAAACAGGATAGCAGTGACACACACAGTGCTGAGAATGCACCTAAATACACACCTAAATATTTCAATCCTGCAGGTCGCTAGGAAAAAAAACGTGACACGTTGACTCCAATACGTTAATAGACAAAACGTTACGCTGCAAATTACCCATAATCCTCCACGTTATCGAAATCTCCACTGTCAAGCTAGTCATGCCAGAGTTTTAAAATGCAATAAGTAAGATTAGCCATTTCTTTCAAGATTATGAATTTTTTATTTGGCTCCCTGACCCCACCCACCATCTTCACAAAGCCCCGCCCCCAGGATCTACAGTCGACACTGGGTTTCTTAGCTACACCTATGCTGACTGAATTATTTTTAATCATTTTCAACACATTTACCGGGTTAGTTGTACAATTAAAACATTTTTTATGTAGTTTTATTTTTAAAGCTGATGACTCATTTACAAAATGGCTGACAAGTAATTTTCAAGATGGCAAACGACTCATTTTCAAGATGGCCGACGACTCATTTTCAAGAAGGCCAACGACTCATTTTCAAGATGGCCGACGACTCATTTTCAAGATGGCCGACGACTCATTTTCAAGATGGCCGACGACTCATTTTCAAGAAGGCCAACGACTCATTTTCAAGATGGCCGACGACTCATTTTCAAGATGGCCGACGACTCATTTTCAAGAAGGTTGACGACTCATTTTCAAGATGGCCGACGACTCATTTTCAAGATGGACGACGACTCATTTTCAAGGTTGACGACTCATTTTCAAGATGGCCGACAACTCATTTTCAAGATGGCCGACGACTCATTTTCAAGATGGCCGACGACTCATTTTCAAGATGGCCGACGACTCATTTTCAAGATGGCCGACGACTCATTTTCAAGAAGGTTAATGACTCATTTTCAAGGTGGCCAACAAGTCATTTTCAAGATGGCCGACGACTCATTTTCAAGATGGCTGACAACTCATTCCATTTGATTTATTTTTCAACAACATATACTAAATGCGAAAGCTAGCAACGTCGTGTTACGCGAGTTTGACATCATTTGCCGTCGATTGGGAAACATCTTACAGTGATCTGTTTGCGACACTGCAACTCTTCTAACATCCATACGCTAGACACTAGGTTACATAGTGCATAGTGTAAGTGTGTAGTGTACGTGTAGTTATTATCCAGTGATGTTCGAAAGGTCGTACTTAAGTTCCTGTGCAATGGCAGCAATCTGCTCCACTCTGTCCTGATGAGCTGAGAGGTCGCTCTCGAACGCTTCGTGCTTCCTCAGCAAAGCTCGAACTTCCATCAGTGAAGCAGACTCGTAGTCCTTCTGCATCAAGAGCTCCTCCTTACCTGTAACACACACACACACTCACACAGTTTAACAGGGTAAATAAAATAGCATGTTTATATCAGGATTCTCCGTATTTATCTTCTCTCACCTGAAGCCCATGTCTCATGAGTGGTGGCTTTCTGGTGAAATTTCTCAGCCAGGTGGTCGACCCTCAGGAGTTTGCGGATCTCCGTTAGCAGCCATTCCTCGTAGCCTTTCTCCGCCTGCTCCAGACCCTGCCATGCACTTGCTATGTCCTACACACACACACACACACACACACACACACACACACACACACACACACACACACACACACACACACTTAGTGAAGCTACTTAGATGGCTACAGACTAAGGATTGAGTATAAAGCTGCTTTTGATTTTATTCTAAATGAATTTGATATGAAAGCCTGTGATACACTAATGTATTTAACGCTATCCTGTGAGGTTTTTTTGCATCATTCTGTGCCATCCTTCCATGGATTTTGTCATTTGTATAATGAACTAACTGCACTCAGCTAATGAAACTTTTCTGCTATCTTTAGCTAGCTAGCTATTAGTAAGTAACATATTTAGCAAGCTAATATACATTTAAAATCCACTCCAGGTCACCAAATCCAAGATAACGTAAGATATTTTTTATTATAATTATTATTATTGATTATTTTCTTATATTTTCATGTCCTGAAGTACTTTATTCCATTCATATTGTCAGCTTCATTTACTAAAAAGCAACGCATTATAGATTTGATCCGTTTTTGTTGTTCATTTAAACATTATATAACGTTTATATAACGTTCATATAACGTTGTTCCTTCACCACCCTCTTTTTTGTCTCTCTCTTTTAGTTAACTTCTCTGACTTAAAGATTCAGAAAACTTACAGCTTCACCTCAGACTGTTACAAAGTGCTGACACTGGAGACTCCTTCCATAAATGTTAAATAAACGTTGCTAATTATATGGTTTTATATTTTTTATTTATATTTATGTCTCATAGTTGGAGTGAGTCTGTCTCACCGAAACCATCTTCCCCTCAGAGGGCATGAAGGCAGGTCGGTTGCTGATGCGCAGTTTGGTCTGCAGCGTGTTGAAGTTGATCTCCAGCTGACATTTCTCCTGCACTTTTGGCGGCTTGTGAAGGCGACGGTAATCACGGAAATCCTCCAGCTTACGCTGCATCAGAGCCACGGACTTCTCCGTCACACGGTTCTCCAACCACGGAGTGGTACGCCTTATCCACTCCAACAACTGAGGAGAGGAGAGGAGTGAAGAGGAGAGAGGGAGAGGAGAGGGGGAAGAGAAGAGAAGAGAAGAGAAGAGAAGAGAAGAGAAGAGAAGAGAAGAGAAGAGAAGAGAAGAGAAGAGAAGAGAAGAGAAGAGAAGAGGTTTGTGTGCATGTGTGTATGTATGCGTGTGTATGTGTATGTATGTATGAGTGTGAGTGAGTGAGTGTGTGTATACGTGTGTGTGTGTGTACCTCACTGGCCAGTCTCTCATAATCCTCCATGAGCTTCTCGTTCTCCTGATTCACCCCCAGAATTTTACAGATGCGGTTGGCAGCGGTCTCAGCCTGCAGACAGACGGAACAAAAGAAGGATGAACAGATGGATGGATGGATGGATGGATGGATGGATGGATGGATGGATGGAGAAATTAATGGATGGATGTTCAATACTGAAGCACATACACACTTTACCTGTTCTGCTCCAGCGAAAGCGTGGTAGAAGCAGGAGACGTAGGTCATTATGGCTCTCTCATCAGGTTTAGGAGTGTTCACAATGTCTTGAGAGAGAAGAGGAGAAAAGAGATAAAGAGAGGAAAGATAAAATGAGAGGATATGGAGGAGAAAATGAAAAAGAAGAGATCAAAAAATAAAGAACAGAAAATGAAAGAAAAGAACAGAATGAAAAACACAAAGGAGGAGAGAAAGAGATGGAGAGAACAGGGGAAGAAGAGAAGAGAAGAGAAGAGAAGAGAAGAGAAGAGAAGAGAAGAGAAGAGAAGAGAAGTCAATGAGAGAGAAGAGAAGAGAAGAGAAGAGAAGAGAAGAGAAGAGAAGAGAAGAGAAGAGAAGAGAAGTCAATGAGAAGAGAAGAGAAGAGAAGAGAAGAGAAGAGAAGAGAAGACAAAGCAATGAGAAGAAAAGAGAAGAGAAGCCAATGTGATGAGAAAAGAATGAGAAGAGAAGAGAAGAGAAGAGAAGAGAAGAGAAGAGAAGAGAAGAGAAGAGAAGAGAAGACAAACCAATGAGAAGAAAAGAGAAGAGAAGCCAATGTGATGAGAAAAGAATGAGAAGAGAAGAGAAGAGAAGAGAAGAGAAGAGAAGAGAAGAGAAGAGAAGAGAAGAATGAGAAACAAGAATGAGATGAGAAGAGAGTTTAAGAGAACACACTTATCAGATCAACTCTTTTTTTCTTAGTACAGTGCACTGTGCTGCAATTAATATGAATTTAATATGAATATTCATTCATCTTTATAAAGCAAAAACCTGTAGGTCATAAAAAGAAGATCTGAGATCCGTGTTTCCTCCCAAAAAGATGAGCTGTGAGAAATGACTAGAACACCTACAGTGATGTCATCGAGTACTGAAGTTTTTTTTTTTTGTTGTTTTTTTTTCAAGCTAACACTTTAATCCAAAAGCATGTGTTCAGTCCAGAAAATCTCACCTTCTGCGTCCAGCATCTTGGGAATATCCAGATGTTTCTCCGCCACGTCAAACGCCAGATTCAGGTTCCCCAGAGGATCATCCTGTACACACCACATCCAGCGTTAGGAGCAGCGTCTTTATTACTATTATTATTATTATTATTATTATTATTATTATTATGGAACCATGAGTTGTCTTTGGTGCTTAATTTAGCAATAGCTAGCAATTATCTAGTGCTGGCTAGCAATTATTTATTGTGTACATGCTACCTAGCTATAGCTACATAACCTATAACTGTGAATTTTAGCTAGCTGTTGCTATGTAACCCATAACTGTGTGTATGTTAGCTAGCTGTAGATACTTAAGCTATAATTGTGTCTATGTTAGCTAGCTATTGCTATCTAGTCCATTACACTGTGTATACATAAGCTAGCTATAGCTAGATAGCCAAATAAATGTGTGTAGACATTTGCTAGATATTGGTAACTAAGCTATTATTGCGTATATGTTAGCTACCTATTCTTATCTAGTCTATTATAGTGTGTTAGCAAGCTAATGTGTTTTACACTGCTTTTACAAAAGCTAGCTATAGCTAAGTAACATATACCTGTGTAAATGTTAGCTAGCTATTGCAGTCTAGTCCATTACAGTCTGTTTACATAAGCTAGCTATAGCTACTCAAAATATATATACGTATATGTATGTTAGCTAGCTATAGTTAAGTAACGTATACCTGTATGAATTTTAGCTAGCTATTGCTACACAACCCATACATGTGTGTTTACCTTAGCAAGCTATAGATACGTAAGCTATAACAGCACTCAGGTTCCCACAGATTTACTAAGCCATAGGTTAGCAGCTAATAAGACATGATTAGCCATGCTAGCATGTTTATACCAGTCAGACCTTCCAGGAGTTATGTTTCATTAGGTTTGCAAGAGACTTCTGCAAGAATCTTTCACCACAGAAAGATGACTAGCATTCTGAAATACACAATTTGACCTGAAGGATGGACTAACACGACACATCTGAGGGTGTTTATATTTTCTGACACGGTGACCGCCTGAATTTCTCAGCTGCTCATGTCTCAAGCCTCAAACCTGCTCTTCTATTCTCAGATGGATTCTGAACAACTGATCCCTCATGGGTCCATGAGTCAGTGTGTGTGTGTGTGTGTGTGTGTGTGTGTGTGTGTGTGTGTGTGTGTGTGTGTGTGCGTGTGCTATTGTTCTCTGTATGCCAGTACAAAGGCTGCATCAGATCCACAGGGACTTTCTGATGTCTCTTTACTAGAACCCAGAGCATGGGCCATAAACCTGAGGATTACCCTGACCATAGCTTTACCTGGATGTTGCCAACTGCAACAGCTGTGTGTGTGTGTGTGTGTGTGTGTGTGTGTTCTTGTACTTGCTACATACTGAGGACCAGCGTAAGTTTTTAACCCACGGAGTGAGGACCTCTTTGGGGAGTGAGGACATTTTCTGGTCCTCACTTTATTTTTCATTGAAATCACCTCCTGAGGCCATATAGATGCTATTCTGAAGTTTTTACAGTGGTCCTCACTTTGTTCGGAAAGTGAGTTTTGGACCCCAGGTTTTCACACACTTTTGCTCTCTGGCGCCCCCAAAGGCATTATGTGGTAATTCACCCAAGTTATCCCAAAACTATTATAGCATATAATCCTGTGCTGCTATGTTGTGGTAAGAGGCATAATGAGAAATTAAATAACCAATTTTTTGCTAGACATTTACAGATATTAATATGAACATACTTGGCATATTCAACCCCCAGAAAGTGTGTGTTAATAGTGCCACGTCACAATTATACAACCCATTTATGATTAAAATTTTGACAAAGCAATGTATTCAATTATAAATACATACAATTATAAATAATTTAAATTTACCTTCAAAATTAATAAATGAGGGTTACCTCAGCATTTTATTTTAGTGACTTTATTTCAACTGCTTAAGAAATATAGGTTAATTTATACACTATCTAATAATTTAATGACTATTTTATTAATTTATACAATTTATAACACTGCACCAAAAAACTCACTTTTAAATGATGTTCTGCAGCTGGACCACAGTCCTGCTCACTGCATCGTGACGTTAAAACTGAGATACATAACGAACCGTGACTTTAACACCGAGATACATACCGAACCCTGACTTTATAACTGAGGTACATACCAAACAATGACTTTATAACTGAGGTACATTCCAAATTGAACTTTATAACTGAGGTACATACAGAACCGTGACTTTATAACTCAGGTACATACCGAACCCTGACTTTATAACTGAGGTACATACCAAACAATGACTTTATAACTGAGGTACATTCCAAATTGAACTTTATAACTGAGGTACATACAGAACCGTGACTTTATAACTCAGGTACATACCGAACCCTGACTTTATAACTGAGGTACATACCGAACCCTGACTTTATAACTGAGGTACATACGAAACCCTGACTTTATAACTGAGGTACATACGAAACCCTGACTTTATAACTGAGGTACATACCGAACCCTGACTTTATAACTGAGGTACATACGAAACCCTGACTTTATAACTGAGGTACATACCGAACAATGACTTTATAACTGAGGTACATTCCAAATTGAACTCTATAACTGAGGTACATACCGAACAATGACTTTATAACTGAGGTACATTCCAAATTGAACTCTATAACTGAGGTACATACCGAACAATGACTTTATAACTGAGGTACATACCGAACAATAACTTTATAACTGAGCTACATTCCAAATTGAACTCTATAACTGAGGTACATACAGAACCGTGACTTTATAACTGAGGTACATACCGAACCACGACTTTATAACTGAGGTACATACCAAACAATGACTATATAACTGAGGTACATACCGAACCGTGACTTTATAACTGAGGTACATACCAAACAATGACTTTATAACTGAGGTACATACCGAACTGTGACTTTATAACTGAGGTACATATCGAACTGTGACTTTATAAGTGAGGTACATACCGAACTGTGACTTTATAACTGAGGTACATACCAAATTGAACTTTATAACTGAGGTACATACCAAACAATGACTTTATAACTGAGGTACATACCGAACCGTGACTTTATAACTGAGGTACATACCAAACAATGACTTTATAACTGAGGTACATACCGAACTGTGACTTTATAACTGAGGTACATATCGAATTGGACTTTATAACTGAGCTCCATACAGAACCGTGACTTTATAACTGAGCTACATACCGAACCGTGACTTTATAACTGAGCTACATACCGAACCGTGACTTTATAACTGAGCTACATACCGAACCGTGACTTTATAACTGAGGTACATACCGAACCGTGACTTTATAACTGAGGTACATACCGAACCGTGACTTTATAACTGAGGTACATACCGAACCACGACTTTATAACTGAGGTACATACCAAACAA
Source organism: Hemibagrus guttatus (assembly GCA_033459395.1). Taxonomy (NCBI): domain Eukaryota; kingdom Metazoa; phylum Chordata; class Actinopteri; order Siluriformes; family Bagridae; genus Hemibagrus; species Hemibagrus guttatus. Next base: position 25,745,735 of record JAUCMX010000008.1, read on the forward strand.
TGACTATATAACTGAGGTACATACAAAACTGAACTTTATAACTGAGGTACATACCGAACCCTGACTTTATAACTGAGGTACATACGAAACCCTGACTTTATAACTGAGGTACATACGAAACCCTGACTTTATAACTGAGGTACATACCGAACCCTGACTTTATAACTGAGGTACATACGAAACCCTGACTCTATAACTGAGGTACATACGAAACCCTGACTTTATAACTGAGGTACATACCGAACAATGACTTTATAACTGAGGTACATTCCAAATTGAACTCTATAACTGAGGTACATACCGAACAATGACTTTATAACTGAGGTACATACCGAACCCTGACTTTATAACTGAGGTACATATCGAATTGGACTTTATAACTGAGGTACATACCAAACAATGACTTTATAACTGAGGTACATACCGAACCCTGACTTTATAACTGAGGTACATACCGAACCGTGACTTTATAACTGAGGTACATATCGAATTGGACTTTATAACTGAGGTACATACCGAACAATAACTTTATAACTGAGCTACATTCCAAATTGAACTCTATAACTGAGGTACATACAGAACCGTGACTTTATAACTGAGGTACATACCGAACCACGACTTTATAACTGAGGTACATACCAAACAATGACTATATAACTGAGGTACATACCGAACCGTGACTTTATAACTGAGGTACATACCAAACAATGACTTTATAACTGAGGTACATACCGAACTGTGACTTTATAACTGAGGTACATATCGAACTGTGACTTTATAACTGAGGTACATACCGAACTGTGACTTTATAACTGAGGTACATACCAAATTGAACTTTATAACTGAGGTACATACCAAACAATGACTTTATAACTGAGGTACATACCGAACTGTGACTTTATAACTGAGGTACATATCGAATTGGACTTTATAACTGAGCTACATACAGAACCGTGACTTTATAACTGAGCTACATACCGAACCGTGACTTTATAACTGAGGTACATACCAAACAATGACTATATAACTGAGGTACATACCGAACCGTGACTTTATAACTGAGGTACATACCAAACAATGACTTTATAACTGAGGTACATACCGAACTGTGACTTTATAACTGAGGTACATATCGAACTGTGACTTTATAACTGAGGTACCTACCTAACCGTGACTTTATAACTGAGGTACATACCTGACCGTGACTTTATAACTGAGGTACATACCTAACCGTGACTTTATAACTGAGGTACATACCTAACCGTGACTTTATAACTGAGGTACATACCTAAGCGTGACTTTATAACTGAGGTACATACCTGACCGTGATTTTATAACTGAACTACATACCTAACCGTGACTTTATAACTGAGGTACATACCTAACCGTGACTTTATAACAGAGGTACATACCTGACCGTGATTTTATAACTGAACTACATACCAAACCGTGACTTTATAATTCAGGTACATACCTAACCGTGACTTTATAACTGAGCTACATACCTGACCGTGACTTTATAACTGAGGTACATATCTAACCGTGACTTTATAACTGAGCTATATACCTGACCGTGACTTTATAACTGAGGTACATACCTAACCGTGACTTTATAACTGAGGTACATACCTAACCGTGACTTTATAACTGAGGTACATACCTAACCGTGACTTTATAACTGAGGTACATACCTAAGCGTGACTTTATAACTGAGGTACATAGCGAATTGAACTTTATAACTGAACTACATACCTAACCGTGACTTTATAACTGAGGTACATACCTAACCGTGACTTTATAACTGAGGTACATACCTAAGCGTGACTTTATAACTGAGGTACATAGCGAACTGTAACCCTGAGATAAACACCGAACCGTGACTGTAACACCAAGGTATGCACCAAACTGTGACTTCGGCATATTGCAGTGTGCTGAACACAATGTGACACAGGACGTTGGTGCACAGAAGAAAGGTTTTGGAGCACATGCAGAGCAAGCCAGGAAATAATTTCACAGGTAAGAGCACACTGACTGTTAATTTCTTGCATGTTTACTGTTTTTAGTCGATTCGGGGTTTCAGACATTTGACCTGCATTGTTAGGCAGCCTAGATATCTAACTAGGCAGAGTTACTACTGAGCTATAAATCACATTTCTATTTAAATATATATAAATATATATGGGTCAAATCACTAACCAACTAAGTGGCACAAAAATGTTTAATTTATTCTGTTTAGCTTGTGTGTACACTAAGATTGGTTTGCATAAAGATGCATCATGCAGCTAGCTGTGTATTTTTGCTAGTCAGTTGATTAGCTAGTTTTCCATATGCACACATCTCAGTTTTCTAATTATCAATTACAATATAAAAAGAATAATAACATAGCCATTGTTTACAGGCAAATCATTATTAAGTAATCATAAGTGAAACAGACCAAAGCCATACCAATCACTCATGAGTTAGCTAACCAGCTAGTGAACTGCATGTCAGACTGTCATCTCATACTGAAACACTGTATACATAAATGACTTTAAGCTACAGAATTAACTCAAATATTTGTTGTTTTTTTTGTTAGATCTGATTCAGGGAACTTCAGCTGAGTGACGGTAAGTACAACAGCAATTTTATACTTATTTTCTGTATATAGAGTTTGGGAGTCATTCGTGTTTCACAATCCCAGATTTTTGTTGTAACTGTTGGTTAGTTTACTGTGATATGGTGTATAGGTGAGGTTTGGGGAAGGGGATAAGGGTATAAGGGTGTATAGGTGAGGTTTGGGGAAGGGGATAAGGGTATAAGGGTGTATAGGTGAGGTTTGGGGAAGGGGATAATCCCAGAGAGCAAAAGACTCTGAACTAGATGTGTGTTCGGGGGAGGGGCGACCATGTGCCATCATCATCCTAACAGCTCAGTTACAAACCTCAGTTTACTCACACATTACTGCATTAGAAAACTTTGCTTTTTGCATTAAACTCAGCACTAAGTTTGACACAAATGATTAAAATAGATAACTTAAAATAATTAAATAAGCAAATTAAAATAATTAGTTTTAATATCTTAGAATGAGTTTCATTTTTAGAATGAGTTTGGTCATGAAAGATGATAATCATATTCACTGTACTGCTTTAAGATATTTATGCTGCATGGCCAACTAAGCAGCATTAAGTTAAGTTTTTAACTGAATAAAATCTGTCATTTTGAGCTGTGTAAATCATGCCTCAGACACAACTTTTCACCTTGCTGAGCAAGAGTTGCTCCCCTCCTCCCCCCCTCCCCCCAGCTGGCACTTTTCCAACCCAGTCTTCACTTTGTCTGTACAGCTAAGTTCAGCTAAGAGTTCAGCCCCGCCCCCATCGTCTGTACAGCTAAGACAGAGTTCAGCTAAGAGTTCAGCTCCGCCCCTATCCCCCACCATGTTAACAACCAATTAGTGATTATCCAGTCAGAGCACGGACAGCACGGACATGAACAGCAAGGACAGAAAGTTTTCTAATTTTGTCATGGGGTGAGTCCAGGCATTGAAAACAATTTTCTCATTACTTGGTGTCAGCTTTCTCAAATGCAAACTTCAGTACTTTCAATCTAATATTGATTAAAATAACTTCCCTTGCACTACTCATAACATACTAATATACAGACCGTGTAAACAGAGTTGCACTACCCATAACTGCTGCTCACAACTCACTACTGTACATAAACCTAAACACTCAGGATTGCACTATTCATAACTGCTGCACATATTGTATATAATAACCTCCCTTATTCCACTCTAAATAACAATTTGCACACATGTATATAACCTTCTCAAACCACAATATCATAACCATGGTATACAATATGTTCCTTCATAACAACCATCTCTAATCATTGCACTCATTCTACATAAATCTTCTCTGTATATTGTTTACATACAGTATACATATTATTTTATTATGCTATACATCTTCCTTAATTGCACTCAGTGTATATAACCCTTTCTGTATATAACCTTTTCTGTGTACAGTTTATATACGCAAATTATCACGGTATACAATATCTTCCTCATTGCATACATCTAAAATCATTGCACTCATTGTATATAACTCCTCTGTACACGATTATATGCAAATTTCTTTATCATGGTATACAGTACCTTCCTTATTGCACCCACCTATAATCATGTGCTCATTTACACTCATTGTATTTACCTCCCTCACTGTATACTGTGTATACTGTTTATATATGCATATTATTTTGCACTGCGAAAATGCACATCTGATTAAATGCTTACTGTATTTCGTTGCCTTGTACCACACATGTGCAGTGACAATAAAGTTGAATCCAATCTAATCTAATATGTCCTCTTTCACAGATGGAGAGGAGGAACCACAGTCCACCATTAGATTGTCTGTTATGACACACAAGAAGGCTGGACCTAAATGTGACATGATGATGATTTAATATAGGATATATTGTTTTAATAAATATGATTATTTGAATGCTTATTACATTCTTTGTTTTAAAATTAAACATTTATCATTACAGCTTATGACAGACCTATCTTACAGGCAGCATTTTGACATGAAGTAGTAGGTAAACATGTTCTTAGGAATATTAATGAAGATTTGGTTCTATTTAAGTACAGAGTCTGATTTAGTGTCATCAGTAATGTATTTGCCAACAATTCTATGACAAAATGGCTGCTGTAAGGAAGGTCGACTATATTCGAAATATAGTAATTTCTATAAAAAAAATTCGAAATTAAAAAAAAAAAATCGAAATTTTCAATATTCAAAAGCAAAAAATGGCATCTTAGTTGCCCATTAAATAAGGGTTAGAAGCAGAGTATTTAGTTATCAATCCACATAAAAAAATATAAAATTATTCCAAACTTATCCTCAATAAACAAAGATTATGTCTACTTATTCTCCCTGTAAAGTACCGTGAGACAATACAGACACACTGAGTGCCTGGTCCTCACATTGATGGTGAAAAACTTTTTCTAAAACTTGGTGCTTTATGTAATCTAAAGGAATGTATTCATTAAGGGGGCCATCTAGTGTCCAGAATGACTATTTCTGTGTTTATATGTGCCTCAGAAATGCCGGTCCTCACTTTGTGGGTCTTTTTACCCGGTCCTCACTAAGTAGCAAGTACAAGAATGTGTGTGTGTGTGTGTGTGTGTGTGTGTGTGTGTGTGTGTGCGCGTGTTCCCTTTTACCTCAAAGTGAACTGACTGGCCTGGCTTGTCTAAATAAAATCCTTGATGACCTCAAACACACTGTAAAGGATCACAGATTAGCATACAAAGCGCTAGTTGTCTAGTCCATTACTCCGTGTTTACATTAGCTAGCTACAGCTACGTAACATATAGCTGTGTGAAAGTTAGCTAGCTAAAGCTACATAACTTATAACTGTGTGTATAAATTAGCTAGCAATTACTACTTAAGCTATAACTGTGTCTTTGCTAGGTACCTATTCCGATCTAATCCATTACAGTGTGTTTACATCTGTTTACAGCTATGAGTGTGTCTTTGTTAGCTAGCTATTGCAAGCTACATTAGCAAGCTGTTGCTAGCTGCTCCATTACAGTACGTTTATATTAGCTAGCTATTGCTACGTAGCCTGTAACTTTGTGTACATTAGCACAAAGCTTGCAAAACAGTATGCTGTACCACATAATGACATTACGTTGTCTTTTTACTTCACAAACCGATTCTGTTTCCTTAATCATGTCTGTTACGGTTCCACCACGGAGCCATTGACGCTACAGCTAACCTGAGGTGAAAATAAAACTAAGCTAATTATACAACGACTATAAAAACTTGGTGATAACTGTAAACTGAAGTATTATTATTAACTATATATATTTACATCCTGAAGCCCTTTAGCTTAGTCGCTAAGTTGCTTCTGTGTGTGTATATTGTGTATTAGTAACAGTCACACTTATCCAGGCTCTGAAGCGACAAACTAGCGACTAAAATAGCACCAAAAGAACGTTCCCTGTGAATTCTTTATTTATCAGAAGGCATCTGTGGGCTAAATTCCTGCAGCTATTCTGGGGTTGGAAAACTCAGAGTCTCTTTGTTGGATTCAGAGAAAAGTGTGATGAACGTTCACAGGTGAAAAGCTGAAAAGAAAAGCTAGGTAGTTTGGGCTCTGTAGATGTTTGTATTTCTGATAAACAGGCTGTTGGAGGGAAAAACTGATTAGTATGATGGTTAGTCTCAAACAGTCGAATGAAACAGTTTTGTAGGTGATGTTATGACAAATCACTCGTCAGGGTAATCTTTACGTGGATTTCACGTTAATATGACGGCTTCAGAGGAAAAATTCAAGCCCTGCGTCCCAAATCACATACACTATATTGCCAAAGGTTTTGGGACACCCATCCAAATCATTGAATTCAGGTGTTGTTTTTCAGGAGTTGGACTCGGGCCCTTAGTTCCAATTAAAGGAACTCTTAATGCTTCAGCATACCAAGACTTTTAGGACAATTTCATGCTCCCAACTTTGTGGGAACAATTTGGGGATGACCCCTTCCTGTTCCTGGTGACTGCACACCAGTGCACAAAGCAAGGTCCATAAAGACATTGATGAGTGAGTTTGGTGTGGAGGAACTTGACTGGCCTGCACAGAGTCCTGACCTCAACCTGATAGAACACCTTTGGAATGAACTAGAGGGGAGACTGCGAGCCAGGCCAAAACTGGGACATCTGCCTTTACATGCACAAGAATGTAATATGTTACACAGCCCGCCCTTTGCAGCTATAAGAGCTTCAACTTTTCTGGGAAGGCTTTCCACAAGGTTTTTTGGAATTTTGACCATTCCTCTAGAAGCGCATTTGTGAGGTCAGGCACTGATGTTGGACAAGAAGGTCTGGCTCGCAGTCTCCGCTCTAATTCATCCCAAAGGTGTTCTACTGATTCGAGGCCAGGACTCTGTGAAGTTCCTCCACTCCAAACTCGCTTATCCATGTTTGTATGTACCTTGTCTTGTGCACTGGTGTGCAGTCATGTCGGAACAGGAAGGGGTCATCTCCAAACTGTACCCACAAAGTTGAGAGCATGAAATTGTCCAAAATGTCTTGGTGTGCTGAAGCATTAAGAGTTCCTTTCACTGGAACTAAGGGGTTAAGCCCAACCCCTGAAAAACAACACCTGAATTCAATTAGCTGGAGGAGTGTCCCAAAACTTTTGGCAATATAAGTGTACTTATACACTACGCTATTGTGTAGTAGAAATAGTGTGAAGAAGAAGAAGTGCACTTCAAAAACCTGGAAGATTTACTTATTCAACTAAGGTGGAATGTTGGACACTTTGCGTACCCAGCGCTCGTAGCTTTGCTTACGTAAAAGCGGAAAAGGGGGTGGGGCTAATCAGGTGCTTCCACTGGATGAGAATACATTTTCAAGATGGCCGACGACTCCGACTCCAGTGGACGAGTGTTTGATTTGAGACGATGCGACCCTTCTAACATTTGTACCTAGTGTACTTATGGTGTAAGTGCATAGTGTACATATAGTAGGTCATTTGGGACACAGATAGAGATGGTATCAGTGAAGTTAATATCAGGGATCAAAGGTTAACTCGGGATCACACGAGACACCTTGTTGAGCTTGGCATAGTCGATGAGGTCAGGCCTGTGCCTGTGGATGAGGGCGCAGAACGCCAGGCCGTCCTTCCAGCTTCACCGCGCAGATTGAAAGGTCAGAAGGTCAAACATGTTACAAGCACACTTGAGTTGTGGTCAAAAAGTCAGAAGGTGAAATAAAATCTCCGCTAGCATTAGTATAAATTTTATGTTCATATGCTACTGTTATGTGAAAATTTTTCCACTGATGCCTCCTTTATTTCCTTTAACTGCTTGTTGTCTGCTTGGTGTTTGGACTGTGTGTATCAGACTCTCACCTGACATGAAAGTTCTGGACGTTAACGTTCCTGTAAGGAGCCGTCTTCCTCTGACACCACAACAGCAGGCCTTCTTTAGCCGAGGTTTCTAAAAGCACACAGCAAACAGAGGCGAGGTTTCAGCAGAAATTAATTTCAATCTAAGCATGAGGAGCATTCAACTCCAGTTAAACAGAACCCTGGGTTTATGTAGTTAGAGGTTATAAACTCCAGTTAAACAGAACCCTGGGTTTATGTAGTTAGAGGTTATAAACTCCAGTTAAACAGAACCCTGGGTTTATGTAGTTAGAGGTTATAAACTCCAGTTAAACAGAACCCTGGGTTTATGTAGTTAGAGGTTATAAACTCCAGTTAAACAGAACCCTGGGTTTATGTAGTTAGAGGTTATAAACTCCAGTTAAACAGAACCCTGGGTTTATGTAGTTAGAGGTTATAAACTCCAGTTAAACAGAACCCTGGGTTTATGTAGTTAGAGGTTATAAACTCCAGTTAAACAGAACCCTGGGTTTATGTAGTTAGAGGTTATAAACTCCAGTTAAACAGAACCCTGGGTTTATGTAGTTAGAGGTTATAAACTCCAGTTAAACAGAACCCTGGGTTTATGTAGTTAGAGGTTATAAACTCCAGTTAAACAGAACCCTGGGTTTATGTAGTTAGAGGTTATAAACTCCAGTTAAACAGAACCCTGGGTTTATGTAGTTAGAGGTTATAAACTCCAGTTAAACAGAACCCTGGGTTTATGTTGTTGGAGGTTATAAACTCCAGTTAAACAGAACCCTGGGTTTATGTAGTTAGAGGTTATAAACTCCAGTTAAACAGAACCCTGGGTTTATGTAGTTAGAGGTTATAAACTCCAGTTAAACAGAACCCTGGGTTTATGTAGTTAGAGGTTATAAACTCCAGTTAAACAGAACCCTGGGTTTATGTAGTTAGAGGTTATAAACTCCAGTTAAACAGAACCCTGGGTTTATGTAGTTAGAGGTTATAAACTCCAGTTAAACAGAACCCTGGGTTTATGTAGTTGGAGGTTTCACACTGCTCCTCCTTTCCCCGGGGTTAACACTGAATCCTGGCTCTTCATAATCTGCCCTTGTTACACACTCTACATTCCTAAACCCCGCTGCAACATTCTGCTCATTTACATGATATACTGATTGGATAAATCCAGTGAGTGACCGCTTTAAATAACGACTCGTCTCACGTCTTCTTACATGTGCATGTAAAAGCAAACATCCCAAAACATTTGGCAATATAGTGTATGTTAGAGAAGCTAGAAACAGTGGTTCCTTCACCAGATTCTCTCAAAAATTTAAATAAAATTATTAAAAAAAAACACAGCAGGATGTTTCAGAGAAACTATACATGTCTCTCTCACAAAGTCTTTCCCATGTTGACAAACCTACAGCCTGACCTTTGACTGTTACAAAGCACTAAAACTGGAGACTCCTTCCAAAATCTGTTCATTGTTACAACTTAGATTGACGATTCTAAATCTAAGCTCCGTTTTAAGCTTTAAAAAGTTTTATTGTTATTATTATTCATTAGTTTAAGCATTATTGTTGCTTTTGTACCTTCTATGGAGATGTCCTGGATGGCGAATCTCAGGATGATGGTCCAGATCATTCCGAGAGTCATCTTCACGTTCCCGTCTACAATCTCTGCACACAACAGCACATCGCTGCACAATCAGTGTGTCCACAAAGAAGAGCTGGACCCACATATCAGCACTGGCTGCGTCCCAAATAGCAAACTTATGCACTATGGCAGTGTGTATGAACAGTGTGAGTCGTGGGTTTACACTGAAAATTTCCAAGAAGAAGAGGGAGAAGAAGAAGAAGAAGAAGAAGAAGAAGAAGAAGAAGAAGAAGAAGAAGAAGAAGAAGAGGAAAAATAAGGAGGAGAAGAAAAAGAAGAAGTAGAAGAAGACAGAGGAGAAAAAGAAGGAGGAGAAGAAGAAAAGGAAAGAGAAGGATAAGAAGAGAAAAAAATGAGAAGAAGAAGAACAAGAAGTAGAAGAAGAAGAAGACGAAGGAGGAGGAGAAGAAGAAGAAAAAGAAGGAGGAGGAGAAGGAGGAGAAGAAGAAGAGGAGGAGGAGGAGGAAAAAGGAGAAGAAGAAGAGGGAAAAGAAGGAGAGGAGGAGGAAAAGGAGAAGAAGAAGAGGGAAAAGAAGGAGGAGAAGAAGGAAAAGAGGAAGAAGATGAAGGAAAAGACGAAGAAAACGGAGACAAAGAGGTAGGAGAAAGAGAAGAAGAAGTGGAAGAAGACGGAGAAGACGAAGAAGAAGGAGAAGACAGAGAAAAAGAAGGAGGAGGAGAAGGAGAAGAAAAAGAAGAAGGAGAAGAAAAAGAAGATGAAGAAGAAACAGAGGAGGAGGAAGGAGAAGGAGAAGAGGGAAAAGAAGGAGGATTGGAAGAAGAAGGAAAGGAGGAAGAAGAAGAAAACGGAGCTGAAGAAGAAGTGGAAAAAGACAGAGAAGAAGAAGGAGAAGAAAAAGAAGATGAAGAAGAAAAAGAAAGAGAAATAAAGGAGACAAAGGAGAAGAAGAAGAAGATGGAGAAGAAGAAGAAGATGAAGAAGAAGGAGGATGAGGAGAAGAACTGCACTTCAAAAACCAGGATGATGAACTTATGCAACCGAAAAAACTTGTGATTGGTGGACATCTTTGCTTACATAAAAAAAAGAGGGGCGGGGCTACTTGGCACTGACATCGGACGAGAACATTTTCAAGATGGCCGCCAACTCCGACTCCAGTGGACGAGACGTCTTACAGATGTCTTTTAAATGAGCTCACAGGCATTGCGTGATTTATTTTCCAACACTTGCATGCACTTGACATCATTCGACATCGACCGGAAAAAAGGTTTATAATTTCCGCTTAGAAAAAAAAACAAACGTGAAATATTGTTCTCTTTGAGGTTTGAGACTAAACAAACCTTCTAATATTCATACACCAGACCTCAGGGTACATAGTGTAAATACAGTATGTTATTCGGGACGCAGCAGCTGTGAAAAGCATAAAGTCAGACAGGAAGTACACAAGCGGGCTGTGTGAGACAGTAACCAATCACATTTATGGAAGAGATTCTGACAGATGAAATGAAAAAGCACCTTCGGCGCCGATGGAGACGAGCTTGACTCCTTTACTGGTGATGAATTCGAGAGCTTTGTTCACGTTAGCTATTTTGTGAAATCGCATTTTCCCTCTGTCAGGTTTGGGTAACCGCTCACCTGTAACACAACAGCACAAAATCATTTTGGGTTCATTTAATAAAGCTAATTGTGTGTGTGTGTATGTGTGTGTGTGTGTGTGTGTGTGTACCTGAGATGACTTCGAGCAGCAGCATGAGTTTGAGGCCGTTCCTAAAGTCTTCCTCGATGTTCTCGATCTGCGTGCCAGCCTTTCGCAGGTGGGAGTTACACCATGCAGTGAATGTCTGAGGAATACACACACACACACACACACACACACACCTCAGACATTTACAGTGATTAAGGGTTCTTTGGTTGTCTACTGTATGCCATTCAGTTGTTCAGATTCCAGTCTCTCTCTTTTTCCTCTCTTTCATTTTCCCTCTCTTTTGAAGTTAATAAATTGAGTTTGTCATGTTACAAAGAAAGAGATAAATAAATCTAAATTAAAATTTAAAACTTTATTCTGAATATTTATATTACCGTAAAGCTGCTTTGCTTCAATGTCCGTTGTTAAAATGCTATAAATAAATCTGAATTGAATCGAATCGATTCAAATCAAATTGAATTAAATCTAATCAAATCAAATCAAATCGAATCGAATCAAATCAAATCGAATTGAACTGAATCAAATCGAATTGAATCAAATTGAATTGAATAAATCCCCGTGCCTCGGGGGTTTCCTCCGGGTACTCCGGTTTCCTCCCCCGGTCCAAAGGCATGCATTGTAGGTTGATTGGCATCTCTAAATTGTCCGTAGTGTGTGATTGCGTGAGTGAATGAGTGTGTGTGTGTGTGTGTGTGTGTGCCCTGCGATGGGTTGGCACTCCGTCCAGGGTGTATCCTGCCTTGATGCCCAATGACGCCTGAGATAGGCACAGGCTCCCCGTGACCCGAGTATAGATGGGATAAGCGGTAGACAATGAATGAATGAATGAATACAATCGAATCAAATAGAATCGAACTGAATCAAATCGAATTGAATCAAATTGAATTGAATAAAATCGAATCAAATAGAATCGAATCGAATCTAATTTGAATTTTCCTGTGTTGGCAAGCGTAAATTTGCATTAATTTGACACTATAGACTCCTGCCATGAATTGGAGAATTCAGCATCGCTCTGGTCAAATATCGCAATAACAAATGATATATTGCGCAGTGTTAAGGTGTAAGGTTACTGTTCGGACACCGCCGCCATCTCTCCAAATCACACACAGTGACACGGTGGAGGATCACACGCCATAAATCAGCCTCTGACACAAAGCCCGGGATTTCTATCAGTAATTCCAGGAACGAGTCTCTCTGACCCGCTCTCTGACCTCATGGGTATAAATGGGCCTGGGGTTGGTTATTCTTTCACCGGGATCTAAGTTTATCAGGAAGATAGACTCGTACAAAGCACCACACACACACACACACACACACACACACACAAAATACCTCACTAATGCAGAACAGCAGATGGATGGAGTTGACTTGTTGCTAATAAACAGGATATTTTGTGTGTTTTATTTACATATGTTTTATTTATAAGGTATTAAATTTAGAATATAATGTCATGTATCCTGTTGTGTATGTTTCTTCAGGGCTAGGTTTTGAGTTTTCATTATTCATACACCATTTACTTAAATCTTCTTGTTTAATATACCTCATGACCAAAAGTATGTGCACCCTGACCATCACACCCATACGTGGTTCTTTGCCAAACTTTTTCTACCAAAAAATTTCAAAGCACACAATTCTACAAATACACAACATTACAATGTCCCTTGAACGTAAAGGCTCAAACACTGTTCCAGCTGTACACAAAGCCCCTGAGCTGCATGAGGATATGGTGTGGAGGTGAAGGTTGCAGTGGAAGAACTGGAGTGTCCTGCACAGAGCCCGGACTGAACCCCTGACTCAACCCCAATGAACACCTTTGGGATGAACTGAAACTGGAGCCTCATCACCTGGCATCAGAGTCTGATCTCACTAATGCTCTTGGAGCTGAATGATCACAAATCCTACAGCTGCGCTCCAACATCTAGTGGAAAACCTTCCGAAACGGGAGAAGAGAGGAGAGGAGAGATGGGAAGAGGAGAAGAGAAGAGATGATGAGAGAAGAGAAGAGGAGAGAAGAGAAGAGAAGAGAAGAGAAGAGAAGAGAAGAGAAGAGAAGAGAAGAGAAGAGAAGAGAAGAGAAGAGAAGAGAAGAGAAGAAAAGAGAAGAGAAGAATGGATCTTATTAGAAGAGTAAAGGAAGGACTAAGGCCACACTTAGGGATTGTATTAAGGCATACATCAGTAATATGTTTGTATATTTGTATAGAAGTAAAATTCTAGCATTTAAAAATCAGTCAAAAAAAGGGGGGAAAAAATCACACTGAAAGATTCCGACTACACTTGAGCCGATTAGCATTTTAGCTCGTCGTCCGTTTAGCTAAAGCACCTAGCTGACCATCCAGCCTGGACATTTCCTCTCCTGATCAGCAGAGGGCAGCCTTCATGAATTCTGTCTCTCTTCTTCCCTTATCTCATCTTCCATTTCCTGGCTGCTTTAATATGCACGTGGACTAGTCGCTAGCTTTAAAGCAGCTAGCTTGTGTGTGATCGATTTGTCTAGTCCTTGTTGTTATGATGCTACTTCTGCTAATCTGTTTGTTTGTTTCTCCCATGATCGTGTCTGTCTTCTTTGTCTACTACCTCAACCTATTATTTTGCCTCTTAACTTCTGTTAATATATCTCTGTGCATTGAGACCTCTTTGTTACGGTGACGTTCACTCTGTGAGGAAATCGCACCAGGATTTAGACGTGAGGATTTAGAGGTTTCTCTACACTGCCACAGGTGTTTACATGTTTCATAAAAATTACAGTTACAGCCATATTAATAGTTCAAATAGATCTTTTTAAAAGCTACTTTAAGTCAAAACATGTTTCAAGCATCACAACTCACTTTAAAGCCAGTTCCTCTAATTCCCAGTGTAACGAATGCTGCTTCCATGTCCTGTGCTTTTCCTTACTTTAATACATTATATTGCAAAAGTTTCGGGACACCCCTCCAGATCATTGAATTCAGGGGTTGGGCTCGGCCCCTTAGTTCCAGTGAAAGGAACTCTTAATGCTTCAGCATACCAAGACATTTTGGACAATTTCATGCTCCCAACTTTGTGGGAACAGTTTGGGGATGACCCCTTCCTGTTCCAACATGACTGCACACCAGTGCACAAAGCAAGGTCCATGGATGGACATGGATGAGCGAGTTTGGTGTGGAGGAACTTGACTGGCCTGCACAGAGTCCTGACATCAACCCCATAGAACACCTTTGGGAAGAATTAGAGCGGAGACTGCGAGCCAGACCTTCTCATCCAACATCAGTGCCTGACCTCACAAATGCGCTTCTAGAGGAATGGTCAAAAACTCCCATAAACACACTCCTAAACCTTGTGGAAAGCCTTCCCAGAAGAGTTGAAGCTGTAAAGGGTGGGTAAACTCCATATTACATTCATGTGCATGTAAAGCAAACTTTTGTCAATATAGTTTATATACATACATTATTTGTTTTTGCTCCTGACTCCACCCCCATCCTGTCATTGGTTACATGCATTACTGTCTTCACCTGTTCTGTGTTTAGTTCTCAATCAGTTTCTCTATTTATACCCTGTGATGTCATCATATGTGTCGTAAAATCTTGCCATGTATTTTTTTGTAGCTTTAAGACTGAGCTTGGTTAACTAGTTCACACATTTCTTCCGGTTTTCATCACTTATCTTGATTTTTTAGAATGGATTATACTCGTTGGACGTAGCCTGTCTGTGCGTATGGCCCCGATAATGGACACCAGTTACGATTGTTGGATTGAATCAAGTAAAATTTAGTCTAAAAATAATCTAGAAAAGATCTAGAAAAATAGTCTATAGATCTTAAAAATGACATATAAACAAATGAAACTTAAACAAGACACTTTTTTTTTTAGCTTTGTGTCCAAAATATATACACTATATTGGCAAAACTTTTGGGACACCGCTCCAAATCATTGATTTCAGGTGTTGTTTTTCAGGGGTTGGGCTCCTTGGGACGTCTGCCTTTACATGCACATGAATGTAATATGGAGTTGTCCCGCCAAAGCATCTTTGCAGCTATAACAGCTTCAACTCTTCTGGGAAGGCTTTCCACAAGGTTTAGGAGTGTGTTTATGGGAATCTTTGACCGTTCCTCTAGAAGCGCATTTGTGAGGTCAGACACTGATGTTGGATGAGAAGGTCTGGTTCGCAGTCTCCGCTCTAATTCATCCAAAACGCCTTTATAGTTAACCCGTTAATTGAAATTAATTAAATAAATGAGACTGAATGACAGAGATGGTGTGTCTGTGAGTGTCTGTGTGTGTGAGCGTGCCGTTAACGAGACCGAGCCAAGCTTTAAGCTGTTAAAAGCAGGACTGGACCTGGTTTTAGTCATCGCGGAGATCAAAGCTTTAACGGTGAAGTCCAGAGCGCATTCCTGCCGAGGTAAGGTGATAAATTTAGCGTGTGTGTGTGTGTGTGTGTGTGTGTGATAAGAGAGCTGTGGATTCAGAGACTGGGAAAGAATTTCATTCATCCATGTGGAGAGCGCGGGTCTGTTTATTGAAGCGTGAATGCTGTGATGTGATGGACAAGGATCATTTCATAGCATGGAAAATACTCGTTTCTGATTGGTCGGTTCGATATTAAATTCTCGATTCTCATTCTAATTTTCCATAACTGCGTGAAAACAAGAAACACGTTGGGATTATTTTCGTAGAAAATTTAAAATTCCGTCAATTTTCAGCCATACATTTCCTTGGAGTTAGCAGTTGTTGCTATAGCAACAATAACGTTAAAATTACGAGGTACTTTGCAGCCAGAACGACTCTGTTTCTAATCCATCTGGACCAATCAGGATCAAGAATTCAGCAGTGACTGGGTATTTTTTTTTTTTTTAATTCGAACGCATGAATGCGTTGTCCGAGTTAAAGCACAAAGTCCTCCACTTCACCACACAGCTATTGTTCCAAAGAAAGAAATTCCTCACCAAGGACATCGGATTAAACCCCTACAGCCTTTTGGTCCTGGAGGATAAAATTAGCCTCAGCATCCTCACTAATCCTAAGCACGTCATCATGTGTCAGAAGCCATCTGTTGACAGCAAGCGCATGCCGATCGCCTCAGCCTCTCCGAGTGCCGCTATTGTTAGCAATGATGCCAGATTGGGTGGTTTTCCGCACAATCACTCTATTTTAACCAC